>VWZE01012303.1:174293-236688 GCA_013396675.1 Eubucco bourcierii | reverse complement strand
GGCGGCGGAGCATGGACCCGCCGAGGATGGACCCGCCGGCGGGCGCGCAGGGCCAACACCAGCACGAGCCCATCAGCTTCGGCATCGATCAGATCCTCAACAGCCCCGAGCAGGACAGTGCTGCCCCGCCGCCCCCCCGGGGCCCCGACGGCACGACCTTCTTGGGCGGCCCCGGTGGCCGCGGAGGCGCGCCCTACCCGGCCCTGCCGGCCCCTTTCCCGGCCATCGCCGCTCCCTTCGAGGACTCTGGATCTTACAGTGTCAACCTCAGCCTGGCCCCGGCCGGCGTGATCCGGGTGCCGGCGCACAGGCCTATCCCTGGGGCAGTGCCGCCGCCCATCTCCAGCGCCATCCCGGCAATGCCCGCCGTGCCCAGCCTGGGCAGCCTCAACTTCCCTTGGATGGAAAGCAGCCGGCGCTTCGTCAAGGACCGGTTCACAGGTAAGGCGCCGGGGCTCGGCGGGGCGGGCGACGAACCCCCGTCCGACAACGAACGAAAAAGCGAATAAAAATTAGGAAACGAAATAATGATAGCGATAATCACAGAGATGAAAGCGGAGGCGGCCCGCTGGACGGTTCCGTCCCCCGTACTCGCAACGATTCCAAAAATACGCACTTCTCCCGGAGCGGATAGCGCGGCCGCCTCGGGGCTGGCGGCGGGGACCCCCGGGGTGGCGGCAGGGTCCCGTTCGCCTCTTTCATCCCTGCGGCAAAACGTGGAAGGGGTACTTCGAGGAGACGCCGTCCCTTTGGGGGACGGCGGGCGGCCGTCAGGTAGAACCGCGGCCTCGGGACGGGGTGTGGGGGGAAGCAGCCGGCACCGTGGGGGGCGCGGGGCTGACCCCTCTGCTTCCCATCCGGGCAGCGGCGGCGGCGTTGACGCCCTTCACGGTGACACGGCGGATCGGGCACCCCTACCAGAACCGGACTCCGCCGAAGCGCAAGAAACCGCGGACGTCCTTCTCCCGGGTGCAGATCTGCGAGCTGGAGAAGCGCTTCCACCGTCAGAAGTACCTGGCCTCGGCCGAGCGCGCTGCCCTCGCCAAGTCTCTCAAGATGACGGACGCCCAGGTCAAGACCTGGTTCCAGAACCGGCGCACCAAGTGGCGGTGAGTCCCGCGCCCCCGGGGCCGCCCCGTCCCACCGCCGCCCCCCGGGAAGCCCCGGCTCCAGCCACGATCGCACCACTTGCCGGCAGCAACACGGCTGGGGTCCAATTTTTGTTCTTATTATAATATCGTTGCTATTTATTTTATCATTTTCTTTTGTATAGTCCCCATTCATAAACACGGGGGATTATTCGTTAAAACGGGGGATTATTCGTAAAAAAGGGGGGATTATTCGGAAAACAAGGAACTATTTTTAAAAGACAACAATGGGGGGATATTGGGAAAAGGAGGGTCTATTGGGAAAGGGGCATTTTGGGAAGCGGGGGGTTTCCAGGCGTTTCCCGCCGCCCAGAAATCTCAGTTTCAGGCCGAGAGGCTGCCACCCGCCTGGCCGAGCTCGGCCCCGGTACAAGCAGCTCCGCTGTCCGCTGGAGCTGAGCCGGCAGGCCCGTGCTGTGCTCCGCGGCTGGAGGTGCCCGGTCCCCGCGGAGCATCCCGGTGCGCGGGCTGAGCGTGTCCCCCGGCAGGCGGCAGACGGCGGAGGAGCGGGAGGCCGAGCGGCAGCAGGCAAGCCGGCTGATGCTGCAGCTGCAGCACGACGCCTTCCAGAAGTCGCTGAACGAGTCGATCCAGCCCGACCCGCTGTGCCTGCACAACTCGTCGCTGTTCGCGCTGCAGAACCTGCAGCCCTGGGAGGAGGAGAGCGCCAAGATCCCCCCGGTCACTTCCCTCGTCTGAGCCAGGCGGCACAGGCAGCGCAGAGGACTCGCCGGCAGAGCTCGGCCGACGGCTCCCCCTCGGCCCCGGGGCCGCGACTCGCAGCAGACGGGGCGGGCGCAGAGAGCAGCGAGCGATGCCTGCGGGGCCGGGACCCGGGCCTGAGGCCGGGTCCGCCGCGGTGCTTCCCCGAGGCCGGCGCGGAGCAGAGCTGCCGGGCGCTGGCGTGGCGGGGCCCCGTGCTCCGCTTGTATATTCGTGTCGATGTTCCACTAGGAAGGGAAATATGTCACTTTTTGTAAGAAGTGTTAATAATTTAATTTATTTATGCATCGAGATTTTGGGCACTATTAATATGGAATTATATAAAACCTCGATTATTTATATCGAAATCTGAACATAGGTATTTTGTGTTGGCTTTGGAACAAAAGGCTATTTATTATTTTATTTTTGTTTCCTGTTCTGAGGATAGGCTAAACGAAAAAAAAAAAAAAAAAACCCACCTCCCTCCCTATCACTTAGCGGCGGGGACTAAGTGGAGCCGGTGCTGACTCATTAGCTTAGGAAACCCTATTAAGCTGAAAAGCGGTAGCTTCCATCTGTCCCAGGTGAAGTTAATGTCAGCTGTAATTTATTCACCGCAGTAATAAGGGCTCCTTTCAAGCACCATTCACTAGGTTTTGTTCTCACCTTCCCAGCCAACAAGCTTTAGCGCACGGAAAGAGAACCCGCACCCTCTCCTTTCGCCACCGACTCTAGAGAAAGCGCCTTATGTTTCATAATAAAGAAGATTTGGGGTTGACACAGACCATGTATAATACTTTGTACTTGCCGAGACGTGTAAATAAACGTTTTCTTTACAAATGCCTCTCCGCTCCCTGCTCTGCCGCCGTGCCTGGGAAGAGCCGAACCTGAGCCTGGGCCCGGGATGCTCAGGGCGGGTAGCAGCCGCCAGGATCCGCCGCCCTTCAACGGAGACGGAGATAATGAGCCGGCTGGGACGGGGAGGGACCGGAACGGGAAAGGGAGTGGGACCGGGGCTGCTGAGTGAGTTCGGAGTAGAGCTGAGGGAAGTGCACCGGAGCGGGTTGTACGCGGTGTTCCCGGTCGCTCCGCCCGGGACCGGGGAGAAGTGGCCGGAAGAGCCCCGGGTTTGGGACGGCGTCAGAACGACCGCTTGGGCAGCGGCCGGGCGGCGTGAGTGCAGAGACAACTGCTTTCCGGGACTGACGGCGTGACCGGTGCAAGGCCCTACCAATGCCCGGTATTTTTTCCGCCGCAGCCTCACGGTATGAATGGCCTCCCGGCAGATATCCAGCGCTTTTCGTTTTCCCTGCCTCTGCTGTGAGCAGTTCCCAGGAACTCGCCCTCAACCCAGCTCTCTGCACAACCTGCGGTGGTGGAAAGGTATTTTTTAAAAGAACACATTTTCGTGGTTCTGCTGGTCCGGGTGACCGGTCCCCCGGCAGCCGTAAAATAATTGTGGTTTTGGGAATCAGTGGCATTCCAGGCAGCATCCCGTCCCGCAGAGAGCGAGTGGGAGTTTGCCTTGCGCACAGCGGGTTCTGGGAGTCTGGAGGAGTTTGAAGGCTTATCCTGGTTCTGGGTTCGCTGTTCCCCCGGCCCTGCCACGGCAAAGGGCATTTTTGGGGCAGCCAGGGAGAGTGATTAAGAAAATCTTTCCCTAGCCAGTCCTTTTCTCCGTGGTGCCAGGGCACAGGCGGAGATTGTAGTCGGCTTTTGGTTTGTTGCGAGAAGGTTGTAGAGCTGATGGTGCAGCTGGACCTATTAATCAGCAGAAATGTGCAGCCTGCACTGAAGGTGTCCGGTAGAGAAATGGGGTGGGGTGGGGTACGGGTGGGGGGAGAAACCAACAAACCACAAAAAAAAAAACAACCGAAAACAAACAAACACCCATTAAAAAAAAAAAAATTAAAAAAAAAACACCCAAAAAAACAAAACTACGGGGAAAAAATATACCTGGCTGAGAGGTCTGGGGAAACGCCGCTCTCCGGCGGTGCGGGGCCCTGCCACTGTCCCCACCGAGCCCTGCTTTTGCTGCTCAACAGCTAAAAGCTCTCCCCGTTTGTTTCACGCGTTTCGGTACGCGGCGATCTGCAGCCGGTTCACCAGCCCCACGTTAGCCGGTCTCCTGCACCGGAGAGCGATGCGCGAAGCGGCCAAGCTGTGGGTCCTACCCGGCTGATCTGCCACGGGTTTGTCACCCGCTGGTCCCTGACACCCGGGCTGGGGCGNAGGGGGGGGGGGGGGGGGGGGGGGGGGGGGTGTCTCTCCGTGTTAGCTCAGTATGCAGAGCATAGAGGTACCGCCTGCAGAAGGGCCGGGAGGAACCCGCCTGGCAGTTAAAATCCAGTAAAGCCGAGCTCTAAATCGTGCTAGGGGGCTGGAACGCACGGGCACCCACGTCCACACGTGTATTCGATGGTTTTTCTGTAGCCCCTGACATCTACAAATGGCATTGTTTTCAAGACAGCCTTGTTCTGTGACCGTGAGAGCATCCTGTGGCCATAAACTTCTGCATTCCAGATTTCCCTGCAGTTTTTCCCCAAACTGTTGTAAGCCAGAATCTGTGCGTTTGCAGAGAGCATAATGATGCTGCATAGTGCCGTAATCAGCTTTGTGGCAGGCGAGGATCTAGCGCAGAGCTACCCAGTGCTTCCAGCACTGTCATTAACGCAGCGCGATGGTCTGAGCTCGGCGGCGGCAGTCAGACCAGGCTTGGGTTGTCCTTACTACTGCTGCCCGTGGGATGTGCCTCAGGCAGTGGGATCAAGCCTCGGAGATCATCAACTTCCCCATAGGGCTACAGAAACCAGCAGTTTTCATTTCAGTCATTTGACTAGCAAGGCTAGTTAGACTGGGAGCTGCACTTGGGCTTGCTGGGGTTGTAGTTGGTGTCTTTGTTTCGGAGGAGCCGGTCTTGAGGCTTTGAGATGTGCTGGGGACGAGGGCTCGGGCAGCCTCTTGCATCCACGTCATGCAAGAGTGCATGGGCGGTATGGGGGCACTGATGTGAGTGGTCATGCTGAAGGGGACAGAAGTGAGGATTATCTCCAATCACTTGTCCAGTAGCCCAGTGTTTAAGGGAGTGAGGCTCCTACAGAACCACGGGAATTTATTCTTACAAAATAGCCACCAGTGGGATCAAATGCACAGCATTCCCTTCTCTGGGTGAGACCTGTGCCCGCTGCCAGTACAACTCAGGTGCCACAGGGCTGTCCAATGGTCCCTGCTGTGTCTCTGAAGGTCCATCAATAGACAAAGCCACCCATGGAGGCTTGCATGGACTTTGGACTCTATTAGCTCGAGCCTCTCTGTCCCAAAGAATGTAATCCTGGGGAATGTGGGTGTTCTGTGGAGGAGAGGGCTGCTGTCCTGATGCTGTTGATTGTCCCGTCTACATACTGACTTGAGCTGTGTGGTGGCCAGCTGGGGTCAGGCTGTCCTATTTGGGCAGCAGTTTGATTTTGCAATTTCTGAAGCAGCCTGCTTGCAGTGTAGGCGCTGGCTAGTTGTGGGGGAGTGTGGTTCACCCCCCATGTTACCGCTCATTACTAATTAGTCCTTTACTTCAATGGGAGACTTCTTAAAACACTCTGCTTAGCAGAGAGTGAAGACCAGGAGTGTGCAGGCAGTGTGAGGGCAGTAGAAGCACCTGCAGCTGTATTGCAGCATGGCTAATTCAGATGGAGTCATCAGGGCACAGGCAATGTGAGATTTGTGATGGAGATGTAGCTTGAGAGAGCTGAAGATGCTGCACATCCAATAAAGCTGAGTTATAATACGCTGATGCTTGATGCTGGTATGAAATTGATAATTCCTAGCATTTGGATGATCTTTCTAAAGCAGTTTTAAATCTGCATGTGAAATGCTGACCCCATGAAGTGTGCACTTTGGGAAGCCCATGCTCTGTATTCATGTGCCCTCCTGTTCAGAAGTTTTAAGTTCAGGAAAGCTTGTGTTTGCTGCACAAGGATAGAAAAAGGCAGTTGAGTTATTAGTGAGACTTAACTTTGGGAGGATTACTTTCTGCACTTTGCTTTATTGTGTGATTTCCCATATCAGGCTGATCAGCTGAGGGGGCGGATGCACAAGGCAGAGCTCAGGGTAACTATAGCTGTATGGAGGAGCATCGTTCATTTCCTCAGAGTCCCTCCTGACTGCTTTAAGCCCAAACCCAAAGCAGCCCCCATACCATACTCTCATGCACAGACACAACCCCTATCAGGATAAAAATAGTGCTGTAATTTGCATCTCTCAGCATTATTTTGTGCCCTGGGTATTAGATGTTACAAAGTAATGCACGGTGATCAGATCTGTATAGGCAATTCTTTTCCTAAATGGGCCTTAAAATCAATGGGTTATTAGCTCTCCCTCTCCACTCCGTGATGAAAGCTCTGCCCTGTTAAACATGCAAACTACACAATATTCAAAACCTTGGTTTACAGAAGTGTTTTGCTCAGATAGTTCATAATTTTGCTCACTTATATCTAATACAAACAATACTGAGATTTACACCTCACACACCTGTGGTTTTTTTCTTGAAATAAGTGTTTCTGCACCACAATCGCCCCCTCCACTGATGAGGAATAATTAAAGGGCTGTGACTGACACAGGTGAGCACTTGGCCATGTAGCTGTTCCTCTTGAGTTGGTAGAATTCCTCTTCATGTGTTGTCTGAGCAAGTTGGACTGTGTAGATGAAAGTATTTGTCTTCCGTGCAGGTAGGCATTTTGGGGAGAGGTGGTATATACATTACTTGCTTTAAACTAAGTATGGAGCAGAGACATTTGTGATGGTTTTCAGGTTCTTTGGACAGCACAGATGAGTGTTTTGGCACTTTGGAGGGAGCAGTTTGTTGCTGTGCTCTGCCCTGGATGTTATGATCCTGGTGAACTGCCATGATGTTGATGTCCATCCACTCTGTTCCGCTGAACAGTGGTCTGAGCTTGCTGAGGTGCTGAGCAGAACAGGTTCTAAACAAGCCTCACAAATCCAGACCTTAGGTAATTTTTAAAAATACCTTCACAATTAAAAAAATAAAATAAAATAAAATGAGTAAAATCTGCTTCCGGACAGTAGTCTCCCACAGCAGACCTCCCAGTAACATCCGAGTGTAACATCAAGGGTACCATGTTGATCTTCAGTGAACTTTCTAACCTGAGCCTGTAGTTCTTTACCTATTGGGAGTCCAGCTGAGTGTTTCTGCTTCAGTTTATGGTGTGGAGCACCATACACTTCCACGTGTGGGACCAGGACCTTCATTATTACCAGCACATGGTGTTCTCTGGGTCCTTCACTGCTGCCCTGCCCTGTGCCCCAACCGTTTCTGTCCCCACACCAGCCAAGTCTGCAAATCTGTACTTGTTTGTTTTGTCCTAGTTTGGGCCCAGTTGCTCAAGTTTTGGACCAGTGTGGTGTAGTGAATGGAGACATGGGAGAAAATTACTCTGTTTGCAGCTTTGTCAGTCCTCTGAACTACTTGAGCAAGTCCCTGCAGATGAGTAGTAATTCAGTGTGTTACATGTTGGTAGCAAGAGGCATATCTCTGTGTGCTATGACTGGCTGCCTTTGGGAGCTAATCAAGGTGGGAAGCAGACACCATGGACAATCAGCGTGAGCCCCGTGGCCCAGTGGAGGTCCTTGAAGCTTAGTGGGAAGGCACCTAATTGTGCACAATTAGCAGTGTCTGGTCTGTCTTCCATGTTCCTGAACCTTCAGGTCCCTGCTCAGGTGAAGCTGTATTTTTATGTACTCTTTTATTAGGGACTCCAGGTATGGTCTCATTGCCTTGGTTTTATTGTCTTCCAGCTTTGGACTAAACAGCATCTGGATGGAGGGAACGGAATTCATTGTCATGTTTTGCCTACAGTGTTACTAGGCTTCTTCAGTCTTTGGAAAATGGAAGGTCATCAACCCCTGCCAGGCTCCTTAAGTGACTTAAGGTTGATGCCACAAGTGTTCCAGAATGCCCAAATGATCCCATTAATTTGGCATCCAGTATGTGCTGCATTATACATACCGACTTCCATTGGCACATGCCACATCCAATCCATTAGTTGCGCACGAATGCACTTAAGTTTTTTATTGCTCTTAGTTTTGTGTCATCAGCAAAGAAAGGTAAAGTTGATCTTCATCTAAATCACTGACATGGATTATTGCAATTGATTACAACGAAGGAAGAGCTTTTCAAGTTTCAAAGTTATGTTGTCTTTTATTTCCCCAAGTAGTAATCTGTACTGTTTAAGTTATTGCACAAGAGCTGTCTCTGTAAGAGCTGTCCATATTACATTCCTCCTTGAGAACGTTTGTGTTCACAGGCTGTCTTGATCTACCCCCCAGATCCACGCTGCTTTTATTCCTTTTGCTGGCAGAAAGGCATTACATGTTCTTCATTCAATCCAGCTATGGAAGGAAGGAAAGGAGCAAAATGTGTGCCTGCTGAGGCTAATGTATACTGGTTTGGGAAGCCATGTTTTACTGTGAGAGTAAATAATCTATGATTGTAAAAATAATATTTTATATGTAAAAATAATATTTTATTTATTGTTTAATCTATTCTTCTTCAGCTTAGCTCATTTATTAGGGTAGCAGGGTTAGGAAACCCAAGTATCCAGTGAGAGCAGCATACAGGGGAAGGATGTGGCCCAGCATGATTTTTCTGTCCAGTTGTGTATCACTGAAAAAAACATTAGGGAAGCTTGCTCTGTACCAGGAATGCTCAGTCTAATGATTGGAATGGAATGATTCTATTCTAATGATTAGAAATAACTGACTGGAATTTTAGGATTGATCTTGATGGTCTGAAAGGTCTTTTCCAGTCTAGGCAGCTCTGTGATTCTGTATTTTGGTACTTCACAACTCGCTGATCTTCAGTGTTTATCCTGTGCCCTTCCTGGGCAGGTACTTGCACTCAGGCTTGTCTTTGCACTGCTCAGGAGGCTTGTTAAAATCCACGAGGCTGGTCCTGTGGTTAAAATCAGCTCTGTGTTTGCAAGAGAAGTGCCTTGGGTTGAATCCATGCTAATTAACTCCCAGGTGCTTGTAAAGGGTGGTGGAATCATAGATGATAGAATGGTTTGGGTTGGGCAGAACCTTAAAGGTCATCTAGTCCAACTGCCCTGCTTGTCAGCAGGGGCACTCCCCCACTAAATCAAGGTGCTCACAGTCCTGTCCAGCCTGGCTTCAAATGCTTCCAGGGATGGGGCATCTACACCTTTCTGAGCAACCTGAGCCAGGGTCTCACCACTCTCGGTATAAAAAACATCTTCTTTCTCTCTAGTCTCAATCTCCCTCTTTTAGTTTAAACTGATCACCCCTCGTCCTGTCTCAACAGGCCCTGCTAAAAGGACTGTAGGACTAACATCTTTGCAAAGGACCCTCTGCATCACCAGAGGCTGAACACCTCGAGCAGCCTGGTAAAGCTTTTCCTTTGCTTTGCTCCCACCACTTCAAGTCTCTTCAAAACTACCCACTTGCCCTAAGGGCAGCAGTTCTTAAAACACGACTGTGAAACTTAACTTGAAAAACTAATTATTAGATAATAAAGCTTGTGGTTTATGGAGTGGAGTGATGGCAGAGCCTGGCTGGAGTACGAGGCTGTTAAACAGGAAGGCTGCTGGAACGGGTCGGCTGTTTTAATAGGAGTGAGGGAGGGCCAGCTCCTCAGCTGGTGTAAATCAGCAGAGATCCATTAAGTTCAGTGGATCTCAACTACTTTACATCAGCTGAGGACGCGACCTCGAGTACTTAATTGGTGGTATAATATAAAGACATTAGCCTCTCTCTGGTTCCTCTGCACACGTCGTTCCCATTACTGTAATGGGAGCAGCCTGTAAGGGAATATGCAGGCGCGGGTGGGTACGGCTGGTGCCGGACCCGTGGCCGGGCCCATCAGTGCTGGCGCTCCCTAAAGCTGCTCTCCAGCCTCCAAAGAGCTGCGGCTCTCAAGTGGAGAGGAAAAACAAAGCAAACCGGTTAATAATTAAAGAAGCCTTCAAATCCTTCCCTTGGACTGAAGGGAAGGAGTGAGAGCTTCAGAGGTGCCTGCACCGGGGCTCAACGTGTGCTGCAGCCCCTGCCACCCTGCCAAGAGGGCGTGGACATGGGTCTCTTGCCCCATCGTTGCCAGTAGCTATGGCACGAACCATGGTGTGAGCTGTGTTTTTCCTTGGAACTCTGGAAAATCAGGAATTTTGCCACAGCAGAAAATGCTTCTGTGTATTGGTTGTAGGTTCAGAGAAAAGAAATCTCAGGAACAGCCTGGAAATGAAGCCTCCTGTGTGCCGCCCACGGGCACAAGCTCCAAGTTGTGCTGTTCCACCATGTCAGTTCTTCTCTTGTCCCCTCCAAATGTGCTCCCAGCCCTGGCTCTGGGTACAGAGGTGGGGTACAAGGTGACAGGGAGGCTTTAGCTGTCACAGAGCTGCAGATCTGGGAGAAGGCAGCAGTTCTTCCAGCTTTTCTATGAAATCTCTTTTCCTGTGCATTTTCCACCTTGAGGTTCACACTGTCAGGAAGGTGAGTGCACTGGCAGAACATGCTGACCTCAGGGCTGACGTGTAGGAAATGATTCCTCTGTAGGCAGCAGAGACCTGTTGGTAATTCATCTCACTTTGGTTCTGGTATCTAAAAATAGGTATGGGGAGCTGCAGTCCTTCACCCTGTTTTGTGGATCCCCCTAAACTCTGCTCCTGACCAGAGCTTCAGAGCAGTCCTTGGACATGCTTTTCCTGGAGTTTCATAAAATATTCTTTCTCCTCCTCATGGCATCTGTGTCTTCTGCAGGCTTCCTGTCACCATATTGCCTCTTTGCTTCTGGCCACAGCACATATTTTCCTCTCTGAGGTCACAGCCTGTGTCTTCCTGGTCTTGTGCAGCTCTTGAGCCTTTATTTTCCACCAGTCCTTTGGTATCTGCTGAGCATCTTGCTCCCAGCTTCCCCTCTGCTCAGGTGCATGTTTGCCCTGTGCCTGGAGCCAAGAGCCCGCTTAGCATTTCACTGTGCAAACAGACCCCAGTGTGCCTCTGCCTTCGTTTTGTAAGACTGCAGAAAACAGTCCCAACCGAGTGGGATGTTGCTTCTTGCCCAGAAGAGGCTGAGATGGGTAATTGATTCTGAAAGCAGTTTGCACAGTCGGAGACCTGCTCACTGAAGCTGTCGAGGTGCACTGGGGAGCTTTGCCGTGTCGGTGCTCCAGCGGAGCAGCTGGTGTACCCAGCAGCTCTTCCAGCTTGTCACAGGCTGGGGAGGTTCCTGTGCCCTCAGACTGCTCATGAGGAATGCTTTCGACTTCAATGTGACCCCTTTATTCAGCAGGAGGCCAACGGAGAGCATGGAGCTGGCAGGTAGGAGGTTTGTCTTGTGCTGGTTTTGGCACATCAGGGTTAGTGGTTTCAATTTGAAACACCATTTTAGAGACACCCAGCCCAGTGTGTATACACATTGTGCTACATCTCTGTGCAGCAAGAGGAGATTGTCTCTGAGAGCCTCTTCTACCCTTCCCAGGGTGAAATATTTTGGAGTACCTGGAATAAGTATTCAGGAAAACAAAACACATTTGCAGGACCTCTTTGAAGATCTGAAATGTGATCCTCCTCTAAACTCATCAAGGGTAGAATTTTCAGGGGTTTAGGTTTTTGGTTGGTTGTTTTTTTTGTTTTGTTTTTTCTGCCTTGTCATGCTTGTGGCTTTCCTACATTGATCTTTATGAAGTTTACCTCCATTTCAATCTCTGCCAAGTGCTCAGAGAGGAAAGGACATAGCTCTGCTGCATGGGGGGACCGTAGTAAAATCTCTGCACTCCTTATCACTGTTGTACTGAGAAAGGCAAGGAAAATAAAGCAGCCTGTGTCCCTTCCTCATGTCAGGACACTCTCTTAAACTGCAGACAGTTGTCCAAAAACCTTCTTAGATGGAGCTTCCAACTTTCTCTGTGTTACCAACTCTTAAACTGTTCCTAGGGAGAGGACGCTCCAGTCTGACACAAGCCTTCTGTTGTCTGACACAGGCCTTCTGTTCCTCAGTTCAAGCTTTTATATTCCTGTGATGTTCAAAATTTACATGAACACCAGATTTTCCATGTTCACCCTGACAGATCTGCAAAGCCAGAGTTGTCTTCCCTTCCATACAGTACACAGCAGAGTCTTCCTCTCTTTTGTCCAGCTTTAGGCTGTGGTCCTACAGCTAGTGCACAGCACAAATCACTAATCGCCCTTTCAGATAGAATAAAGGAGAACCTAGATCAGTCTTGTCTTTCTTGGTTCACTTCTGTCTCCATGCTTGCTTTTGAAGCCAGTCTGCAGCTTTCCACGCACAACATGAACACTCTCCATAGCACTGGCTCCTCTTCACAAGGGTGTTTGCTGTTTTGCTCTTTGTTGTCTTCTCTGGCTAAGGCTCTTCACTGAAAATTAAGTATAAGGCAGAGGCAGAAAAGCATGTGAGGGGTGATACACATTCTGGTGGTGCTGCTCATGGCACAGAGAGCGAGGTCAAAAAGCTCTGAGAATTTGAGAGTGGATGGAGCAAGAGGTGCTAGGGCTCGGGGCAGCAAGTCTGGCAAGAGAATCCCAGATCTCTGTCCGTCCATGAAACCCTAAGAAGGAGGGGAGGAAGCCAAGAATGGAAACAAAGAGCAAAGTTGGAAATAGGAGATGGGAATGGCTAGAACGGAGCAGAGGAAGGGTTGTGTAGAGCCACAGTGGTGGGGAAAGGGGCACAGGACTGTCTGGAGTCATGGGAAGCTTTGCTGTTGGACTCTGATGGACTTTCAGGTGAACAAGGAATCCTTTTGTGTTTAAAACTGCAGCGAAGCAGGGCTGTATGTGGGCAGGTAACCAGGTATTGCCTCAGAAATGGAAACAGTTTGGTGTGACTTCACACTGAGGGACAAGAAGGGAGTAATTTCTGTGGGTAATGTTTTGGGGTCCCATCAGACATCAAGCGCTGGGACAGCTCTGTGGTGAGCAAGCCAGAAACCAGCAAGAATGACTCAGAACCCCTGCAGAGTGAAGAAAGCAGTGGTTACACGAGCAGCCGGAGAAGGTGGGTGGAAAGAAGGGAAATCATGCATGAGGAAACCCAGGCAAAGGCCCCTCTGAGCGACAGGGTGCTCCTGAAAACAGCTCCTGAACTATTCGCGGCGAGCGGCTGGAGCACGCCTGGGCGAAGCGGGGCGCAGGCGCTGGCTGCCCAGCTGACAGCTGTGGTCGGTGACAATAGCACGGCCTGACAAGTTCATTGTAGCTCGGCACGGGGCAGCAGGTGGGAGAGGCAGCATGCGTGGCCACCTGCTCGGCTCCCTGTGTGGTTGTCCCCCCGGGCTGCCACCGATGCTCCGCTGAATCCTGGCCCCAGGGGAGGAGTGGCTGGTGCAGCCTCAGGTAGGGCGAGAGGCTGACACCCGCTGACAGGGCTTATGTCGGAGGGGGGCTCTCAAAGTGGCTGTGGAAAGGTTGTGCTTTTATCTTTTATAAATTTCACTTGGTTAGAGAGTGGCACATTTATCTTTTTTTCTTCCTTATAACAAAAATAATTTGCTTTGAGCTGATTTTCATGTCTGGAATTTAGCAACGTGTCATGGAAGGCTCAAAGATGTATGAAAACAGATGAGGAAAAAACCAAAGCATTCAAGCCAAATCCTACACCTGTAACTCTTCCTGAACCCACCAGGCAGTAGGAGAGCTCAGCTGTTCTCTGCACTTGGCTTGTGCTATCTGAATGTCATGATTGTACAATAGGGTTTGATCGGAATTGGCATCGTTCTTGGTGGGGAGTGAATGGACTGGGAGTGACTGGAAGGAGATGAGGATGCAGCCTCCTGCGCCTGTGCTGAGTAAGTCCTTGTGCTGCAGTCAGCCTGCTTTAGAGGCCAAAGTCAATTCAGAATAACACCAATAAACCTGGGCTGTTCACTTCTGATCGGCCCTGCCGTAACTCAGCGACAGCCAGCAGGGAATTTTTTCTCCTCTCTGTAAGGAAGAGCAGGATCCACCTGAGTCAGGGCAGCACGAGATGCTCGCTGTGCCCTGGCGTTTGCCTTACAAGTCTGCTTCCAAGCTTTCATAAGCACTCGGGCTGGGACAGAATATCCACGGAGCTGTTCTGATTTACGGCAAATCCAGCTCGTGGGTGCCGTTTGACAACCCTGTTGGCTGCCAAATGCTGCAGCACATGTTGTTGTTGTTTGAGTTTTCGTCTTCATAACCATTTGGTTTTCCTGACTGCCTGTACATTCGCGAGTGTAGATTGGGGAAGGCAGCGGAGTGGCAGAGTTAGCTGAGAGCTCGGTTTGAGCTGTGTGGTTTTGGCTGGCTAGCCTTGCACCTAACCCCCTGGCATGGGCTCTGTATGCTGAGCTTATCCCCTTGGTCTGTACCACCTACAGAAGCAGTGATTAAGCACAGACCTAAGCACAAAGGCACTATTTCCATAGTCACAGTAGAGCAGTCACAATTTGCTTCTGCTGCAACAAGCTGGAATACCTGCTAATGTGGAAGGGAAAAGAGTAGCTGGAAATGCTGCTGTCTTCATGCACAAGGCAAGCTCCATGTTGCTTGGTTTGGGTATGGCAGGGTTGTTTTCTCAACTACTGCTGGAAGCATCTTTACCAGGAGGCATAGTGTTCATTCCTGTCCATCCTCCTGTTCCCTCAAGTCTTCAGTTTCAAACTGGTCTTAAGAAAGGATGCAAGACTCACCCTTTTTTTAGCTGAACTTTCCCAGCTCAAGAAGCAAAGCCCTTGAGTTTTCTAATGAAAAGTGTGTTGCCAGATTTCAAAGAGTATCAGGGGGGTTCTTTTTTGGTACCTGCTTATGGTGTCTTAAGGTGTCTACTTAGAACAACAGGAAGATTTAAATGCATGCTTTAAAAAAATCAGCCTAAGGTATATAGAGATTTGCTTTTAATTATGAAGGGTACATTAAAATGTAGTTGTTCCATGGCAAGGTCATCTTAATTTAGTGTCCAATAATACAGGTATTACATTTCTCCTGAATAAAGCCTTACTTGAGCTAAGATAATTCGTTTAAGAAGTAACCCAGTCTTGAGTGAAACGTTGCTAATGATGAAGAATCAATTGAAAATTTAAGTGCCTAATCACACTAAAAATTAACCTCTTGCTCCCATTCTTTTGCCTGAATTTGAATAACTTTAGCTTCTAGCCGTTGGACCCAGTGGCTCACTTGTTTGATGCTGCCATTTCAGAGTCCTCCGCAGGACAGTCAGGTTTATTCACCTCTGGCATCTCTTTTCTCAGCTTAACGAACAGAACTGCTCCCATCCTCTCCCTTTACTTCCAGAGGGATCTCCCCTGTTGGAAACGGTATTCATTGAAAGCTAAGGAAAGTCCCGGAGCAGAGGATGCTCTCACGGATCAGCGTAACCTTCCCCCTCTCTTACATAGTCTGTTGTACAGCTCCCGTTTTTGTGCTGAGGCTCTTCTTTTAGTGGTTGAATTAATCTTCCCAACATCGGCACAAAATTAGAAAGTTTGTTACCAGTATGGCTTGAATTCGTTTCCCCAGGAAATAACACAGGTGACCTTATTCTTATTTTACCTTAGGGATGGTAGAGTAACCACATCACATCCCAGAAAATACCGGGGGACAAACTGGAGAGCTGAGACTCCCAGCAGCTCTGAAAGCAAGGAGTCAGTTCAGCAGTGAGGGATAATGACTGTAGTTAGATCTTGATTATGCTTAAGTGGCCAGGAGTGAAATAATTAAAATATAGATATTTGCTTTCTCCTGGGCTTCAGAGTTAACAACCGGTCCTGCCAAGCAGGGCCACTTCATGTGTCAAGGATCACAGATGTTTCACACACGGAAAGTCTCAGGGAATATTAATCTTCCTTATTCCTGAGGCACAGGATTAGTCTGAAAACAATTAAAATAAATTTTAATTCCTGAGCTGGGTTTGTTTGCCAGCCCCTGAGCGCGCCCGCACGGCACCGTCGGGCTAGAGCCTCTGTTCGTATTGGCTCCACTCGCTGCCCACGGCACCGGGGAAGTAGGTGTCGGGAGGAGACACTGCAGTGAGATACCTGGGGGGGCTGGGTCGGATGTGGCATTCCCCCTAGCACAGCAATCCCCCCGCCAAATAACGTTTTCGGTCAAAGGGGCTCTTGCCCAGCTTGGCCAAAATGTATTGGTGTGGGGGCTGATAGTTACCAGCTCTGAGGACGCACTGCGGGCTGTGCCGCTGGGAAGGAGCTGGGTTAATGGGGAAACTGCAGGGGCTGCGCTGGTCCTCGGACGCGCTGTCGGGCGTAAGGAGTTAGCCAGGAGAAGCTTTGTTCCTGCGGCGCTGCCTCCCTGATTTACTGCCCTTCCCTTCCCTTCGGAAGTGCCGCGACACTCCCCAGCAAACAGGGATGTATGAACGATTTTCTTCTCTCCCTCCTTTTCCTCCTCGTCCCAAACATGTTAGCTCGGAGAAAGCTTTATTCTTCTTCAAGGATCATCCAGTTGTCTCCAGACTGTATCTTTTGGTGTATTTATTGCCGGCTATTTAGAGGGGGAAAAAAAAAAATCCCACCAAAACCACCCAAAGAACCCAAACAAGCACACAAACAACAACAACAAAACCCCGAACACAAACTCAAATGCATTTTGCATATTAACACGTAACTCTTGTTCCTGTCTGCTCAGTTTGGAAATGGTTGGATTGCTTTTATAAAGAAAAAAATGGCTAATAAAATTGGCCTCAGCACCGTTGCTTTGCAATTCTTATGAACAGTAAAGTGCTACTTACAGTCATTGATGTTAAAAGCTATTTCTAAATTATGGTGCCATTTATTATCTCTAGTGTCCAAAGTAAGTTTAAATGATGCTTATAATTCATGTTTTACCAAATTTCCTTTTCCCCCCGAGGATACCTCTGATTAACTTATGCACATTTAAGCGCTTTTTAAATTCTTCTTTTATTGCCATTATGCTCTGAAAATCTCAGCGATTCTCAAAAATGGGTAATAAACTTGAGATAAAATGCTGCAGTTTTAGATCAATGCTGACATATCACTGTGGTGATTTCTTCAGAGCTAAAGTGATAATGCTTCATATTTACAGAATATATACTACGTTATTACTACAGTATTACCATTTTGTTCTAAGATGAAATGAGTAATTTACCAATTTATTAAACAGTTACATTTAAGTATTGCTTAGGACATTACCACACCAATCTGTTTACTTAGCTTGAAGAGTTACCATTAAGAAACCCTGTTTATTTAGGTAAAATTTGTAATGATCATGCCCTCCATTAAGAAACTTATTTTTTTCTGCAAGCCTAATTGCCTGGAAATGAGTTTCTCCTTATTTACTATGGTGCATTCTGCTAAGCCAGCTAAAAACGTCACCCTTGCAAGAAATGCTGGAGAAATTAATAATACATATATGGAACAGTTTTAATTAGTATAATACCAAATGTTAATAAAAGATTTATGATTCAGTTACAAGTTCTAACGATCGCAACAGGAAAAGGTCTGAAATGTGGCAGTGGTGACCCGTTTAAAATAAACAAATGTGCCCATCTCTCCACATCAGGGACAGGGGAGACTTTTATTTTTTTCCTGCTCCTGTCCCTGTGTGAGTCCTGGCTCAATGATCTGTAGGGTCAGGCTCTGACCCCACAGAAACCAGAGTAAATTCGGCATGGCAAGAGGATCACCGTGGGGATTATCCTGGGGTGATGGCAGTGAATGGAAAAGCCCAGTGCAGTGGAAGAGGCTGCATTTAATTCAGCCAATGTCACTGGGGTGTGAGCAGTTCCTGCCTGGGAGATACAAACCCCAGCTGGCCCAAAGTGGGTCTAGCAGCAGCTTTGGTATTGATGGCACAACCTTTTAGCCCAGCTCTAGGAAAAAAGTCTGTTTTGAATAGGGCAGAAGGACAGCAGTAGAAGATGGAGACAGAATCAGATTGGCTCCAGCCAGAGGTGGAAATAATAAGCAGTAGCTGAATTTCCAGAGGTTAATTCTTCTAGATGAGCATATCAAATAGTACCTCAAGTCACAGACCTCTCAGGTTCACCTTCCAGCTTGACCTTGTGTAGCACAGGGACAGTCTGTGCCCGAGGCTGAGCCTGCGACCCACCAGAAGTGAAGATGAATGAGTCCTTGTGGAACTGGGCTGGTTGTTGCTGGTCAGGTGAGTGTTGGTGAGGGAAGCACTGAATTGTCCATCTCAAACAGAAGTGTTCTAACGTTGAAATGAGTGACCCTCTGTAGCCACATGGCCAAGGTGTGCTGGATGCATTGAGAGACATCAGTCACTGCTGAGACCTGCTCTGAGTGTCTTTAGTCAGATGAAATAAATTAAGATCCTGGCTCAACTCCCTGGAGTGTACCTGGCTAGGAGTCTTACTGGGGTCTTCAGGACAAATCCCTTAAGTCTGGGATCAGAATAATGAAATTTAAGAGTTGGATTTTGATCCACTTTCAGCGCCATTAGAGAAGGTTGAACTGTAAGTCACTTGCCAATGCTGTCTTTAGACTATTATCACTCTGTGTCCATCCCATTAGGTCCTGCTGGGTACTTTATGAGTAAGACAAGGTGTTAAATACTCTGCTCCACCCAGAAGTGGTGTTGTTCTTGGAATCCCTAGCAGAAACGATTCAATCTGGGGAGTTTTGGGGCAGGAGCAGGCACCAGGCATTTCTCCTCAGATGCTGTCTGGATTTGCCTCCCAGCAGTGCTGACAGGATTCAACTTCTCTTTTCTGGCATGGTTTGGGGATACCCAAAGCTAGTATCAGAAGTCAGTCTTGTCCTGTGTCCCACCAAGAGGCTCAAGCTCAGAGTGCACATGTTGGCTCTCGCTCCTTGTGCCGGTCCATCAGGAGCAAGGTGACACAACATTGCACTGTGCAAAGGTGACTGGTTTTCTGGGCCATGTACCCAAGCAGGAGCCAGGAGCATGACTGACTGGGGGCAACAAGTGCAGAGAGGAGCTGGAGATGAGCTTTCCCAGGAGGTTTGCTCCAGCTAAAAGCTTGGCACTGTAGGATGGATATGTAAGATATGTAGGATGGACATCTTGCTGGGCTTGTTGGCTGTACTGGTTGAGGCCAGTACCTTGGAACAAGTAACCGGTGGAAATGTTTCTGTCTTATGCCCATCACAAGCTGGACCTTTAGCAGCAGTGAATTGTCTGAGCTGCATTAAATCAGGAGCACTTTGTCTCATTCCCTTATCCTAGGGTGCTGGACTACACACAGCTCAGGAAGGTGCTGGCTGCAGAAGCATGGGAGCAATGTGAATTGTTCTTCTTATTCTTCAGTGGTAAAACACCTTCTTGCTCAGGGTACAAAACCCTTCATCTTGAGGTTGAGGATGATGAAGAGGACTTATGCTCTGTGCTGGGGCCTCTCTCCTTTTTTTAAAAGGGTCTCTCAGGAAACTGTCTGTGGAAATTTAGAACTGGGGTCCCACGATGAGTGCCAGGGTACCATTGCCCAGGCAGGTACTTGTTCTGCTCTGGAGAACGAACAAATGTCAGAGATTTATTGAATTGTCTGGGAAATGCAGAGGTTTTATTCATTCCTAANTTTTTTTTTTTTCCTCTCCAAGGACAGAAAAGGAAATACCATATTTATTCCTGCTAATGTAGCAACATCGATTAAGTCATAAAGCACATATAAATACATATTGACTCGTATTACATTAAAGTATCTATCACTTACTACTTGTTCCTCAATAATACTATAGTTATGTAAAAAAAATGCATTAAAATTGGCACTACCTCAAGGTAAGTAGGGTCTGCCATCATTATTAATATCAGGTTTTGGTGAATAAAAGCTTTAAAAAGGATGTAAGTGTTGAAAATGGAAACCCACCTCCCTTCTCCCCCACCAGTGACCAGATATTTCTGGTTGTACCTGTCATTCAGGCACGGGGCCTGACCTCTGCTTGCTGGGTCAGTACTTTAGTTTTGCTGGAAAACTTTGTTGTGGGTGATGTCCTGATGAGAAAATGGGTCTCTCTTTAGCATGAGCACATCCCCTGCAGAACCGAGAGGTTGTCTCTAAGCACATCTCTGTGCTTAGCTGAGTCCTGGAGCAAGGTGGGCAGCTGGTTGCCTACTGCTGTGTTTGCATCTCAGCTGCTCCCACCAGATTGATGCTTGAAGCCTAAATTCAAAATCCTCACAACCCTCACTTAATTCTGGAGGTTCCTCATGCTGCTAGACACAACTTTCTGGCTCCAAGGTGTCAAGTGCCAAGTTTTTTACAGCTTGTCCCAGATAATTCACTCTGGTTGGGTGTTGCCCCAGCACCAGGAGGTCAGCTGCATTCATGGGTGAGCCCTGGTTTGGGATCTGCTGGGTGCTCAGTGCTTATGTCCAGAAAATCTAGCTGGATCTTGCAGGTTGGTTGGGCACAGGGCAAGGGATTCCCATATCCATCAGAAGAATGTGGTGGCTTTATAAAGCACCAAGTGTTTAGGGCATCTTTCAGAAAACAGGGTCAAATTTCTGTTGTAATTTGAGCAGAAGAGGGACTTGATTCTGTGTGTTTGGCACCTAAGAACAGTGTCACCTCTCTGTGTTCTGAGCAAGAAAAGACTCACGGGGTACAAACCTGGGAGCAGGGAGTGCAGCCAAAGCCATCATCTCTGGTAGGAGCAGACCTTTCTCTTCATCAAGGACCCAAGAACTTTGGTGCTTTCTGCTGCAGCTTTTTCCTCTTGGGCAGCTTTTGGGTTTTGGATTTTGTGTCCTGATTTTAGAAGCTAAGACTTTTTTCCCCCAGATATAACCTGGGAATGAAATGCACAAGGTGTTATGACAGCAGGTCCATAAATTTTGCCTTTGGTGGTGCTGGTGCAGAAGTGATGTTCAGTTCATGACTGGAAGCCAATGAGTGTGGTGGAAAAGAGGACATACAAATAGAAACCATTCACCTGATGGGATGAACCTTATTTATAGGTGTGTAACCAGGATAGAAATTGCAGGAAGGGTGCTTAACCTCTTACTGAAAATTAAGCATCTTTGGACTTGGGGGCTGGCATGGTGAACACATCAGATTTGTCAAGAGTACTGTGTCTCCAAAACTGCTCAGGAGCTTCTTTGGCTATGCAGGAGGAGGATCATGGTGAGGGAGCAAGCGGGAGGTGAGCAGGACAGACTGCTTGTACAAAGATCTTATGCAAGGACTCCAAGACCTGGGATTGTGCTGAAGGTTGCTTGTGCAGAGAGTGAAGGATTTCTGTTGAGAAACTTGTTCCTTATCAGGATTTGGCCACTGCTTCACACCACCTGGAAGATGCTTGCCTGTGTGATGTTGCCTGACATGCATGTACTGCATGAATAAAACCAGAAGAGGATTTTTTTTTTTTTTTAAAATCCCCACATTTCTCTTTTGCAGAATGTGTTTAGCCTTTTCTGTGCAAAATACTGTCCACATGGCTATTCTATGCTTCTGCTTGTCTTGCCTTCTCTTTATAATTAGCCTAATGTGATATCTGATCCCTGCTCTTTTTAGTGTTTGTGTGCCAGTCTGACAGCACTAGCGCTGTTATTTCTTAGATAAGCTAATCACTTCTTAATGACTGGACAAGGTATCTTTATTTAACTGCATAAAGAGATTTAACTTTTCCCGTTCAGCTATGGTTTATGTTTTGTTAATGACATGTAACACTGGTGTGAGGCTCAGGTGGTACACACGTGGCAGAACGGGCTTGGGCAGCTGGTTTTAGAGAGGCTGTGAAAGGGGCAGGGAGAGGTGGAACTTCTCAATCAGAATTTATTAAGAAAGCTGCCTTGTAAGCCTGGCTAGCTGCTGCTGCTGCTTCACAGCTTGGGGTGTGCAGTTGTGGGGCTGGTGCTGCAAAATCAGAGGTGGGTTTAAGAAGCATCATCTCCCTTGTGCTTATCATTGAGCACAAGCAGAAGCATTTATTTTAAGGTTATTTCAAGTGCTTGCTGAAGGACTATAGCAAGGGTTTATTTATAAGATAAACACATCCCTAAAACGTGCAAGCACAAGGGGCAGTGCTGTTAGATCCACGCGTAGCAGGGCACGCACAGGTCCGTGTTTCCTCATCAGCCTGCTGTTTCCCCGTTTCTTCTCCAAAGGTGAAGCATTAGCTAGATGGGATGTGCAGAACTCCGTCCTGCAGCGTGCAACCTCCCATACTCACAGCAGATGCCCCTTCCACCCAGAGGTGCTTGGGGTACCTGCCGGTGGTGGTGGCACAAGAAAGTCCAAACAACACCAAACTGCACTGTGCAAGTGAGCTGTTGTACACACCAGCATGGTTCTTGCAGGATATGAGTCTGTCCATGGCAGGCTGTTGTAAGCTTGCTGGTAGCAGAGCTGGGCACATGAGTGCTGAATTTAAAAGCTTGACCCTCTGTGCCCTGAGGTGAAAGACCTGGAGACAGAATGGACTGTTCCCTCTGTTGTGAAAGGATGTGCTTTCAGGGCAAGGTTTGCTTTGTGTAAAAAGGATGAGACAAAAACAGAGCATTTGTCTGAGCCCTGAGAAGGTACTGGAGATTTGGGCAGGAACAAAACTCTAGGACCTCTGAGTTCAGAGTTTGTTCTAACTCCATCAGCCTGCAGAACTCAAGGGAAACTGGCATTTGAATTGGTTTTCTCTAAAACACCCTGTGCATGTATGTCCAAGATCTGGATGCAACCAGAAGCTCGCTGTGGTGCTTTGAGGTTTGTTCTCTCTAGGATCCTTTAGACAAAGGATTTTTGGAAGGAAGCTTCCATGAGATGCTTCCAGCCCCAAGCCAAGCCTGCACCTGCAGGTGCCTTCCTGGGCTGGGTGGTCTTCTGGGGCAGGAGGGCAAGTGCTCAGATGGAAAGCTAAGCTCTTCAAAGCATCTGAAACTGTTCTGCCAAAACTGAAGGCAGCACAAATCTTTCACTTCCTTTTTTGGAGTGTTTTGTCCCTCACGTTTATGAGTATCCTAAAGTGTTAGTTTGGCAGAGAATCTGTATTCCAGCATGTCAAGAGAAGGGCCAGGCCAGTCCTTGGGGTTTTAATTTCACTGGCTGACTCTAATGTCAGTCTTATCAATGATATCTTTTCTTTCCCAGTAGCATGTTCTAATAAGAAACTAAATCACAAAGACAAAAAGCTTCTGGCATCTCCATTTTGTTGGCTCCTACCTCCATCTATGGCATGTTTACAAGAAAGCATTTATCGCTGGAGCACTTGCTTGCAATAAGGCAGGAGCTGATAGCAACATCTTTTAAGTGGGGTCCTCCCCGCTCACCGGGTGGGCGCAGGGGGCTGGAGTGCCCTCTGCTGAGCTGCACAGCCCTGTCGCCTAAGGACCAGACGTGGACCAGTACTAAAAATCATCTTCCCAAGCTGTCTGCCTCCATACCAGGTTTTTGGCAAGGAGAAGCAGCCCAGTGAATCATTTTGGCGGAGCAAGGGCTTGGCTGGCTATAGATTTATAAGTAGATTGTGTAAGTATGGAGAAGAAATGGGTTTTCTCGGGGGGATTTGTAAGGGGTGAGAGCAATACAGGTGATAGAATCTCCTGAGCAATTTCAGAAATACAGGCTCAGGTTGTGGCCGGTCCCGACTGAGAACGAAGGTATGCAGCAGCAAAAGGGAAGAAACCATTTGATGGTGTGCGTAGCTTAAAGAGCTTTCCGAACCCTTCCTAATAGCGTATCTTCTGGTGTTTTCACGCTGCACTATTGCAGCTCTGAAGTAGCTCTCCTAGCCCCTGTCAAACCCATCCACATCCCCTTGATGGCCTGGGCGTCAGAAGTGTTAATACCCTCTTTTGCAGATGGTAGAATGGGAGTGGCAAGAGGTCAAGTGGCTTCATTAGGCCCCGGAGGATTTGTCTGCGGAGCTGAAAGCTGGAGCGTGGCAGGGAGCGCTTTGTCTGCCGCTCGGGGCCTCAAAGGCTGGGCCCTGTAAATCCTCCTGCGCTTTGATCCTGCTTGCACTCGCCCCTAACTTTGCTCCTTGCCATTCTCGTGGCTGCTGCGGCAGGCGCTGAGGCTTTCTGCACGGGGTCAGCAGGCTCCTGGGCTGGCTTTGTGGGGGGTCTCTGCTGGTCATGGTGGGATTCAGCGTTCCCAAATCCCGCAGGGAAGTGAGCAGCGAGAGGCGTCTCTGGGCAATTCTGGCATCAACTGCAAGAGTAATAACAATTAGCAATTATGCAGAGTTATGTGCCTTTGGTGCCTGTTACAGGCATCAACGAGGAGTTCTGGTTTTGTTTTCTACTTGTAGCTTGGCCTGGTGTTTGCATTTTAATAGCAGATGCTCTAAGATAATTAGAAATGCTGCTGGTAATACCAGGGGTGATCTGCTGCTGCGTGTGGTGTGGCGTGGCCAGCCAACCTTCCTGGCCTCCCAGCATGTGCCAAGGTCTTTGCTGGGTGAAAGCCACGTGCCATGTAGCCTGGATTCCGGAGAAGGAAGGGAAAAATTTGGGAAATGGCTCCTGTTGCCCATGGCAGAGTTGTCCTGGGATCCATCTCAGGATGATGGAAGAGGGTGATGGGTACCTCTCTGGAGGTGTGGGGTCCACGGGGATCAGCGCTACTATCTCCTTACCTGGTGTGGTCTCTGGAGCTGCTAGAAACAAACTCGGAAACGAGGGCTGGGAGGCTGTAAAGGCTCCCGTCAGGCTCCGCGGATCCGCAGCGCTCCCTCCCCGCCGGCGCCGGGGAGCAAACGCGCTTTTACCGACGAGATGAAATGCAGATCCTCTTCTCCCTTCCTCCTATTCCCCTAGAAAAAAACAAACAAACAAACAAACAAAAACCCAACAAAACCCCCAAACCTTAATGCAATATTACATCAGATTGGACTCTGAGGAGCTGAAAGTCAATTTTGGGGGAATGTGAGCCAACCTACATTTAACTGGGATGCTGATATTTACTGTTGCAGTGATCCGGGCCCGTAGCATGGGTGAAGTCGCTGGCTGGGGATTCAAAGTCCAATTAGGCAGTGTTAATAGAGGAGGCTGTGATGCTTCATTGAGAGAAATTACTAAAATTGTACTTTTAGGACAGTCAATTAGCTGTGTTTTGACAAAGCAACAAAAAGACGAAACTGAAGCCCTTGAAAAAAGAATGAGAGAATTCAGAGGGAACATGTCTGTTTGGGGAATCTTAATATTTTTTTGTTGAAATCATTAAGTGAAATTAAATACTATTTTAAACCAAAGGGATAGAATATCTAATTAAGATAGGGGAAAAAAAAAAAAAAGGTTTGGGGAAGGGTATTGTTGAGGGGATTAGAGAAATGGTTTACAATTCATGTCGACTGAGGTGGGGCCCCCTGAATATATTAAGTATATTAGTAACAGGGATGGGGAAAAAAATCCCTTGACAACCTGATCTGAAGTTTAGGGAGGGTTTCTTCTGGGTGACTTCAAGGCTCCTAGACTCCACAGTGAGGGAATGAAGCCAGGGAAATCAGGGAGATGGGGAAGGAGAAATGTTTTCGGAGCAGTGCCAGGGCTCACATGTTGCAGCGTGGTTCCAGCATTGGTGTGGGAGTCACTCCAGCAGCTGAGGGGCTGCAGAGCTTGGGATGGCCAAGCTGCAGTGGGGAGGAAGATCTGAGGACTCCAGGGTAACCTGGATGGTGGGAGCAGGGGAGGTCGATGGGGTAGTGCAGACGGTGGGTGCCATGGGGTGCAGCCTGTGTCCCGGCTAGCTGCGGGATGCTGGCAGAAGCCTACCCCTGAGCTGCTGGCAGAGCCGCCTTGGACAGAGCATGGCAGGGTGCTCGAGTGCCTTCATTTGCTCACTGTTGATCTGGTTGTATTTCCTCTAAACCTACATCTCTGCTTTGTGATTATGTTTCCAGGAGTTGGATTCAGACTGTGGGTTCCTCCAGAACAGAGAGCAGGGAGCAGAGTGATGGGTTGGGGATCCCTCCCGGCCACTTCTGTGATGGTTTGCCACCATCCACCCCTGGAGCAAAGTCCCAGCACATGGAGAGGGCTGGCCCTGTCCTCAGGAGGGCATGGGCTTGGAGGGAAGGGCAGTAAGTTTCTCTGGAAATTTGTCTGTAACTTGGGATGATTTCTCCATGTTTCTCATCCAGCACTCCAGAGGCTCCTACTCTGAATGTGCATCTCCAGTAAAAACCTTTTGCCAAAAAGCCTCTCCTGAAGAACTCTGTTTTTGACTGATACCATCATATTGTTTAATTCATTTGATATACAGAGACAGGTAGTGAAATATGCATGCTATATTATATTAAAGAGAAATGTAACCTTCAATTGGTATCTGATGTGCACTTTGCAATAACTGCTATTAGTTGTCTATAAAACTCCTAGACATCATTTTATTTTATTACCATTATATTATTTTACTTGGGAACATATAGAAGGAGTGGTGATTGCAGGTCTTCAAGTGCTTACTGGGAAATATTTAACACAGAATGTTTTATTTATTAGCATAAAGAGACACAATGGATTGTTGGTGATTAAAGTGATGATACTGCTGCCATACTTGTCAAAAATATAGACCTAATTCAATAGAAAGGCGACAGTCAGTCTCCATGTTGATCTATGCTGAAGCAAACTGCCTCTGAAAGCAGTACAAAGCCTGAATTGGCCTCTTAATTTTATGCTCTAGGGCATAGGATAAAAAAAGGAATTCTTTCTAAGTGCCTGTAATTGCATGTTACCAGAACCTAAAATATAAGCCAAATTTTTTTGAAATCATAAGTGTTAAGCTTTCCATTTCAATTCCTTCCCCTCTTCCCTCACTCTGACCCCCCCAAAAAAAATTATCAAAACAAAAAAGACCTTTAAAATGCCTCGCTATCCCACATCATTAATAAAATATACAGCATACTTTGCCTTTAATTGCAAATGTACATTCTGAAAGAGAAGAGTTTTTAAAAAATCAAATGGTTTTCCTTCCCTCCCAGCAGCTCAGCACAGGAGCTGGGGCCTGGCTGGCCCCAGTGGGCCACGCTGCCCTCCGTGTTGAAGTGGGGTGTTTTAAACACCACCAACCTCCTGTGTCTTTCAGGTCGTGATTGTGTGGGCTGCAGCAGTGTTTCCCTCACTTTAATGGGTAAAGCTTTGACTTAGATGAGTTGGGTGGTTCAGATGAGCTCTATGTACCAATGGATGAAGGACATCAGCAGCCCCCCAGTTGAGTCTAGTTGCTGGAAGAACAGCTCTGGGGCAGGCTGATGCTCCTGCTGGTCCCTGGGTTAGTGCAGGGACCCCAGTGATGTTTGTCAGGGAATCCAAACTGTTCAGGTGGAGCAGCTCTGTAGTGGAAGCCCGAAGTGGGAAGGATTTGTGTCCTTCCTTTGACTGGTGCTAAAATGAGATTTGCTTTGCACAGACACAGCAGCATCTGCCTTGAAAAAAAGTCAAATGTTGCACCTCTACCACCCTCCTTGCACGGATCTGTGTTTACAATTTCATTCCTCAGAGTAGACAGCAGGGAAAAAAAACCCAAAAAACAACAAAACCATTTTGTACACTCAATGGCTTCACTGGACAGGCAATAAATCAATACAATTGAATTGGATAGGATAGTGGTCAAATGCTCTTATCTATCTCTCTGTTATTGAGCTGGTATCCTTGGACTGATTATAGAAATCCCTCTACCTCCAGGATTCCCTTCCAGAATTCCAGGAAACCTGCAGGATTTGATCTGCTCCAGGGCTCACGTGAACCCATGAGGCAGTCCTGCAGATTTGTTCCTTTTTTGGGTTTGTTACCCAAAATCTGATCCATTTGGAGTTTGCTGCTGCAGGGTCAGGCTGTTGGAGTGCAAGCAGGAAATCATCTGAAATGCTAATGTTGGGGGAAAATCCTGCTCTTGTAACAATAGAGGAGAAACCTGCTGGCAGAGCTGAGGGTGGTGATGCCCTGTGCCCAGGGCAGTGTTTCCAGGCCTGGAAGCAGAGGTTTTGGAGAGCAAATCTGGTCCCATGTACATTGTCTTTTTTGCCTTTGAGCAGCAAGATCACCAGCGATGGCCCAGCTGCCACAGTCCCACCTATCCAGGGCATTTATTTAACCAGAGCAGGGTTTTTACTAAAGGAATCTCCTGGTGCACCTTGCCTAATTCAAGTGCCCATATTTTCTTAGTTTTCCAGGAAAAATGATGGCACTGTAAAGTTTGGATTTCTTTGCAGGAAAGAGTCATCCTCAACAGCTTAAGACAGTCAAAAGGCCAGATTTAATGTTGATTAAAAGGGTCTGACTCCAGCAAAGTCGCTGCTACGTTATCCCTCCATAAATGTAAAGTAAATCAAGCCTAAACCAAAACATTGTTAAGGACTAATGTTGATTTTGAGACGTCAAAAATACTTTGTTAGCAAAATACTCTGTTTCTATAGTTAAAAAATTTACACATTTAAAAGCCACTCTTACGTGGTGGCGTAACACTTCTTTGTTTACAGGTGAAATGCCCACTCCTCCGGCTCTCCCAGAGCTTTTCCCAGCCTCAATAATTTGATCAATTTTCTCTTCGACATCTGTAATTGCGGAGTGCCCTCTGGTGTACAGACATCTCCGGTGCAGCGCCCTCGCTCGGAACCCCAGGTTGGTTTGCTTGGCAGGATCCTCTGGGGATCACCCAGTCCGACCCCCCTGCTAAAGCAGGGCACCCACAGCAGCTTGCCCAGGATCACAGTGGCCAGGTCAGTTTGGAATCTCTTCAGAGGAGGAGACTCCCCAACCCCTCTGGTCAGCCTGCTCCAGAACTCCAGCACTCTCGCAACAAAAGTTTTTCCTCCTGTTCATATGGAACTTCCTGGGTCCCAGTTTGTGTCCATTATCCCTTGTGCTGTCACTGGGCACCACTGGCAAGAGTCAGTCTTATGGTCAGCTCTAACAAAACCATATATGCCACTTGTTTGAGGGATGCCCAGGCACGTTGGAGGTGTCCCTGCCTTGTGCCAGGCGTTTGGTAGACAGGAACATACAAGAATGATGAGCCATCCTACAACCAAGTGAGACACAGTGACAGCACGTGGGCGACACTAATTTTGGGAGTGCCAAGTGCTAATTGATCTGTCAACAGCTCTCTATTAAAAATATTCCTGGGACAGACCTTCCCACTTTAAAACCTCACTGCTGAGGAAGCTGGAGAGATTCTGGGCTCTTGCTGAGGTGACAGAAATAGCAGATGATAACAACAGTGACTGACAAGTGCTGCTTTGTAATTAAATGTCTAAAGGCACTGCAGTGAAGGCAAATGAAATTGATGGGCCCAACCTGGCATCATCAGGAAGCTGCTGAGATGTGTGCAGTGCATCTGGTTGTGTTAGACCAGTGATCGTTTTCACTTAGCAAAACAAAACTAAGATGCTGGCAAATAGAGAGCTCTGCAGTGACTTGTTAGAGGTTTCCAAATAGAAAGCAAATCCTGGAAGTGCACCACAAGACAGATGGGAACTCTTATTTTGAGGTTGCTGTCAGCATTCAGCCTTCCAAATTCTAGATGAAACTGAAGAAGAATAGAAAAATCACCACCTTTTTCTTAAGGGAGCTGGAAATCCTCTTTCGTGTAAAGGAAGTTCTAAGTTCTTTTGAGCCCCTAGGGCCCATAGGACCCAGGCACTGGTAACCACTGGTACATCACCTGCTTTTGAAAGCTGTGGGTTACACAGATGTGCAACATGCATGACCAGGGTTCCCAACTGGTATGGGAAATGCAGATAATTAAACAGGAGGTCCATATGCTCTTCCTGTGTATCATCCAGGAATCAAGGGAGTTGGTTGACTTTGCCACTGTATGTAACTGCTCTGGGGATTAGTTTTCCCCTCTATAGAATGGAGCTGTGAGAAGAGCACCAAGTTGATCATGTGAGTATTTTGTCACCTTTCCTCTTGACCTGCTGCAAATTACCAGCAGCAGCAGAACAGGCTATGGCTGGTCCATGCTTCCCAGCTTGTGCTAGAGGGCACTCGTACAGATCAGAAATCCAGAGCCATGTACATGTACAGAAGGATCTGGATTGTGGCTTTCAAGTATGTGGGGACAAGCCTGGGAAAGGTCTTTAAAAAGAAACTGCTTCAAATTCATTAAAAAAAAAAAAAAACCAAAACCAAGATGGATGTTTAAACCAATCCCAGAAATCAGTTTATTTCCTGGACTTTACTGAGCTTGTGAGGTCCCTTCCAACCTAAACCATTCTATGATTCTATTAAACCATTCTGCATTCTGGGTTCTATTTGCCCAGCCAGGACAGGATGGGAGCAGTTTAGCACTGCAGCAGCATTACAGGGTGGTTTACTGGCTCTTACATCAAAACAGCCTCAGTTCACCTTATATACTTGTGTGTGTATATGTATGTATAGATAGGGTTCTGGAGGCCTTTGGACAAGGATACTTACTGGCCAAATGAATGTTTATCACATTTTCAGACAACAGCCATGAAAATTTTATGAATTGTTTGATGGAGGTCTGATCTTGGATCGCAAATGTGACATTAGAGATGTGATACACAGCTCTGTAATCTGTCTGAAGCACTGCAAAGGTCAAAAAATAATCAAACTGCATGGTAGGAATCACTGGGAGAGAAACAGAAAAAATCATTAAGTCCACATATGAGTGCAGCGTACAACCATATCTTGACTACTACAGGTAGCAATAGTCCTGTTATGAAAAAAAAAAAAAAAGGCTACTCAATAACAAGAAGCATGGAGAAAGAGAAACAACTTACCTGCTGTCTCTCCTAATACAAGAGATAGAGGGCATAACATGAAACTTGTAGTGGCAAGCTAAATAACAGACCAAGGATGAGGCAGCTCATTGCCCAACAGGGGCACATATATCTGACATAGCATGGTTTTCCTGGCCATGACCTTGATGCTGGAGGAAGGTGTTTGATGCATCTAATTTCCTTACCATGAGCACTCAAAAACTTGAAGTTCTCTCAGTACCCTCCTTGCAGTATCCTCATTCTGCAGGATGCCCTGAAGAAGAGTCAAGGAACTGAGAGAAAGCAGCAGTGAAGAACAATTGAATTTTGCAGTGTCCTTCTGTCTTTATGTCCGTATTGGGAGCCTGGAGACTGTTGTGGAGAGGGTGAAACGCAGCCATGTGGGAGCTGGGATGACACAGAAACTGTGGCCTCTCCAGGTTTGTGTGTGGATCCTGCAGATTTTAATTTTTGTGGGGTTTTTTTCGGGGAGGGTTTATGGGGAGAGGAACAGAAGGGCTCCTTGTACACTGGAAATGTGGAGCTGCCTGTTGTCTAAGCTGGAATACCTGAGATAATGCTGCCAATGTTTTTGATTCTCTTGACATCTTTTTTTTATCAACGATGTGATCTCCAAGGTGGCCAGCAGGATCCTGGGGACAAAACATGGCCTTTAACTGCTGCACTTGAAGTACTTATGCAACATGTGAACAAGGTCAAACACGGTAGAAAACCAAGGGAAGGATAAGGCAGGATCATCTTCTTTCCCAAACCAAATTTATTTTCAGCTTGGAAGTTGTTCGAGGTGCCCAGTATGGCATAAAAGATTGTCACTGAGCCAAGTGGGGTCCGGCAACACAGCTCAGTGATGTTTCTTAGCCTGCAATTTCATTTGGATGACCCCAGCACAGAAATCTGTGGGTGTGGCAGAGTACCTCAGCCTCCACCATGAAAGAACTTCTAGAAAGCAGCCCTCTAGCAGGAAGGGCGCAGACAAACGCAAACAGATAAACCTCTCCTGAGAGACCTGGAGGAATGGATGCAATGTGGGAGATCAGGCAGAAGGGTACGTAGGAAGCCGATTCGGGGTCACTAGATGGTGCTGTTGATCTTGAAATGAGAACAGACAGCTCTCAGAAGGGACAATCTCTCCTACTGGCCGGAGCCTCTGCCTAAAGAGACAGTTGACTGACAGCGTCTTTCCTAAAGATCAGACGGACCTGCGCTTTAGACTCTGACAATGAAGCTACCCAGACAAAAAAGTACAAGAAACTCAGGAAAATCGGGAACTGGACAATGTGTGCTGTGGCCCACTCCATGGCCCTAGCTCGGCCCTTCCCACAGCCTGTGGGAACCATGGGGCATGGGTGGGAACATTTTAAAGCCTGTACTGCAGTAGGTGTAAGAAGTGACCATCAGAACAGGCTAATTCTATGTGCAGTACCAAGTATTATCTCCCGTTTCCATGGTCTTAGCTACCTTGGTCAGCAGAGCTCAGGCACGTTGGCATGGAGGCAGAGCATCACTCTTGCAAGCTCCCCTTGCAGCTCTCCCCAGTGCTGAAAGATCTTCTGGTGCAGACCTTCAAGTTGCTCTGCATCAATACTGTGTTGCAGGCAAAGCTGAGGATGGGACAGCACATTGAAGAAAGATGGTGAAGAAAACTTCAAATATGTACCCATGACTGCATCATCAGTAAGATGTAAACCAGGTAAGAAGTCAACCAGGTAAGGATGGTCTTGATTACATCACCCTGTCCTGAGCTGGCTGGACTATTATAACCCTGAGGATAAGGCTTCTCAAAGCAACTGTGCAGGGCAAGGCAGCTTTTGCCTGTGCTGCAGCTCTCCGTTGGCCTGACAACTCTGTCCTTGCTGCCTTTGCAACACTGAAGAGGTGTCCTGCTCCTGCTGCTATTGCTAATGGTATATTAATGATAAAAGCTAGCTCCTACCTTGTGCTGCCCTACCTGATGACTGCAATCCATGGCTATTTCAGATTAAACTGAAATACTTTGATTTTCAGGTTTGCAGGTGGTCTTTCTGATATCACAGGAGGGTAAGTGTTATGATGCCATTCAAGATGTTGGCTCTGAGTTCACTGGGGCAGAACTTACTGACTGTTGAGAGGTGGAGAAGCCCGGTGAAAGAGTTTATGTGACAGCTGTGGGGCAACACGTCTGAGGGTGATGTCAGCATGTAAACAAGAATTGCATAGGAAATCTTTATTGTGACTGGAGCTTCTGATGGCTTGGTGTATCTGTGCTGTGGCTTTAACCATGTTTAAAATGCAATTTCCTAAGTTTTGTAAAAGCTTATTAAAAAGAGAATTCCATTAAGGAAGATCAGGTTGACTCCAATTTCTCCCTCAATTCTCCCTCTACAGCTATGTCTAAATCACTTGTAAGCTTTTTCGGCTATGCTGAGCATTCCACAGCGCAGAGCTGAGCAGAGTAAAAGGATCGATATTGTAATGGACTTCTCATCCTAGTTCGTGACAGAAATAATAAATGTCATGATATATGACAGCCCTTCTAAAGCCCCATGGAGCCAAAGGAGACGCAGTAAGTATATATCTCCTACTTCCTACCCCTGTTTTGCTTTTCTGTGTCTGTCCTTTGTTTCCTCCCACATGTATTTCCTCAGTAATGGAAGACTGTAATTGAATTAAAAGTGACTCTATACACACGAGAACATACTGCACCGCTCCCCTTTGACAGACCTGGTGGACTTCTGCAACCACAGTCTGCTTTGTGAGGTGCTTAGTGCTGCACAGAGCAGGTTTCTGGGTGGTTTTGACCAGTAGCCATCTGTGTACTCACAGTTGCAGGCTCCTTCACTATTGCTGTGCAGTATTCATCTCTCCGCTCTGGTCTGATTGTTGTTTGGGTCATGCCAAAACTTCACTTTAAATTTTGATGCTAGCTCCCATTTTCTGTGCCCTGGTGAGACCTCACCCAGAGCACTGCGTCCAGTTCTGGAGCCCTCATTATAGGAAGGACATGGACCTGATGGAGCTGGTACAGAGGATGGCCATGAAAATGATCAGAGGGTTGGAGCACCTCTGCTATGAGGACAGGCTGACGGAGCTGGGGGTGTTCAGTCTGGAGAAGAGGAGGCTCCGGTGGGGAACCTAATAGCAGCCTCCCAGTACCTGAAAGGGGCCTACAGGAAGGATAGAGACAAGTTTTTTACAAAGGCCTGAAGTGACAGAATGAGGGGCAATGGGTTCAAGCTTGAGAAAAGCAGATTTAGATTGGATCTTAGGAACAATTTCTTTACTATGAGGGTGGTGGAGCACTGCAACAGGTTGCCCAGGGAAGTGGTTGAGGCCCCTTCCCTGGAGACATTCAAAGTGAGGCTTGATGGGGCCCTGGGTGACCTGGTCTAGTGGGGATGTCCCTGCTGACTGCAGGGGAGCCAGACTAGATGACCTTGGAGGTCCCTTCCATCCCAGACTCTTCTATGATTCTATGATTTTCAAACTAATTCAAATAAATGTCTTCGCTGTATCTACATGGTTCCTCCTGGCTGAGGTGTCTTATCAGTTAATTATACCTCTCTTCTGTCAGTGACACCAGCCACACTCAGTGCCTCTGCTGCATCACAAATCCTCTCTCTGCTGCACTGCCAAATTGTCACTCTCCAGTGTGGAAAAGGCTCTCTGACCTTATTGTGGCCTTCCAGTATCTGAAGTGGCCTACAAGAAAGCTGGTAAGGCACTTTTTAGGATGTTCATAGAATCATAGAATGGTAAGGTTGGAAGGGACCTCAAGGATCATCTAGTTCCAACCCCCTGCCATAGGCAGGGACACCTCCCACTAGTACAGGTTACTCAAGGCCTCATCCAATCTGGCCTTGAACACATCCAGGGAGGGAGCAGCCACAACCTCCCTGGGCAACCTGTTCCAGTGCCTCACCACCCTTACTGTAAAGAACTTCCTCCTAACATCTAGTCTAAATCTCCCCTCTGCCAGTTTAAGCCCATTGCCCCTTGTCCTGTCATTGCAGGACCTTGTAAATAATCCTTCCCCAGCCTTCCTGTAGGCCCCCTTCAGATACTGGAAGGCTACTATCAGGTCCCCTCGAAGCCTTCTCTTCTCCAGGCTGAAGAGCCCCAACTCCCTCAGCCTGTCCTCATAGGAGAGCTGCTCCAGCCCTCTGATCATCTTTGTGGCCCTCCTCTGGACCCGCTCCAACACTTCCATGTCCTTCCTGTGCTGAGGGTTCCAGAACTGCACACAGTACTCCAGGTGGGGTCTGACGAGAGCAGAGTAAAGGGGCAGAATCACCTCCCTTGCTCTGCTGGCCACGCTTCTCTTGATGCAGCCTAGGACTCGGTTGGCTGTCTGGGCTGCATGTGCACACTGCAGGCTCATGTTGAGCTTTTCATCAACCCAGACTCCAAGGTCCTTTTCCTCAGGGCTGCTCTCCAGCCATTCACCACCCAGCCTGTATTTGTGCTTGGGATTGTGCCTACCCAGGTGCAGGACCTTACACTTGGCCTTATTGAATTTCATCAGGTTGGCCTGGGCCCAACTCTCCAGCCTGTCCAGGTCCCTCTGGATGGATCCCTGCCCTCTAGCAAGTCGACTGTGCCACACAGCTTGGTGTCATCTGCAAACTTGCTGAGGGTGCACTCCATTCCTCTGTCCATGTCACTGACAAAGATGTTAAACAGCACTGGTCCCAGCACTGACCCCTGAGGGACACCACTTGTCACTGGTCTCCAGGTGGACATTGTGCCGTTGATCGCCAACGTTGGGGAATGTTGGGGGACTAGGGGGAATGGAGCAAAAGTAGAAGTGGGTAGATTCAGATTGGATGTTAGGAAGAAGTTCTTTACCATGAAGGTGGTGAGACACTGACACAGGTTGCCCAGAGAGGTGGTAGAAGTCCCATCCCTGGAGGTTTTTAAGGCCAGGCTGGATGTGGCTCTGAGCAATCCAATCTAGTGTGAGGTGTTCCTGCCCATGGCAGGATGGCTGGATCTAGATGATCCTTGAGGTCTCCTCCAGCCCTGACAATTTTGTGATTCCATACATTAAGGACCACCCTCTGAAGTAATTCCTTCTTAAAGGCAGTAAAAAATAAACCAAACCAAAGGTTAGAAAATAAACACTGTTCCTTCTCTGGTTACCTAGGGAGATTTTAATTGGAGTAAATGGGAAGTGTAGTTCATGATGCTTGTGATCACCCTATTCTCCTCTGCTGTGACTTTGAGATCCATCAGGGTGTTACTACTGTACATACGAGGGACTCACAAGCTGCAAATTAGCAATCTGTCTACCATAGGATGCAAAGGAAGATGGAGGGGGGAAGATAATTAGTTTTTTTCTGGTGTTGCTTAAATACTCTTGTTATGTGCTGCAAGTGTATTATCTCATATTTAAGAGCTGATAGGAAGATGAGAGGTAAAAAAAAAATTCCTCATGCTAGTTTTAACCCACATCAGCACTTCCAAATCAGTTGTAATTAGTATTGGTTATTTACTGCATCACTGTAGCAAACTGGCTCAGACAACCTGCAAAGACAGAGTCTTCACTCTGTTGGTGTCACAAGGTTGCTGGACCAGATGGCCTGCAGAGATACCTTTCAACCAAAACTATCTGGTGATTCTAAGACTCTTACAGCAGCCCAAATCCCCTGTCCTTACTCATGTGGTAAGCTGCACAACTATTTATTCCTATACCTTGTTTTCACACACAAGTCAATGTTATTATTATTGTATTTTAGGTAGCCTCTGGCAATCCACTTGCCAACACCTTGGCAGACGATCTGCTTGAATGTTAACAGGATTGCAGGGGGATGTATCCCAGTGAAGCTATGGCTCAAATAACTTTGTATTTGGAAAGCTAATTACATCTTGTAAATAGGAGACGTTACGTTTGAAAACAAGCTGAATACCTATATATTGTGAAACTGTATTTACTATTTTTCAAAGGTCTGAGCTTTTTTGGGAGAGTGAGAATGAAGGCCACGTATTGACAGGTAGGATTTCTTTTACCATCGCGTCAATTCTTCTTTGTTTCGTCTCATTATCAGCATCACAACTTAATGCTCTTCCTGTATGAATACAATGCAGGTATTATGGGCACGAGTTACATATTTCAATTAATGGTGAGATGTGAGTGCTAAGAGATTACAGAGTTGTGGATGTTCAAGTAATCCTGAGGTTTATGAATTTGACAAGACTGAAGGACAGGATGCGATTCAGTAGCACCAGGACAAGCTGGAGAAGTGGGCTGAGGAGAAGCTCATGAGGTCAAATGAAGCAAAATGAGAGCTCAGGGCAGCCCTCTGTATCAATACAGGATAGGGGATGATGAAATGAGAGCAGCTCTGAAGAAAAGAACTTGGGGGTGCTGGTGAATGAGAAGCTGAACATAAGCCAGCAATGAGCACCTGCAGCCCAGGCCCATGGTACCCTGGGCTGCATCAAAAGAGGTGTGGCCAGCAGGCCAAGGGAGGCGATTTTACCCCTCTTCTCTGGCGAGACCTCACCTGGAGTGCCATATCCAGCTTTAGAGCCCTCAACACAGGAGACGGGGACGTGCTGGCAGGGGTCCACAGGAGGGCCACCAAGGCGGTCAAAGGGCTAGCTGGAGCACCTCTCCTGTGGAGACAGGATGAAGGAACTGGGGCTGTTTAGCCTGGAGCAGAGAAGGCTCTGGGGAGACCTTATAGCTGCCTTTAGTATCTGAAGGACACGTAGTTCAGTGGTGACCTGGCAGTGCTGGGTTAATGGTTGGATTTTTATAATCTGAAAAGTCTCTTCCCGCCAAGTCGATTCTGTGATTTTATGACACGCAGCGCCAAGCCCTTTCCCGCCCGCGCACAGCCATTTCGCGCCATCACCAGGCCGCTTACTCCAAGTTATAGCAACGAGCGGGCACCTGCCTGGGCGGCGCTAGCCGGCTGTTCGCGGCGACGTCAAGCCGGCCACACGTACGACAGAACTAGAACCGCAGCCGCAGGCAGGCAGACGGCCCGACCCGACCCGGCCCCGCAGCACCTCGCCGCCCCACGCTCATGCGGGCCGCCCCGAACGCCTCCATCTTGTGATGGCTGCAGCCCCCAGCGCGTGGCTGTACGCCACGAGCCGCGCGCTCCCGAACACCCTTCCCGTGAGCGCGCGGCAGGGGCACAGTGGCGCGTGCGCAGAGGCGGAGCGGCGGGACGAGGGGGCGTGGCCCGGCATGCGGATCTCGCGAGAGCATGTGGGCTATATCTGGGAGTGGGCGGTAACGGGGCTTCCTTTAGTGCGCGTTCACCCGCAGCGCAGATCTCTGCAAGGCCCTTCCCGCGCCAGGAGGCCGAGAAGATGGAGGACAGCGCCATGGATATGGAGAGCATGGGTCCCCTGCGCCCACAGACCTTCCTCTTCGGTAACGGCCTGCCGATCCCCCAAAACCTACCTTCCCGGGGCCTGCCGGCCCCTCCGCTCCCCCCAGGTCCTGGGGCCGGGCGGGAGGCGGCCCGAGGCAGAGGGGCCCGAGCGGCCTGGTGCCGGCTTGTGCTGGCCTTTCGCTGCGCCTCAGCGACGTGGGGGGAGGCGGGAGAGGCCTTGCCGAGGAGGGATGTACACCGCTCACGGTGGTGGCCGCGGCGCGCCACCCACGTGGTGCGCTTCTCGCACGTGGAGCCGGCCCGGCCCAGCCCGGCCCGGCTCTTTTGTTCGCCGCGCTGCCACCCTGCCCGTTCCTAAGGACGCGGCCGCGCGTGCAGCGCCGGAGCACATGGCTGCGCTGCTGTAGGGCTAGCACGTGGAGGGTTGTGGGGCCGCGGCCTACCTTGTCGCTGGTCCCGAGGAGTGGGTCCGGGCTTCTCGGGTAGCGCTGAGGATGTGGTATATGGGTGGGCTTGGAGCGGATGCGTGAAAGGAGTAGGCTGGAGCTGCGTGGCCTGCAATAGGCCGCGGGTTTGCCTGAGTTTTTTCACTGCCCCACGTGTTTCTCGTGTGCCTGGAGTGCTGTTGGTTTGCTGTGTGGCTGCCGAGCCTTGAAGCAGCGAGTTTCGAAACTAGTGGTTAGCAAATGATTGGGTATAAGCAACGCAGTGTACTTATGATTAAACCATCTCTTCACAGGCTGTGAGCTTAAAGCAGATAAGGAGTATCAGTTCAAAGTAGATGATGAAGAAAATGAGCATCAGTTGTCTTTGAGAACGGCAAGTAAAATTTCGTTTTAAAGTTACAGGGTTTTGTATTTTAAGGGAATGCTAGATGATGTTGGACGTGAGGGTTTTGACACATACGTTAACGATCTCGTAATAAATTTTTGTGCGTTAAATAATAAACTCTCTTTGGCGAGTGGAGCATGAGCCATATTTCTTAAGAGACTATATTGGGAAAAAATACACTATCCATTGATATTTTTCTGTTTACGGCAAACAATACAGGGCTGGGAAAGCGTAAACGTGAATTTACAGTAGTTTAATAAATACTACATGGAATTAAAGGCCAAAATACGGGCTAATATCTCCAATGCAGTAGTTCACTGGAGCTATCATGGGGGACAGGAGGAGGTTAGATATACATGGATTCTAAAATGGCACAGCACAGTTCAGTGGACTTTAATTTTGTAAAGCTTTTCCATATATTATTCAAACATAATGTCTAGAACTGCCTTTTTTTTTCCCCCATGAGCAGCTAGTAGGTAAGTCATATGTTTTGATTTGTTGTCTTTGGAGTTACCATCTTTCAGGACGTGACTACAAAAGGCCTGTTTTCATTCAGGTATTTTAGGTAATAGGGCACTCCTGGAAATGAGGGTCTCTGTGGGCACTGGATTCTTTGATGTGTCCTTGGCTTTTTCTGCCTTACACAAACAAAACTTTGTTTTGGACTAAGCATGTTAGTTTTTGGTAGCAGAAAGGGAATATGCTTTGACTTTACAGGCAAGGAGTAGAAAAGTTGTAGCATCTCTTCTCTACTTCAGGATTTCATACTGTCTTTATTTAAATAAAAAGACATTTTGATGATACCTGGAAACAGGAGCCCTGTAATTATGGATTGCTTCCTACATCAGACATGCATAATCTCTAAATTTACTCATAGTGATAATTGGAATACTTTAATACAGCTCTTATGACTGAAAAACTAATTAGTTCTTGGCATTTCTCTTGAGGGAAGAATGTAACTGATGTATAGGATAAGTTCATGCACATACTACATCTGTAATGTTTGTCATGCAGGTGAAGTTAGTCACTGGCTGATAACTGACTTGTGTGGCTTTATCCAAAGATCCTGGTTTTGGAAAATTGCTTGCCGCATCTATTCTGATGCTCTATGCTCTTGTGGAGGGTGAAGCAGATTCAGAGCATTCAAGTAGCTTGCTTTTACATTGTAGAGGGGACAAAGCCTCACTCAGTAACCTGCCTTTTTAAAGATAAAAACTGATATACAGGAGGAAATAACAAATGACAATCTGGAAATATCTCAGAGGCTTGTAAGATTTTTGGAACACTTAATCTGACAGGTAGAGGAAGGAAGGAGCTGAAGGAAGGTAGTGTGGAGCTAGCAAATGTCAAAGGACTAATCTGTGCACCTGATAGAAGGCTAACTGTATAAAAGATTGACACATGTCAGTTAATATACAGATGTGGTCATGGACCTGGGCGTAAGGCACAAAAAGGGGGAGAATAAAAGAGGTAAAAATGAAAGGGGAGGGGGATCGATGCATGTGAAGGCATGAGGGTTTCTGTAAGTGTCTTGGTAACCATACCTGAGAAGAAGAGGGATACTCACTGCTTCATTATGTATTTATGGCCAGCGTGCATTCCTTCAGCATAGAAATGGAAGCATGTGAATGGCTATTTGGCAGATATTCAGTACATAAATTAACAGTACTGCAAATGTAAGTAACTGGGGGTGGAAGGCATGTTCTTAAATTCCTGTCCTGGTGGGTAGTCCCACCAGCTGAATGATGCAGTATTGTTTCTAACTCATTTGAGTGGTGAGGTCAGAGCAGCAGTTTCACCTTTTTAAATTTACAGTAGCAAATCTTGCTAGCAATAGTGAATCCTAGATCCTGTTTCTCAGTCTTCGCTATGATAAGTCTAGTTTGGATCAGGATAGCCTGCTTATAACTCAGTGGAACTTGAAGTTGTCTACCTCTGCCACTTTACACCCACCCACATCTCCCATGGAGAGCCCAAATCTTATCTTTTCATGGGCACTGAGAGACAGTCTTGTTCACTGGCCTCTGGAACAACTGCATGTACTACTGACCCAGGTGCCAGAGGTTCAGAGAACTGGAATTTCAGGACTATCCCGTGTCTCACCTATGTGTCTCCCTGTGGCTATGAATTTTTTTAGTCTTTAGAAAGTGCTAGGCTTGTATTCAGTGTAAGGAATCCAACACTTGAGTTTTGAAATGCTTCTGGGGCAGAGTTCTTGATCTTTGAAGTAATGTGTAAGCCAAGGCCTAAATGCCAATACTGAACTGAGCAGTGGTTAAGCCCTAGCTCCTTGTGGACAGCAAGTAGGTGGACAGTGTGTAGTGTGATAGTGAAGGAGTTAGCAGATGAAACATGCCAAGAAGGGGCAGGATAAAGGCTGTGATACTGTCTCACTTTGTAACTCCGAGAACTTCAGAATATTTGGGGAAAGTGCTAAAAATGTGCATTGTTCTTCACAGGTTACCTTAGGGGCTGGAGCCAAAGATGAATTGCATGTTGTAGAAGCAGAAGCATTGGACTATGAAGGCAACCCTGTCAAAGTAGTCCTGGCGTCTCTGAAAATGTCAGTGCAGCCTACGGTAAGTACAAGGACTTGAAAAAATCTTCTCTCAATGGATTCAGGTGAGAAAGATTAGTTAGAAAAGGGTTTGGTTGAATGAATTTTAGTCTAACTTACAAGTAATGAGAATGTGTGAATGCTGGTGTGACCCTGATTTAACTCAAAACACTTGGCTGTTCTGTCAGGTGGGAACTTGCAGTAACTTTAGCTTTAAGGTCTGCAGATGTTTGTGTTCTTGGTTTCATTTGGAGGGGTTGTCTGTTAAGCACACTGTCTTTAATAGCTGAGTAAGAAACAGAGTTTTTTCCCCTTAGGTTTCATTAGGTGGCTTTGAGATCACACCACCAGTGGTCTTGAGGTTGAAGTGCGGTTCAGGACCTGTTTATGTCAGTGGGCAACATCTCGTAGGTATGTATTAGTCTGGTTATTAAGCTCATCTTGCTACCTCTCAAGAGAGCTTGAATTGATGTATCTGTGTTCAGTTTTGGGCCCCTCCATTCAAGAGGGTCATAGAACTTCTTGAGAGAGTCCAGAACAGAACCACAAAGATAATTAAGGGAATGGAATATCTCTCTTAAGAGGAGAGACTGAGTGAGATTGGGCTCTTTAGCTTGGAGGAGACTGAGAGGTGGCCTTGTCAATGTTTATAAATATGTAAAGGGTGAATTCCAGGAGGATGGAGCTAGGCCCTTCTCAGTGATGCCTGAGGACACAACAAGGGGCAGCGGTTAGAAGTTGAGGCATAGGAAGTTTCATGTAAACATGAGGAGGATTTTTTTCATTGTGAGGATGAGAAAACACTGGAACAGGGTGCCCAGGGAGGTTGTGGAGTCTCCCTGTCTGGAGATATTCAAAACCTGCCTGGCTTTGTTCCTGTGTGATCTGGTATAGGTGATCCTGCTTTGGCAGGGGGATTGAATTGGCTGATCTTTAGAGGTCCCTTCCAGCCTCTGACATTCTGTCATTCTGTGTCTCAAACAGTGCTTTCTGTAGTGCTGACCCTTTGAATCCTAAATTTTCCTCCAAGGTGTGAGGAAACTGGGAATAGGAGTTCAGAGATGTGCTTGCATAACTTTTCTTACTTCATGCTTTGTACAGATAAGGGGAGTTCATAATTTCTAGTGTATTTCCTTAGAGTGTTAAATTCCTGGTGGTAGTGTCTCAGCATTCTGCTGTGGCAAGACTGACCATGAAATAGTTTTGAGTTTGCACTAAAACTTAAGGTGGATCTAGCATTCTCCTTGGAAATAACCTTTGGAGAGAGATCTCTGTCTAGAAGTCTATTAAATATCTCTTTAGAGATGGAAACAATTTTATGACCCCTCTTCTGTGAGGAATGTTACAGGCAGTGTATGGATTGTTATTTGCCTATTTTGGATTTAGTAGAAGCTGTTTTCAGATTAGACATTAGGATGAAATTATTTGCCATGAGGGTGGTGAAGCATTGGAACAGGTTGCCCAGAAAACTTGCGGAGGCTCCAACCCTGGAGGTGGTCAAGGCCAGGTTGGATGAGGCCTTCAGCAACTTGATCTAGTAGCTGGCACCCCTGCCCATGGCATTCATAGCAATGAGGTTGAAACTAGGTAATTTGTAAGGTCTCTTCCATACCATTCTGTGATTCTGTTTTAGTGTAGCAGTATGCACGTGGTCAACTGAGTTTCTAATGTTAGTGGTTAGGAAGCTTCCTTTTAATCAGTTCAGCATCCCAGTAAGACCACACCTGTTAGTTGGGTTTGTTACTCTTTATTTTGTACTAGCAGTCCTGCTTTAACTATCAATAAACAAGGCAAGTTTTTTTACACATTGCCGTTACCCTACCAGCTTTAGAAGAAGAACCAGAATCAGATGAAGAGGAAGAGGATACAAAAATTGTGAACACTTCAACAAAGAGACCAGCAAGTGGAGGAGGAGCTAAAACACCACAGGTATCCCCTTTCAGTCAGCTTGTCTGTGGAATTTTCCTGTGGTTTAATACTACTGGCCCTAGAAGTAAACAATTAGATGGCTTACTATGATTTGCTAAGCGGTCTTTTGATATCTGTGGGGAAGAATTGTACTTGAGTCTTAAAAACTGCTTAAAAACTTGGATAGCTTCCAAACCTTTCCTGGAGGGATTAATATGAAGGCAATTGAAATTTAAAGTTCTGTCCTGCAATAAGTGAAGATGTACAGGTTCTGGTACAAATATCAACATTCTGCAAGAGTTTAGATGCTGATGGAAGCTCTAATGTAGGAATAAAGGTTCATGTGCTCGCAGCATGTTGTTGATGTCAGTAGCTTTTGCCTGTGAACTTGTTCTTGAGCTATATTGATGGAAGATAGTCTTGTTACTACCCCACAAAATGTTTTGGATCAAGTTTGCTCTAAGACAAAATGGTATTAACGCTTCACTTGCTTTTGTTTAAAGAAAAAAGCTAAATTAGCAGAAGATGATGAAGATGACGATGATGATGACGACGACGATGATGAGTATGTATTCTTGTTTTGATGAAGTTTAGAGTAGTCTTAACTGTTCTAGAATACCAAGGATACGGAGTGAGCAAACTGCTTTTTATCTGGGCTACAAAAAGGTAGAATCACCTCAAATTCATCTCCACAATGACAAATATGTCGTACTGGGTTATGAAACTTAATTTCCTGTAATTAACTTCTACTAAACATTTGTTAGTAGTTGAAGTCCTAAGACACATGCCTGCAGTGTTAAAGCATAAGGAAAGTAACGTGACCTAATGCCTTTCAATGTGTTAAATAAAGCTCTAAGGTAGACTTGGGGAGATACCTGCTTCCTTCATGAAGAAATATTTTTGCTGAGATGGGGAAGACTTAATTCCTAATATGCTTAAAGCTTGTGACTATCACCTTTAATTGTAACCACCTTTCTGATTTTAGTGATGAGGATGACTTGGAGGATGATGAGGAAGAAATTAAAGCACCAATGAAGAAAGTAAGTGGTCTATATATATTAACATGTTGTGACCCTCTTCACCCATGAAGGATGAAATGGTCTCCTTAACTTGAAGGGAAGAGGCTGGTAACACCAGATAGCCTTACTATCTGCAGCTAAATATATTCAGCTGATGAAGCAAGCACTAGCACATCAGAACTTACTGATAGGTGTTAATTGACTGTCCATACTGAGTTGTCATTGAGAAGTCATGTGAAATACCCCTGAAGCAGGAATTAGTGTGAGGAAACTGTTTGCATGAATGAGAGAGCAGTTTAGGTTTGGAGTCCATGTTTATTGTAATGCAGAAGCTATTTGAGGTTGAGGTGTCCTGCATGTGGTATTTTGGTTTAAGAACGGTGTAAATGGCAATACAAAGGATGACAGTCCAGGCAGATAATCCTTTAAGTGAAGGGTTTTGAGCACGACTGGTTGCAATGTGTGAATATTTTGGTTTGGCTTAGTCTAAGGAAACGTTAACAGGACATGGGAATGCTTCAGTGCGATGTGCACCCAATTCATGGCTTATTTGCTGCGGAGCAGGGCTGGATTCCTGCCAGCACAGCTATGCCAGTGTCAGACTGGTATGAGTTTCTGCATGGTTAATGGGCAGCAAACAAAGATCTGCTCAGAGATGTAGGCAACATTTTGCAGTTTCATTTAGTCCTACATGTTGTGAAGAAATTTCACCAACCTGACTTTGAATACAAAATGGCTTTGAGTGAGGCCATTGGAAAAGGTTCACTTCACGTAGCCGGGAGCTTAGATGTGAAGTGGTGTGAGCCCTTGAATGCCATCTGGTGGCAAAATTAACTAGCAACATTTAAGCTGCCACTTGAGTACTTGGATTTTTATATTCGTATCTGTTAAACTTGTAATGTTTTGGTTCGCAATATGCTGCTCTATCTGAACAAATTTCTATAAATGATAGTGCATTGATAGTTTAAGACCTGGTAAAGACAATCTGAACTGTAAACTTCCTGTCATCTAATGTGGCTGAATTAAATGGACCCTTGGTTTATATAGAAATGGAATAGTTCAGTTTCTAAGTATAAAACTATTTTATTATCCACACATACCCCAGGTAGTGTTTCTGTACGAAATGCCAAACAGAAGGTAATGATTGTTACAAAACCTGTGTAGCACTGAGTCAGATGTTGGAATTGTTGCACCACCTGAAATAGTTCTGAAGTGGTATCTGCCTATAGAAGCCTGCATGGTAATAGGTGAGGCAAGATGTATCATCTAAGGAAAACATATTGAACGTCCCACATAGTTTTAAGGTAAGCCAAAACTTAATCATGGTTATTCTGCTGCTCTCTCAGTTTATCATTTGAGTTCCTGTAGTATACTTTTTGCTTTTAAGTCGTGAACACTGACAATGCTATGTGGGCAGTGAGAATGCCTTTTATGGTTAAATAGAGTATAATTGTTACCAAGATTTGAGTATTAATGAGTTTAACGCTTAGTGGCAGTTTGTAATGGCAAGTAAACTTGTGTTTTCTTTTCAGCCTGTCCGTGAGACTCCAGGAAAAAATATGCAGAAAGCAAAGCAGAATGGAAAAGACTCTAAGCCATCCACACCAGCATCTAAATCAAAAGTGAGTGAGGGCAAATGAGTAAAAAATGTTTTAGTGGGGAAGCTAATTTTCTTGCCTAATGATAACTTCAAATAATGTGCTAACCATTAAGTTGGGGTTCTTTCTTTCATGCATTCATAGGATGGTTTACATTGGAGGGAATCATCTAGTTCCAACACCCTGGGCAGGGGACACCTTCCATTAGACCAGGTTCTGAAGGCCTCATCTAGCCTGACCTTAAACACCTCAAAGGAGTGGGCATCCATGACCTCCCTGGGCAACTTGTTCCAGTGTCTCGCCACCCTCACTGCGAACAATTTCTTCCTAATCTCCAGTCTAAATCTACCCTTCTCAACCTCAGAGTCATTGCCCTCAACACTACAAGCCCTTGTAAAAAGCCCCTCTCCAGCTCTCCTGTAGCCCACTTCAAGTACAGAAAGACTGCTGTTAGGTCTCCCTGGAGCCTTCTCCAGGCTGTATGACCCCAACTCTTTCAGCCTGTCCCATTAGGGGAGGTCTGATCATCTTTGGCTTTCTGGAACTGCTCCAGCAGCTACACGTCCCTCTTAATCTGAGGGACAAATATTGTAAATACAAAACGTTCTGGGTATGCTGTTGTTACATATTGCCCTTTGACGCTCTGAGTAGTCCATACATAACTGTAGCAGCCAGGCTTTGGAATTGGATGTCCTCTACTCTGAATAGTGGTGCTACCACAGTTCAAAAAAGCTGCTTGTAGAGGAGGATGAGTGCCAGTTGCCTTGCCACTGCAGTGCAGCAGGAGACTGTTGCTGATGGGGGAATCTCACTGAACTGGGGTGTTTGGAAACAGCTTCCTTGCAGTTGTTCTGTAGTTTTCAAGCTTCATTATGCAGCTTTTCCTTGCTGCATGTACCTGAATGTGCATGAAAGTCAACACAGGTTAGGGTGGAGTGGATGTCAGGATAACATCTGAAAAACAGTGCAGATGTGTGACTTAAGGCATGACCTAATGTGGCTCTCGCTGCTCACGAAACCTCTGATGGGATTATTTTCCATTTTATTTTGGGGAGAAAGAGCTGTGTAGGCCTGGCCTTGACAGCAAGATACTATGTGGATAGTAGTAACTCCTGACTACAATGTTCTTACGCTTGTCTGAGGAATATGTTGGAAGCACAAATGTAACTTCTGTGACTTTTTGCAAGCTCTCTGAACTACCTGTGATCACTGGTGCTTTTATTAGGTACAGATTCTATACTAAATTTTAACATTTGTGAGTTTTAAAAACTTGATTACATGTATGAAGTAGCTTTATGTGTGTGCTACGAGCTCCTAATGACATGAATGACTTTCAGACTCCAGATTCCAAGAAGGATAAATCTCTAACTCCAAAAACTCCAAAGGTCCCTCTGTCGTTAGAGGAGATTAAAGCAAAAATGCAAGCATCTGTAGATAAGGTGAGTTTTTGGAACCTTTGGGTTTCTCAGCCGTATTTTTCTTTCCTCCCACAGATCAGAAGAGTTGAATGTTTATAAGAAATGATTGTGTCACTGGCTATGCAGTTGTCAGAGTGTGTTGAGTTGTCAGTTCTCAGAGCTTCAAATGGGGCAAACCCAAACCTCAGTACTCACGAATGCCACTGTTTTTTGTGTTCCTCCATCAATGGCAGCGAGTAATTTGGTATAACTGAGTGGAATGTCTTACTGAAAAGAACCTACAATAAAAAAAAACCCAAAAACAAAGCAGTATACCCTGGGTGACATTTATTCTCAAGGTGTCTTAAATGGTGTACCCAGTGTAGGTAAGGACTAAAGAAGAGTTCTTCACATACCTGAAATAGTTTAATCTTAAGGCAGTATCCACCGTAGAGATCAGGTGCTTGTAGTGCACGCTACCTTCCAGAAGGGGGAGACAGGTGCTCGTGAGATGCCTTAGTGAGTCGGTGAAGCCCTGCAAGCATTTGCTTTCTCAGCTGGAGACCTGAGGTTAATTGGGTCTGCCCTCAATGGATGCTTTCGTTTTTGAAGGCCACGGGGCACTTGCTCTGCATCTGATGGCTATCAGCTTTGGCTAGCACTTCATGGTTATTGTTCTCGTTTTAAGGAGCGAGACAGATGCTCATTAACCCTTCTCAAAAGAATTGAAGGAAAATGCTCCACGCCAGATTGGAAAGAATTAGATGCTTAAATGGAAGTAGTATTCATAACTACATATAACAGTGCCAAACATACAATACATGAATCTGTCATACATACTACATACCAAGAAGTGTTCCTTTCTCCCCCCATATGCTTCCATATATTTGGTGGAACCAGACCAGAACTGTAGAAAAAAATAACCAGGCTACCCATGGCTGCAGATAAACCCCAAATCCTCCCCCATGCCAGAGATAAGAACTCAGTGAGTTCCCAGGAGAGAAGGGAGAAAAGAGCAAGAGCTGGCCATACAGCAAGCTTCTAAAGAAATAGTAGAATTGTGAGATAGAACAACAACTTCCAATTTCTTGGGTCCTTTCTAGCCCTTTGGAGGACGGTACTCTATGGTTAAGACATCCCTGTGCCTTAAACCCATAACAGCATAACAGAATTTTTATCTGCTATTTAAGTTTGAGAAGAAAAATTACATTTTATGTACAGACTAGTTGGATTTAAGTGCCACAGGTAATAGCATTTCTTCCTCATAGCTAAGCTTGGCAGTCTGTGCTAGCTGGGGGAACAGTTGAGCACACACTGGTACTGCAGAATGATGAGGGCCTGACAGGTAGAACTGTGGAGCACTGGAGTGTGCTTACTTAACCTTGTTTGTGACTGAAACCGAGTATTAGAGACACTTGACTGATTCCAGTGCCATGAAGGTTCCTTGTTCATTTTTTTTGCCGTTTGCTTTGAGTTGATAAAATTTTTTTTCCCCCTTAAAGTGGGAATCAAATCATCTGAAGAATTGGTATTATCCTCTGCTTAGATTCTTAAAATGTTTTGAGGTGGCTTTGTCCCAGGAATGAGAGATAGGACCGAGAAGTGTTGGAATCCAGAGTGGCTGTCGAGTGAGCAGTGACAGATTGTGATGAGGATCAAAATGCATATCCCTAAACCGTGAAGCTGACAGTGATGAATGATACTGTTCTGCTAGGTCAAGCTAACCTCGTGGAGCTAGTGGATGCTAGGGTGGGTTTTGCATGACTCAGAGGAGCTGCGATTAGTGTTGGATTCTGCAGTGTAAGCAGAAGCTGCTGAGCTGCTCACAGTAGACAGATGTCCCTGTGGGAGGGGAAAGCACGCAGAGCAGATAAATGGCAAGTAGTTCTAGGATATACTTTGAGGAGTGTTTTTACTGGGAAATGCTGTGTAAGCACAAATATGCAGAAGCAATAGCAGGCAGCTTAATTTAATGTTCTCCAAGGTGATGCTACAGCATAACTCAGCAAGGCAGAAGGTCTTTGTGTTGCCATAGACAATAGCACTTGCATCTGACAACCAGCAAGCTAGCAGCTTACAAAAAATCACTATTACATTAGAGTGGAACTGCTCTATTGTATAGTAAGCAGATGTTGAGAAGCTTAAAAAAACCCACAAACATCAGTACATAACAGAATCCAGAGGTAAGACATAGTCCAAATCCAACCTTCTTGGGTGCAGTGTTGCACTTTGAGATGTTCCTTTGAACATAAACCCGTTATCTGCAGTGTGCTGTGTAGCAAGCTAAGTGCTACTTATTTATAATTAAATATATATTTTATATATATATAATTATATAATACCTAATCCTAATTAACTAGGTACATTTCAACTGATTAACCTGAAAAATGGGGAAAATATTACAGTGCATGTGAAAAAGTAAACGTCTCTTAAAATAGTGTGCCGAGTTATTTTTACCTGGAGATAGGAAGAGGTGAGAAGGTCCATGAATTACTACGGAATGTGCTTTGTGCATTTGAACGTCTTCAAAGGTGGTTTGGGAGATAGAAGAAAATCTTAGGATAGATTCATTTTGGTTGAAAAAGACCTTTAAGATGATCAAGGCCAACCATTCTCTAATGCTGCCAACTTTGGTGCTAATCCATGATCCCTCAACACAACATCTGTGTCTCCTAAACATCTCCAGGGATGGGGATTCAGCCACCTTCCTGGGGAACCTGTTGCAGTGCTTGAGAACCCATTCAGATTTGAAGTTAGTCTTCTAATACCCAACCTGAACCTTCCCTGGTGCAAGTTGAGGCTGTTTCGTCTCATCCGATAACTTGTTCCTTGAGAAAAAAGACCAACCCTGACCTGGCTCTGACTTTCCTTCAGGGAGTTATAGAGGGCCAGAAGGTCTCCCCTCAGCCTTCAGGTTAAAGACCTTCAGTTCCCTCAGCTGCTCCTCACAAGATCTGTTTTCCAGACCCTTCACCAGTTTCTAGAGCAATTCCTTAAATTCGTAAAACAATTGTATTGGAGCAAGTCTTGAAGTGCAATGGGAACATAAATTTTGATACTTATGAGTGTTGACTACAAGTGAGGTTAAGTGGTGAGTACTTGCTATTACATTTGTGAGCAGGAGCAAAGATGCTCATAGAGTCATTCTAGTGTGCAGGCACTCCTCTGAGAACATAGGGGAGCAAGCTTCTTTAAAAGCAGGTTGATTTGTGATGTTGCAAGCTGAGATCAGTAAAATTTAAGCTTCAGAAGTTTACTGGAATCATTAACTGACCTGCATACACTAAAGTGTTTTGTGTTTTTTTTTTTTTTTCCAATCAGGGTACTACCCTCCCTAAACTGGAACCCAAATTTGCCAACTATGTTAAGAATTGCTTCAGAACGGAGGACCAGAAGGTAACTGAATTTATTGGAATGTGCTAAAGTCCAAAAACTTTTATAACCTGACTTAGAGATTATTTTCCACTTCTTAATCTTTACAAGCATTGGACTCTTTGAAAGAGTTACAAACCATGAACAATACTTCAAATTAAAGAAATAGGAATGGTATTAAGGATTTAGTTGGCTCAGATGGGAAAGCTAATATTTTATTACATTTTTCCAGATTTTATATGGTTGGTAAATTATCTCTTGCTCACTAAACCCACAGAATTTTCCTTTTGGCACCATCTTGGCTGAGGAAACGAGCTGTGGTTTTCCTTGCTGCTGAATTTGGCCACCAAGGCCAGTCTGCTGTTGAGCCTTTTGTTGGGGAGGGTGTCTGGGAGGGGGAACTGTTTTGTGATTGAGATTATGGCTTTCTTCCTACATTTTCTCCCAAAGTCAACTGAACTCTTGTGAGAGGGCAAGCCAAAAGGTGGTATCAGGAAGCAAGTTTTGAATTAGTTATTACTCAACATATATTAGGCTAAAATGTCTAATGTTTGCCTATCAAAATTCCTCTGAGTTAATGCTTTATTCCAGTGACAGAATTCCTTCTGCTTTCCTGCTTCCCTCAGTGGTTTTGAGTCAACTTGTCTGATAGACAAATTGATAGGTTCTTGAAACAAGGTTTAAAAGCAGTTAGCCTCAGCTACTGAAGTTGGTCTGACATGAGCCAGGGTAGGCAGAGTTCAGCCAATATTTGCCTAGCTGGTCCACACCCATCCTCTTGCTTACCTTCACTAAATTCTGACTATTGTGACTTAGAGCGAATAACAGTCTCCTAGACAGCAAGATGTTGGGTATTTCTGGAACTACTTTCTCTGCAAGGGATTTATATTTTGTTGTAATTTAATGTCAAGTGCTTTGTGACTGAAAATATTGAGAGAAACAGATTTCAGTTTCTAACTTCTTTGTGTACACTTCCAGGTCATTCAAGCTCTCTGGCAGTGGAGACAGACTCTGTAAGAAAACAAAACAGTTTAAACAGTTCATTAAAATCTGCAGTCTTCATTTCTGTAACCATTATTTGGCTGTCCTTTTTACAAATGCTGAAAGAGCTTTCCCTACCATGTCTGATAAATGTCATCCAGATTACCTTGCCAAGAATGTGTTGTCCAAAACGCCTGCTCAGTTTTTAAAGACGGGACTCCACCCTCAGCTTCACTTTGAGTATGTATGGAATGTTTTGATAAGGCATGGTGGTGGTGGTAGTGGTCAGACAAATGGAAATGGTGGGGAGAATAAATGTACGTGGAAGAAAAATAAATTTCAGTATTTTAATAAAGCACTATCATTTCATCTTTTTTATGGGTTGGGGGCAGTCTCTGTACTCAACCCAGAAGATAACAAGGCTTTGAAGCTCCCATAGGAACTACTACTAAGTATTTTAGCTACTCCACACATCAGATAGTCTCATTTATGTTGTTGACTTGAAAAACAGCTCCAATTCCAGAAGCTTTACAGCTACTGAGCAGATGACTGGTGAGAGGACTTAAGTGGTGAGTGGTGTTTTATTCTTGTCTGGAAGTGACCGCTAATTATGTAATTGCATAGAGCAGCCTTCCCTGCATCTTGGCTTCTGAGCTGCTTCACTGCTCTTTGGTTTATGGTTTCTCTCTAACGATTCAGTATGTAGGGCTTGTAAAATGTAATACCTCTGATCTGGGAGTTGCTGGCTATGCTGTTCCCCTCAGGGGCTGCAGACAAACTCTCTGTGGCTCCTTTGAGGGTTTTGTGGAGAAGAGAACCGAACACTTCAAGGGTGTGCCTAGAGATCTTGCTCAAGGAGATCTTTTCCAGTGGATAAATTCCTGGAAATGAGGAACTAATCAATCAAAGGCTCACATGAGTCTCTTGATCCCTTCTCTCTGATTACTGCCTACCAATGGTGCCAAGAGGCAGAGTTGTGTTTGAATCACAGAATATTATGGGTTGGAAGGGACCTTGAAAGATTGAATCCAACCCCTCCATGCCCCTGTCAAAGTAGGATCATCCAGAGTAGATCACACAGGAATTCATCCAGGTGGGTTTTGAATGCCTCCAGAGAAGACCCTACAGCCTCTGGGCAACCTGTCCTAGGGCTGTTAAAGGGTTTTTGCCCTCACAGTGAAAGTTTTTCCTTAAGTTCGCCTCCTATGCTCCAGCTTGCATCCTTTGCCCCTTGTCCTGTTCTTAGACATCACTGAGAAGAGCCTGGCTCCATCACTCAGCCACTCCTCCCAGTTTGGTGTCATCAGTAAATTGCTGACTGCACTCTTCTCTCATCCAGGTGGTTGAATAGTGCTGGTACCAGAATCCTGGGGGGCTCTCCATTGACCACACCTCTGACTACTACAGTTCACGTCCACCTCACTACCAAGTCATCAGTACCACACTTCCTCAGTTTAGCTGTGAGGGTACTGTGGGAGATGGGGTCAAATGCTTTTCTGGGATTAAGTTAAAAACATTGGAGCAATTGTATAGTAAACTATTCAACTTTAATCCTTACTGTGTGTTAGAATTAATGCAACTGAAGTTCTTCACAACAGAAGACTGAAAACAGAAGGACATTTGAGCAGTTTTTCCACTTGAACTTCCACAGCTGGTGTTCTTACAGAGGTTACTGTCAAGAAATGGTGAAAACATGGGTTGTTCTTTTGTTGGCCGTAGAGGGTTGTTTAACTAGTGCTCTTCTTCCAAGTTGTTGCAGAAACAGAATATATACTGTTTGAAAATATTTTCAAGGCTTGCTATTCTAAAGACCTTAGTTTCTATAGCTGAGATTCTGGATGCAAGGGAAACCAACACGAGTCTCCAGAAGCAAATCTTTTTTGTTGGAAAAAACAAAGCCAAGCAAAGTGCATGATAGGGTAGCAAAACACTGCAAGTCTAGTGTCAAACTTTCATTTAAGTTTGAACATAACTGCAGCATGTGAAGCTGCAGAGTATAAGGATTTGAAATGCCTGTTTCAGTGGGGTTATGTCAATAGATGATGTCATATGCACAAGTGAGAGCAAATTTCCCTGGTGAAATAGAGCTAATGGCACAGACAGGCTTATTTAAGCAAAATTGCCCTCAATTTTGGCTGAAACAAGTGAAAATTGTACAGTAATTTCAGTAAGAGGCTATCCAACCACTAAAATACTCTGAGTATTAAACTTGTAAGAAAAGCCAGGGTGTTGTCTGTCTGCAGGTCACTTAACTGGTGATTTGGCCCTGGCTGGGGTCCAGATGCCCACCAAAACCACTCCTATCACTCTCCTTAAATGGATAAGGGAGAGGGAAGATACAACCAAAGGCCCACGAGTCAAGACAGAAGCAATTAATAGGATGAAAAGCAAAGGCTGCACATGGAAGCAGGAGTAAACAAAGCTGTTTTCTGCTCCCCACCAGCAGTTTATGTCTGGTTGCTGCCTGAGGAGCAGGGCTTCAATATAATGTAGTGGTTGCACCAGAGGACAGATGCCATCAGTGACTGTCCCATGGTTCCTTCTGTCCCTCAACTTACTTCTGAGCTGATCTCCTATGCCATGGAATATCCCTTTGGTCACTTGGGGTCAGCTAGCCTAGCTCTGTCCCTTCCCAAGGTCTTGCTCACCCCTCTGCCTACTGCTGGGCAGTGAATGTTGGAGAAGCAGAGCCTCAGTGCTTGGCTCAGCAATAGCTAAACGCTTGTGGTATCAACACCCTGCTACATTACTGCAAAACACAGCACTATGAAAGATGCTCTGGGGAGAGTTGACTCCGTCTCAGCCAATGCACTGCCAAGAACAGGTCTGGAGGGTGCAGCCAGGCGCACCACAAGGACTGAGGGGGAGAAGATGGAGCCCAGATGGACAGTTTTAAAGGAAACATTTCTGTGCTGTAGCCAAGGTAACGCAAGTCAAATCTTTGTCAGGCTGCTATTGGGCATTGTGAGGCATCTACATCGGGGCACAAAACTTCAGCTCCTGTTAGCTTCCTCACTGTTTTCTGCCAGTTTATGTTCATGCAGTTGTGAAAAGGGAACGGGTTGGTGTGGCTGTCCAGTGCCCTGCTGGCTCTGTAGCCATCTGCCCTGGCCCTCCTGGGAACAGACCTTGCCTGTTCCTGCCAGCCACATCTTGCCTTGCTCCTTTTGGGACTGGCTATGGGATGATTCCGTGGGGCTGCTGGGCTCTGCAGCCCTGTCCTCTAGGATATGCACGTGCAGCTGCCAGCTCTTCTGCTGCTTTGAACAGAGCCTCAAAGGTTGAATTAAAACTATCTCAGATGTGAAAATACCTGTTGAGGAAAAGATACCAAATACCAGATGTGGGTTGTTGAGGTGTTGCTCTTGCCTTTCAGGAGAGTTGAAACATGTTTTTGCCATGGCAATAATGATCTGATTGCAACAGACCTGTAATGTTTTGATTGCTAAGTTGAGGGTTATAAACCTGTGTTATTCTGTTTCTTCAGAATGGTTTGTTTGAGAGTATGTAGGTCCACTGAGAAACAGTTCTTCCCTTTACAGGATGGTGAAAAATGCCTTTTCAGGTGACCTTTCTTTGTGAATTTGTCTCTCTGCTGTCTTTGCTGTTCCGGAATCCTCCTGCTCCTTACCATTTCATCCTGTAAGTATTTAATGTCTTAAACGGGTAGGTGGTTGTGTTCCCTTGCACAGAACAAGGGAAAGCTGAGCAGATGTTCAAGGGAGCAAACAGGGTGTGCAGCAGCACTGTCCCCTGCTGCAGTGTTGGCTGCAGATACAGCTGCTCTATATGGATACCTGGTTTGTTTTCAAGTCCCTGGTGTTTTTGGACCTGGTGTTTCAGAGGTGATAATGGATACTGTAAGCCCACCTTTTCCAGCTTCAGGAGGTCTTTGTCATCTTTGTCGGGGCGTTCAAGAAGAGTGCTTGTGGTTGCCTCTCAGGTCTTTCTCAGAGTTCTGTTTGCTCCTGTTTAACTGGCTTACCAAAGTGGTGTCTCAGACCCCAAGGGCTGTGAAGAGCATGGGGCTCTGTGCCTTTGTGCTCAGCAATTGTTGCAGCCTTTCTAGAGCAGCTGAAGCATGACTGGCAGGAGGGTGGAAGGGAGTGTGTGTGGGCTGAGGTAATGAAAACAGGGCCAGGATGGGTGGTGGTTCTGGGCTTCTTGCCACCCAGACAGTCCCTCAGGGGTTAAGTTCATGCTGAAACTGTCCTCTGCTTCTCTACAAATCTTAACCCAGATACCCCAAGCTATGCCCTGTCTCCTTCTAGTGTGCCATTACTGACTGGCAGCCAAATTCTACCAAATTTTCCTGTCCTCTTTCCCTGTGGAGCAAGCACAGACATTTATTTCTCTTGCATTTTCCCAAAGGGGAGCAAGACTGGATCCTACCTAAGGATTTTTATAGCAAAAAAGCTGTAGAAGAACTAGGTGGTTTGGAACCAAGTGTTAGCTGGAACACCTTTATTCTCTGGACTTGCCTAATGGGCAGTAGGTCTTTGCAAGCAGAACCAACTTGTGTTGAGTGAGGTTTGGAAGTTTTGTTTACTGGTGTTTATTATGGGTTGCTTATTTTGAGTCCTGACTCTTGTAATCTGAAGGAGGAGAGCTGAGCTTGTGTTGCTGGGCACAGGAGGAGTGGTACAGGATTTCGAAGCATGTCTGAAGGAGCATGACTTGCCCTTGCTTTTGCAGACAGCAGAGGGATTCCCCTCCTCTCTGCTTGCTGGTTACTTTTTATCTGCATTTACACTTCTGTCATGCTTTACTTGGATCAAGTCAATCAAATGTATTGAATGTTAATGAAGTGTTCCATGGAGACTACTGGACTCTTCTAACGGTATGCATGCTGAGCCTGTGGTCAGTTGTATGGGGCTGACTTCTGCCTTGCTTCTTACTTTATTCAGAAACTTTCTTTTCTTCCACTCTTCTGCCAACACCCTAACCAAGCCCAGGAATAGGAACCTGGGATAAAATGAGAAAAGGCAATGAAAATCAAATAAGGAGGAGAAAGGAGGCCAAGGGTCAAAAGTCAGAACAGGAAAACTGGAGACCTTTGGTGAAGTTCATAGCAGGAGACCTCTTAACAGTCCCTGCTGCTTTGGAGGGGTCCATGTGGGCAGGGATCTGTTGCCCAGAGACTTGTTCAACCAAGAGAATGGAAAGCTGCATACTGTTAGAAGGGTCTTGCAGTCTTACTCACAATCCCTTCAACTAATTGCTGGGGCCACAAGCCTGCTGAGTCCAGTCCATTTCTGTTGAGTGACTTGGTATTTAAGAGGAAGTTCCTCTTGGACAAGGGGATAAATTTCCAAAGCTATTTTCGAATTAAGCCTGAGGTTTTTAAATTGATTTTTGGTTTTAATTGAAAAGAACTGCAGGGAGAGTTGAAAGCATCTTGTAGCTTATAGGAGCACTTGGTATCTTGCTGCTGTGGAAGCAGTTGGTACCTTGTTGCTGTAGAAGCACTTGGTACCTTGCTGCTGTAACCATCTACATCTGTGCTTAATGTCTGTGACTTCATTCCCATTACACTTCACCCTTGTCCCAAAGCTTCTAATTGGGACATTCTCCCAAGTATGTTTTTCTCAGAGACTTCTAGAGACACAAATCACGCCATGTTGAGGCAGTGACAGTATGTATCACCCCAGTGTTGCTTCCCATAGTGCCTGCTACTTTAGCTGTTCTCTGTATGTGAATGTCTATGTGGACATGGTGGACACCTACAGCTAAAGCTCTGGCCTTCAGGACACTTCCCTCCCCCTTAACTCTTTAACTCTTTATCCCTTCCTCCCCCATACTCTTAAACATTTCCTTGAAATTTTCTACATGCAAATCACTTTTAACTAAATGACCCCATTGCTCTTGGCTAAGGAGAACAGCATCTTCTGGGATCACCATAATAAAGAAATGAACTCAACCTTTGCGATCTCCAGAGACCACAGGACAGGGGGATTGGGAGATCTTTGCTTCTCTTCTAGTGTCTCAAAATAGGAAAGGTGTTTTTGCATAGTCCCTCTGGCTTTTTATGGTTCTGGGTAGTTCCTTCCAACTCTTTCCCAGTTCTAGATCTTTCTACAACCTTCTCCTTACTGACTTGGCCCATCACTGCTCTTCTGTCTTCTTATCCAGAGCAGTTCCTTCTCTAGTCTTTTCTACCCACTGCTGCTATTACTTTCCCTGGTCATCTTGCTCTCACAGTCCATAGGAAAAGCTTGACCATTACTGCAAACCTGGTGCTCCTGCATGATTTTTTTTGTGTTGCTTGGCAAAGTGTCCCTGAGAACACCACAGAGGCTGGTGCCCTTGTGTCAGTCGTGGTGAGGAATAGTGATGATAAACCCTCAGTTCTGCTGCTGCATCAAGCAGATGGAGCATTCAACCTTACCTGTTTGTAGGGGTGCAGGATGCTTGTGCATGCCTCAGGAGAATGGGACATCCAGAGACGTCTCTAACCTGTGATACTGCATTTCCAGAAGAAGAAGAAAAAAAAAAAATTGGGTATATTTTTGTGCAAACAAGATGCCCCACTTATCTTCTTTCTGAGCTCTTATTATGAAGCCAGGTGTGGCTTATGGCTCCTCTTCAGGAGTATCAGCAGATACATACTTTTTAAGCCTTGTTTTCAGAAAGAGCTGCCCTGTCTCTGACTCAAGGCCCACCTTGAGTTGCCTCAAGTTTGTTCTAGATTGCTTGTTCAGTTGTGTCATGAGTAGGATAGTGACATGGGGCACTGAGAGGTCCAGGACATACATCACCAGTTGAATGGCGCTGCAGCTGTGTGTGCATCAGCCTTGAACTATGCTAGGGGTGGTATGTGCCAGCTGTGGGGACATGTGTGGTCATCCAGCCTCCATGTGAGGTCCTGCAGTGAGCAGTGCAGGGGCAATGGGCAGGTGCCTGTGATGGTGGCGTGGGAAGGGATCCACTGTCCCAGAGAGGAGATGGCTCTGCAGATGGGGATCGGGATGGTGACTTGCTGGAGAGAGCTTAATTCAGGAGACTTCAGTCAGACGCGTTTATGTTTAAGAGCTGCTGAGCTGAAAAGCTCTGAGTTAAGAAAATAGTAAGTTTTGAAGCTTAACAGCTTGTGATTTTATATATATATATAAAAAAAAAATTGGGGGGGGAAAAATGAAACCATGGAGGAATATAAAATCTATGAAGCCAAGCCCTAGGATTTAATGCAGCACAAAGAGTGAACATGGAATTTCCCACTGGTTTGCATAGAGTTGTCTGCAGAGGTTTGTCTCTTCTTGCCTCCCTCCAGAAGCATCCAAGCAGCTGCTATATGCTTTCAGGAGCTGTGGTGATGGTCATAGGTGGTGGGACCAAAGGAAACCCAGACACATCCTCCCAGTGCAGGATGGGCAGGACAACAGATCAGGGGTGCCAGGCTGGGGAAGTGGGGTGGGCTTGGGTCATGCACTATCTGAGGGGCCCTGGGCACCAGAGGTGGGCTGCCCAGGAAATGGCACTGTTTGTCTCCTTTATCTTGAGGTATCTGTCACTTTCACTGCTTTATTTTTCCTCATTCCTCTACCCATAAAGCACTGAGGCTTATTTAATGAATGCACTGGAGCTTTCAGAGGAATCTGAGCTTTCAGTTCCCAAATCCCATTGAAATCCAGGAGGTGGTTCAGTGGAGAAAAATCTTTGCAAACTCTGGCTCCTGAATAAGAGGCTTTGTTTTGGTGTTGTTTTTTTTTTTTTTTTTTTCTTGTTATGAACTAATGCTGCACACCACAGTGAGGACTGTGGCCTGCGGGGTTCTCTCTTTGCATGGGGCCATGGTGCTGGAGGAGGTACTACTCTTCATTCCTGTTCCCAAAAACTCCAGGATGCCCCGTAGGCTGCAGAAGCTCTTGGGAGTATCACTGCTCACTCTGAAGCTGGAGCAGCCTGCCTGCAACACTGATGACAGCTTTGGGGATTCCTTGGCCACCTCCATCCTCCCAGGACTTAGTGCTTTGCCTTGCCCCAGCTCCCTCCCTCCCCAGTCCACAGAAGGCTGTCCCAGTTTGTTGTCCCTCTTATTAACTCTACAAAAGGAAAGCACCCACACTTGATATCCTATTGTTTTTATTTCTTATTTCATATTATCCTGTTTGGCTTTTATTTGACATGCATTATGTGTATTTTCAGTCTTCATTCTCCAAGGCAGGAGTTACTGGTCACACTAGTACAAACTGCAGTGGAGCTGGGCTGGTACATCTATGTGAGCTCTTGCTTACCATTAAGGGACTTCAGATCGTTCCTCACAGCTGTTCTGTCCTTAATGCTGAATGATGGATGTGTTGTCTACATCCGGGCTCCAGACAGATGTTCACATTTTTCCAACAGGGCTTTCCAGAAGCTACCCTAATGTAGCAAATGCTTGCTAAGATGGGGTCGTGCCACACCCATGTCTCAGTAGTGCTAGGCTTCAGGTCTCTTGACTGAGATCCTGCCCCACCTTGCTTCTTGGTCACGGTGGGGGATGGATGTGTCTGTTTTTGCGGGAATAGTGCCTCTAATTCTTGATGCCATTTCCATCTCTTCCAGGTTCGTATCTGATCTATGAGGCTTACCAAGTACAACTTGGTGGTCACAGACTAAAAACTTGGTGTGCATAAGGCACCCAGCAGTGAAAGCACTGTTTTGGGTTCTTGTTTTTTAGAGTAGTGAAGGAAAGCTGTTAACATGTGTCCTGCTTTGCTGTTTCCAATGCTTGGTGTGGGAATTCAACATTGCTGCTTGCTTTATCTTTTATGCTGTTGTTTGGCCTTTGGGTTCATTTCCATGCCTCTGTGCATTTTCCAAGTCTAGGCAGTTGGCAAAGTGGTTGCAGACACACACTGGGTCTCTGATGACTTCTCTGCCTCTTCATCTTTCTCAGGGCTTGATGAAATCCCAGCATAAAAGCCAATGACTTATGTTTTCTTTGCTTTTGTTCCTCCAAGTGTGGTTTGTTTATGTCCAGGGAGAAACTTCAGAGTGCTAAAACCAAAATCCCATCTGGAGCTAACTGGTAAGTGAGCCTAACTCATGTCTTTTGGTATGTGGTGAATTCTGGGACCCAGCAGCTTTCCAACCTCACAGCTGCTCTTAGAAGGCTGTAGGTGAAGCAAGGTGCTGGGAACCAACGATGGATGCTGAACACCAAATTGTTGCACACTCTACCAGACTTGGTAGAGTTAGGGAATGGTTAGACTTGATGATCTTAAAGGTCTTTTCCAAATGAAATGATTCTATGATTAAAGGGCTTTATCACACTACTGAGGGACAAAGCACAGATCTAGTTTAAAGAACTTGTGTGTGACTGCAAATTAATTTTTTTCGTAATTGAACAAGGAAAAGTCCAACATGGCCTCTTTAAAACAGGCCCCAGCTATTGCCTAGGCAGCTCTCACTATCTGAGGTGTCCAAGGGCCTTTTGCTCTGTGTGGATCCAGTCCCTTTGGTAGTCCTGTTTGTGATGTGCCAGTGGGAGGCAGCCATGATGCTGGTCATATGGTGCATTGGCACAGCCAGGGCCAGCAAGGCCTCTGCTGAGGTTTTCCATGTGTTAACTCACAGCTCTACTGTGATTTGTTTCCCTTGCTGCTAGTGGGAGTTGAAATGACAAATGTTTAGTGGTCATTTCAAAAGTGACTTATTTAGTGGTGCTGCTTCCATCCAGGTGTAGCAGCTCTAGGTCAGCTCAAGTGCTGGCCAGCACCATCAGTCACTAATGAGCCTTTTCTCAGAGGAAGATGATGAGGCTGCCCCAAGCAAAACCTTGGAGCAGTGGGATGAGTGCTCATCACTGCTGTAGGACTTTCAACCCTTCTCCAGTGCCATTTTGACATCAGAATGATCTTCGGAAGGCACACTGTGGAAAAGCATGAGCTTCTCTTATGAAGGTGCTGAGGGGCCTGTGAGGAGGAAAGTCTGAGAGACCTGAGGCTCTTCAGTTTGTAGAAGAACAACCTGAGAGGGGATCTTCTCAATGTTCAGCAAGAGCTAAAGGATGGGGGGCAGAAAATGGTGCCAGAGTCTTGTCAGTGGTGCCCAGTCACAAGACAAGGGGCATTGGGCACAAACTGGAACCTAGGAGGTTCCAGGTGATATGAAGAAAAAATTCTTGGCTGTGAGGGTGCTAGAGGCATGGAGCAGGCTGCCCAGAGAGATTGTGGAGCCTCCTCCAGAAAGATTCCAAACTCACCTGGACATTTTGATGCTGTGCAACCTGCTGTGGGTGACCCTGCTTTAGCAAGGGCAGTGGGGGTTGCACCAGGGGATCTCCACAGATCTCTTCTAGCCCTTACTAGTCTGGGATTCTGTGTATTGGTTTTGGAGGTTCTGCAAGAACTTTCTTGGTTCATTCTTTTCAACATTTTAAATGTTTTTTATGCCTCTTGAGCCTGAAACCCCTGTGAGTTGGTATCTGAGGGCTCCCCAGTGGTGCACTGTGGGGATTAAGGATGGGGATTTGTGTCTGGGAACACAGTGGGGGAGCAAGTGCCTTAGCCTCCACAGCTGTAGGATGCTACCACGCTGTGCCGATGTGCACTGTTGTTGGAGCAGAGAAATTGGAAGGCTCGGTGTTATGAGCTATGGTTATGTTCTCACTTAATAAGGTGTTAACTGATGCTCCCTCTCCTCAGAGAGCAGTGCTCTGAGCAGAGGTGAATGGTTCTTGGCATTTTGTCTGATACAACCCAGCATCCAGAGAGGGGAAGGAGGCACCGCACGCTCCTAGACTGTCCATTTTTTTGAATTTACCTTAATTAGAGAAAAAAAAAAAAAAAAAGTCAGGAGGAGGAAGCCTGTTAGCTTTTCCCCCTGCGCTCCAGGAGCGGGCCGAGCCGAGTCGCGCCGAGCGGTGCTGGGCGGCGGCGTGGCCGCTGGAGGGCAGGCGAAGCGTGCCGGAGCGGCGGGCAGCGCTGGCAG
>VWZE01012303.1:149377-173768 GCA_013396675.1 Eubucco bourcierii | reverse complement strand
GGTGCCCGCCCGGCGGGGGGTTGCCCAGGCGGGCCCCGCCTCCCGCTCCGCGCCCCGCGCATCGCCATGCCGCCGGAGCGGAGCGGGGCGCGGAGCGGGCGCGGGGCCGCCGAGAGGCTTAATTCGCCTCGCAGGGCTGGCCCGGGGGCGGCGGCGGGGGGGCACTCGCTGATGATCGGAAGTTACTGACAATAAGCACCTTCATCCCCCCCAAAGGCGGAGAGAGAGAGGGAGAGGAGGAGGAGAGACAGGGGGAGAGGAGAGCTGATGCCTAAGCGAGTCACTCGGAGGAGGCAAAGCGGGCGGTACCACAACTTCTCGGCGGCGCGGAGCGGCGCGGAACGGCGCGGAGTGGAGCTCGCCGGCCGGATCGCTCCCATGTCAGGGCGGCGGTGGGGGACTGCACTCCGCTAGCGTGAAGCCACTGACCTCCCTCTTCTCCTCGCCCAGCGATGTATTCACTGCTCTCAGCCTGCACTTGCCTGTAAGGATTATAGCATAATTTTAAATATTTTTGTTTCAATATTTTTAATTTTTAAATTTTTTAACACATTTTTCCCTTGGTTTTACTATTACTGTTTTTTTAAACTTTCATTTTGGAGGCTCCGGTTGCATTTTCCTTGCAATCAGGTGGGAATCGGGACGCGAGTCTTTTTCCTGAGCAGCGTATGGCTCTGCGCCCTTTAAAAGAATTGCAAACAAAAACAAAGGAAAAAAAAAAAGAAATAAAATAACAAAACTAATCAACTTTAACCGTTTTACCGCATCATTTGATCTCTTGTTGCCTTTTTTTTTTTCTCCTCTCCAGATGTTTACATTTCCTGCTGCTGTGCTTTCAGGTACAGGTACGTGTCCTTTCTGTCCTCTTTCGCTTTTGGTTGGAAAACAGAAACAAAGGCAGCTGCTGACCCCGCAGTGCCAGGCACTTTGAGCTGCGGCTTTCCCTTTCCCCCCCCTCTAGTTTTTATAGCCATATTAAACCGATCCCCACCCGTGCCAGACGCTGGAGTGTCCCTTGCACTGGACAGAGGCTTCCCCACTCCCTCAGCTTCTTGGTTGGGTGAGCGCTGGTGCGGGGGGAACCTGGGGCTGCGGGCTGTCGGCCGCCCGGTGCGGGCCGGGGCGCAGCCGGGTGCGCCGGTAGCGGGATCCTCTGGAGTGCATTAGGCTGGCTAATGATGTGAGAGGGAGTGCTGGACTCTCCTCCTTTTACACAATGTTGATTGATGCACTTGCCTTGGAAGAGCAAGCGCTCTCCTGATCGCCCTCCTTTTTTTTTCTTTTTTTAAAATTTGTTGTTGTTGTTTCCTCCTGTCTTGTTTGTTTGTTTGTTTGGTGGGGTTTTTTTCATCTTCCCACTCCCCGGGAACTTACTCCCAAAAACTGATACTTTGAAAAACACGGGTTTTCCTAGCCAGGAGAAGGAGGCTGCGTGCTCCCTCCCCATTATTAAGTAGAAAGCCATCCAAGTCAGATCCTGCCTTTGATCCTGCCTCGGCAGGAATGAAGCCGTTGGAGGAACACCCTGAGTGTCGAGGCTTTGCAGCCCAGCGCCTGCAGGATGCGGATGGTTGGCCGGGGATGCTGAAGTGGCTGCAACCACAGGGCCACATGCTTCCCCGGGATGATGGGGATTTAACTGAGCATCCCAGAGCAGACCCACCTGCGGGGCTGGGCAGAGCAGGTGCCACCGCTCTGCTGGCACCAGGCCACCATCTCAGTGTGAGACTGGGGGACGCTTGTGCCACCCGCTTGGCCCTGCGCAGTGTCTTGGCTGCGATTGCACCTGCTCACCCTGTTGAAGATAACCCAGTGACAGTGAGGGATAGTCCCGAATGAGCACAACAGCAGCCTTGAAGGGAGTTCCATCTCTCTGGCCAAGCCAGAATCCAAACCAGCCCCATCCCCTGCTCCTCCACCCTTCCAAAAAATCCCCGGTCGCATTTTTCTTCTCATCCCTTCTGGAAACTGCAGCTCGAACCTAACACCAGCAGAGCTCCCCCTCGGCGAAGCAACCTCCTGGGCAGGAGAGGATCCACAGCTGTAAATTATCCTGTGGCTGGGAGGCGTTTCTCCGGGAGCGTTTCTCCAGTGCCTTTTGGGGTGTTTTTTAAGCCTGAGGAATACGAGGCCGCAGAGGGTTTGCAGTGATGGCACCCTTTGCAGAGGGGAGACATATTTTTTTTGCACTTGTGTGGTAACTGAAGTTAATCAGTCCTCCAGACCCCTCCCTCTCCCCCTCCCTTTGGTGCTTTTAGTGAATCAGAAAAAGTTTGGCTGGCTGCCTGGAAAGCACTTGCTAAAATCTGATCTCTTACTTCAGCAGCCTTAAAACTTGGGAAGTTATTGGCATTTATACAGTTGGAGCTTGCAGGCTTCCAAAGCAATAAAATTATGAAAAAAAAAAAAAAGGGGGAGGGGGAGGGGGGGAACTGAAAAAAAAAAAAAAAAAAGAAAAAGAAAATTAAAGCTGCTCCGTGTGCTATTAGAACCATACTTGCTCCCTTTCGTGCTTGATTTGGCAGTGTTCTGTGGGATTTGAGGCAGGATTCTCTGCGGATGGGCAGTGCGGAGGTGTCCTGGGCTGGCTGGAGAGCAGCAGTGCTCGCCGGGTGTTACACCGAGGGGTGAGCTCCTGTGGCGATTAGTGTGGGGAGCCAAAAACCTTAGATTAGTCATACTCAAGGGCCTTCGAGTGAGTGTTTACAGTATTAATGGTAGATGAAAAGATGTGAATGCTGTAAGTTTTTATTGCCCGTTTTGTTACACGTTCCTTCTAGATTTATTCACGGGATTACATGTTTTGAGCCTGAATGGGAGCGAGGGATTATAGGATTTCTTTTATAGTGATCAGTTTGGGTAGGAGTTAGCCTTTGGTGAACTGGAGCAAATTAATGCATCACTTAGCTTTAATATTTATTTAGGCTAAAGGAAGTTGTTTAGTTTTGCTTAAAGGGATCTGTGTTGTATTGGGGAGATTTAGGAGTGCCTGCAATGGATTACATTCTAAGGCTGCCTTTCGCCCTCCTGTGCAAGCCATGACCGGCAGGTCATCCCACATCTTAGTCTTAGAATTCTGCTCCTCAGCTGCTGGCTGTCACCCTGTGGCTCTGCATGCAAAGGTAGAAATCTCCCTGGCATGCTTTTGGACTGGGGGTGTTCTGGAGAATAATGCCATGGCTCAGATGTTTTGTGTCTTGTCTTAGTTACTCATATACAAAGACTGTGGTGCTTTGATGTGAAGTGGTGTAGTAGCTCAGCTGTTGGCTAAAAGCTTTCTTGTAGACCCTGTATCCACATCTATAGCGACAGCCATCTGTAGGTGACATGGTTGTACGTAACATCATCCATGGGAAGGTTGTGGCACCAGAGGTGCTACCCAGCCCAGAATGTTAAGAGGTTGGAGGGATGGCTCTGGGAGCAGGATTTAGAATCCTGTATGAATCCAAATCCTCTAGAGCTTTGCTGTTGGGTGACGTTTTCACCAAGGGATGCTGGGGAACAATGTGTGGTTGGTCAGAGAGGAGCACTGTTGGAGCACAGCTGATGGGAGCTGGCCCACTGTTTTGGCTGTAAGAGCAGCCCTGTACCTTGTAGGACAACTCATTCTTGATCCCTTCCCCCATGCCAGCAATGTCGCTGTCTTATTCTCTTCTCTTGCATCTTGGGAATTTCCTCTGCTGCTTGGGGTTGCTGCTGTCCTGAAGGCAGCAGGGACACTGGATATTCTTGGGGGCACTGGAGGGATTATTTATGCAGGTCGTTCTTAGGGATGCCCTTTTCACCAGTGGTAACTAAGCTCTCGCTCTGTCGCTTGTCTTTGACATCTTTCAGGTCAATCCTCCTGATAGCTTTTCAGACTTCCAGGAGCAATTTGTCCTCTATATGTTTTTTCCCTCTTTATGTCCCAGCATAGTTTTGATTTTGGCTTTGGAGTCAGTCCCTGCTCTTCACATGACTAAGAAACCCTAGGAGCACTTTGTGTAGATGGACAATATCTCCCATGCTATGCCAGCTCTGGCAGCCCGAGTGACCCTTAGGAACATGGGATCTCCTTCACTAGGGTCTGGAGGCAGGTTCAGTGTAGGCTGAGCAAGGTTGCAAGGTTTTGGGTGTCGCCCTAGTTTGAAAGAGATTCCAGGTCTTCTGCCTTGAACCACCACACCACCTCCAGCACATCATCAGCCAGAGCATGGGGTGATGCTGGTGTGGGCTGCCATGGCCATGCCTCAGAGCAGAGGCTGATAAACCTCTACATGTTCTTCTACATGAAGTGCATCTGTCTTAGATTATTAAGAGGCTCCTGATAGGGCCAAATCCTTTGCTTTTATGGCTCTTGTATGTTAAGATCCAGCTTTGGAATCTGATCCAGAAGCAAACAGGAGGTCAGAGGAGTGCACAAGGCAGCACAGGGCTATTTTCACATCTGCTGGTGTTGTGTAAGAGGAAGGTTGCTGCACACCATGCCAATAGCAACTTATGTTTCTTCTAAGCTCCTGTGCAGCGACAGACAGTTATTGTTTGGGGTTTGTAAAGTGAGACACAGAGAAGTGTTGCTTCCACACGTTCAGTGAGCCAGATCCTGCGGTCTGGCGAAGCCGCGGCAGCACATGTCGGAGCCGTGAGCCTGCTGAGCGACTCCCTCCCTCGCCTCTCCCCGCTGCTCCTCCGCGGCCGGTCTCCCTGGGACAGCCGGATCCGAGTGACACTAAACGGCACCGAGGACGCTGCCATGGACAAGCCAGAGCCTGGTTCTTGTCACAGCCCGGCTTGCCCTGTCCTGCTGTCCTGGCAGCCCCACCTGCGGGTATGAACCAGTATTGGAGATAAGGGTCTCTGCTTGCTTTGCCCTCACCCTCCTGGCAGCAACGCTGGTGGCTGGCGCTGAAGGCAGGGTGCTGAGCCACCTGCCCCAGGAAGGTAATTCTCATATCTACCCTCCCTGCAGATAAGCACCCACCTGTCCTCTCCCCACCTTGGTAGCATGAGCATCTATCAGAAGATGTTGGCCAAGGCTGTGTGTGCTGCCAGGGATGGAGGATCTGGGATTTGGGCATCACTGCATTGCTCTTGAAGCCCATGCTGTGGGACAGGGCAGATGTTACTTTGATGGAGCATACCACTCTGTTCCTAATGGCAAAGCCCCCGCATGCTGAGACTTGCTGGGGACCCAGCACCCTGCAGCTCACAGGCTAGGAGATCCAGTGCTTGTCATCTCTGCTTAGCCTGGCCCAGCACCATGGAGTCCTCAGCATAGCATCCCCATGTCAGCACCTGCCTTCTGCTCCGTGAGGGTTCCATGGAAACATTTGAACTGAGTGCTGGTTTTCAGTCTTGTCTCACTGTGCTTCCTGCCATGTTGTACCTGCCTGCCTTGGCCCACTCTGCACTTGTGATGGGCTGCTGACACACAGGTTATAGAAGTGAAGCTGTGAAGGACAAAATACAGTAGAGGTAGTCTGGGAAAGGCTGGGATGTTTTCTGTGGATTTTTCTGATCACAGATGATTCTTAATGAGAAGACAGGAGAAGCTGCATTGCCAGATGCCGATTTAATTAGAGGAGAAGGAGATCAGCAATGTTGATGGAGTGTACAACCCCATCTTGGGTTGGAACTGGTGAGATGGTCTACAGTGCTACTGCTTGACTTGTGGTGGTGGATGCAGTGCCTGCTCGTGTGGGTCTGCAGAGGCAGGGTTTGGTTGTGTATTAAATCTCTAGTTGCTGTTTAAAGCCCCCTTGCTCTCCAGGAAACAACTGTGCTGGTCACCACAGGTGATTTTTATTCTCTCCTGCTGACTCATTGCACCAGTCTCTGAAGTGGTGTGTTCTGAAGCTGTCCCTCATGCCCTGCTTCTGCCTTCTGGTCTTTGGAAAACTCGGGCTCATGGAGGAAGAGGAGGCACATTGGAGCAGCTGTCTGAGCTGGAGCGGGTAAGCCCAGCTCTGCTGAGTGGTGATGGCCTGGTGCTTGTGCTGATGCATGCTCTGGGTCTCCCATGGAAGAAGTGAGGCTGAGATTAGCACAGTGTGAGTGCGGGCACGGTCTTTGTTCCTACAAAGATGGGGATACACAGCCCATGATCCAAAGTGGCCGTTAACTGTCTACCCTGGGCGCATGCTGCCTTTGCTTGCCACGGTCCCCAGCCCTTCAGTGTTCTGGGACAGGTCCTCTCCCAGAAGACCCCTCAAACACATTTAGCAGAAAGATTTTCAAGGATGAAGCTGGTTTCCAGATTCCCATCCTAGTGAGGCAGAACCAAATATGAACTCTTTCAGCATTTGAGAGCTTGGCATCTTCTGGATCTGTTGTGGCCGTGGGAGGCAAGGCAGAGCTGCTGCTGTAAGGCTTTAATCTGTGCACCTGCATATATTGCTGTTGGCCTTTTCAGGGCTCTAGAGATGTGCAGGGCGCTTCAGAGAGACAGAGAAGGACTCAGTGTGGTTGAGCAGCATGCAGTAGGTATAGGGTTCAGGTTTGAGGTAGCTGGTCACATCGTGGTGGTTAACTCTGATTTCTCCTTATTGCCCCTGGGCCTCCAAGGCTGGGTGGAGATGAGTGAGGCTTCATTTGGAGCAGTGCAGGGATTCACAAGAGGGATGTCTGCTCAAGCCCCACTTGTTTGCTGTTTGTAGAGCAGCTTGGCTAGAGTGTCCCAAGAGCAGAGCAAGCAAAGGGCGATGATGCTTCCCAAACTTTTGGGCTCTGGTGATGTAGCTGGTGGCAGGTCCTTTGGTGAGAGGTGGGTGGAGGATGACTGCTTAGAGCTTCTGGGGTCTCAGGTAGGATGTACAGCATCAGGGGGGACTCAGGTGGCCATTCAGAATATCTGAGTTTGCTGTAAACTGATAGCACTAAGCTGGTCATGCTGGCGAGGAGATATTTGCCTCCCCTGGGGCTGAAAATCCTTGGGAATATTTTTATATGTCTCTTCCTTTCCTTAGACACTGGGAAAACCCTTGTCAGACTCTCTCCTCCCTCTATCCTCTCTGGTCAATAGCTGCTTTCACATGGATTTTCCCCCAGATGTGGACACTTTGGCTGTCAGTTTTGATAACAGCAGGTGTGTTCAGGGCATGGCACGATTTAAAAAGGAAAAACCTGTGAGTGTCTGCTGATGGTGCCTGGGTAGGGGTATATTGGGATGGATACCTGCTGCCAGGGCCTTTTCCTGGGGTCTTTACAAACTGCTTTGGTACTGGGAAGGGTGGGGTGGGTCATGCCATGTGTACTTGGCGGGGTATGGAAGCTGTGGGCACAGGAAGGTATCTCAATACCCTCCTGCCCTTCAGTCTCTCTCATGCTTTGGAGAGAGATGTCCTGCTGCAAACCGTGACCTTTCTGTGCTCTGTTTGTGAGACCAGGGGGACTTCCACGTGGGAATCTGCATCTCTGACAGGTCTGAACCTTATTTTTTCCCCCTTTCTTTCTCTGGGTTTTTGTGTTTGATCACCTGCTGTGCCCTAGCAGCAGGTACAAACAGAAATTATGCAGAGCAGTGCATTACACTGCCTACCTGGTATGTTGCCTCTGTGTCCTGGTCCCTCTCCAGATGTCCATGGAGGATTAGGCATCCAGTGAAGCAGCTGGAGGGAAAGTAAGAAAAAAAAACCCCAACAAAATAGAAAAGACTGTCTGGCTCTGCCAAAGTATTTTCCTATTGGCATTCAGCAGCCTCGCCATAGCATGAAGAGAAAGAAAGGGGAACAGAGAGGAAGGAGGAGGCTTAGCCTGTCATGGTCTGCGTGTTTCCCTTTGTGCAAGCTCCTTGCCGTGCTGGGGGCTGCGGTGGGTGGGAGCCGAAGTGCCAATCTTCCCCACTCAGCCAGGGCCAGGCTGTGGGGCTCGTGCTCCTGCACTGGGCTCACCAGCTTGCTTCAAACCAGGCATGTGCTTCACGGGCAGTACCTCACCATTTGGCTGCTTTTTTTCCCCCACAGCTGGATTTCAAGCTGGAACACAGGGCAGTGTTTCCTGTATAGTGCCAGCACATCCTCCCCTGGCACAGCACTGTGTCCTTTGCCAAACTCTTCTTATACCCTATTCACTGAATGCACTGGTGGCTTCTTGAGGTTATCTGCTTTATTCTGCTGCAGTCAGCAGAGAAGGGGTCATGCTGCTGGGAAATCCAAAATGCTTTCAACATACTGACCTTAAGAGTGCAGTAACACCATCCAATAGCACCTTCCTGCACACAGATCCTGTCTCAGCATAGTGCTGCTCCTCTGTTGTGCATGCTCATCGAGCTCACTGGCTATGTTGGCTGAGGTGAAGTTTGCTTTGGAGGCAAACTGGGAGGAAAGGGCAATGCTTTGAGGCTGCAGTTCTGGGTAATCACAGCCCTTGCCTTGGGGAGCAGCTGAACTGGGCTAAAAAGCAGGGAGTGAGGAAGAGTCTTGCTCACTTGGTGGGGGACAGCTCGTCAGGCCCTGGTGGTGCTGATGGGAGATAAGGCAGAGCCTAGCCCTTGATCTCACCGCACGTGGAGATGGAAGGTGAGGAACTGCTTCACCAAGTTCACTGGGACAGACTGGGGCTGCCAAACCTTGCCCCACGTGCTGGCCAGGCTGAGGGGCTGAATCTTGCCTGTGATGGGTATGGCACTGAGGGAAGCAGTGACATGGAACCAGGTATGCCCTGTGGTTCCTCTCTTCTTGTTCTATAATCCAAACACATTGAAGATGATGAATGTGAAACCTTGGTGCAGGTTCCAGGGAACTGCATGTTGCATGGACAGAAACACCAGGATGCAGCAATTGATCAGTGATGGATTGCTCTTCCTGCACTGTGTTTCCAGCACTCCTTATTTCTCCCAGTTCCTTTTTCTCCTACTGCATGTTTCAATCTCTTTCTTTCCTGCTACAATACTATCTTTGGCATCGTTTTCAAGGACAGCTTGTTAAAAAGCTGTTGCATCTTTTGGAATACCCTGAGCTACTCTTCTGCAGCATTAACAGAAGAATTCAGGGAGCATTGATAAGCCTGGTAAATAACTGGGCTTGCAGTGTGTGTGCTGGGTGACCGTGGGCATGGCTGGTGAGGTATGCAGCCCTGGGAATATAAATCAGGAAACGAGATGGACAGTATTGGTAGAAGACATTTTGGTGCTTCTCTGGGGTTGTTAATCTGTTTGGAGAGAGGGATGGGCTGGAAAGCTGGCACTGCAGTGCCACAATCACAGGGGTTCCCTACTTACTGGTGGGACTGGGCTCACCTCCTTCATTGCAAATTTGGCTTGGTTATATGAATGTACAAACTACCAGTGAGTAGGGTGCTTACTCTTCTTCCAACCGTAAGTTTAGGGTGCTAGAGCCCTCAAGCAGGATGCCCAGACTGATTGTGGAGTCTCCTTCTCTGGAGAGGTTTCAAACCTGCCTGGACATTGTGATCCTGGACAACCTTCTCTGAGTGACCTTGCTCTGGCATGAGAGTTGGACTAGATGATGTCTAGAAGTCTTGTCCAACACCCACCATGCTGGGATTCTGGGATTCCCAACTACAAAATGGAAGCTGATTTTAAACACACACACATACACACCCCCAAGTTGCCAGGCCTTAAAGTTGCAATCCTGGTTGAGCAGCACCAGCCCCTGAGTGTGGGGCTGTACTGTAAGATTGCATGGTGCAGTGTGGTATTGATTATCTGTAAAATAAATTATGATGTATGTAGTGCAGGTTTCTGACCCCGTGGTCGCGACCTTGCTGTGATTGGGGAGACTTCCTACCAGCTGAGATCAGAATAGCAAACAGCTCCCCAGCAATCAATAGAAGAACCAGCAGCTCTCATCTTTGGGGCCTGTGACAGGAGTAATGCTTGGTATTGTGCACACATGGCATTTTTATCCTGGAGAACAGGCAGGTCTATTACAAACTTTACTTCAAATTAGGAGTGGGACTTGCTGTGGGTTGTTCTGCTGTGTGCCAAGGCAGCCTAACCAGGGGACTGTCTGGGATAGGAAGATTCACAGTGCTAAAAGGAGAATGTGGGTTTCTGCATCAGGGTTTTCAGTGACCAGCCAAGCTGGTACCTCTGAGGATGTCAGGGAGAGGAGTGTGAGCAGCTCTGCCTGGCTCTGTGGGCAGGCACAGAGGGGCTGTCCTACTTATATTGCATGTTTATTTTGTGAGTTTATAACGGCATTATATCAGCCCTACAAGAGACATCTTCTGACCCACAAACCAATCTGACCGAGCTGGGGCACAACTGACAGCCAACCTGGTGTCCTGATCTTTGAGAGGTATGCAGCTGCCTGCAGATGTGGGTGCGGTGATTAAGGTGGCTGCATCAGTGCTTTGCTTGGCTTGTTCCCTTAAACTAACCCCCACTAAAGGACTGGGAAGGCAGGGAACAGGGTTGGACTGCCCTGAGGCACTCTGAGGGCATCTCTCTCTCTCCTGACACTGCTGTCGTGGGGATTGCAGCAGGACCTCCAGCTTTTGGTTTGGAGAGGGAGCAAGGAAAGGGGAACAGCCTGCCAGAGAGGCAGAGGTCTTGCTTTTGCCTGTTTATGTTGAAAGGAGTAGGTAATAGGAATTTAATTGACATTTGAATTTAGCGAACAAGAAAGTGGAACTTACTTGTGCTGTTACAGTTGCTTTCTGGGAGCCTGATTTCCCCTGCATACACCATCACTGTGTGTGCCAAGAAGCTGAACCATGGCAGGTTAAATTGTGAGGTCTCACTTCTGAGACAAATCTGTGCTCTGGGGCCAGCAAGGCTAAGCTCACAAAGCTCCTTGGTTTGTTGGGAGATTGGCCCAGGGAGGTGGGCAGCTATAGGAATTCCCAAACCAGGCAGGAGGTATAGGCATTCTCAGCCCAAACAGGGAGCTGTGTGCTGGGTGCCTGCAGGCTCCCCTTGCAAGAGGATACTTGGAGAGCAGTGGGGTGTCTGGACCCCAGGCATGGTGCTGGACAGCATCCTGGTGACTGATGGTGAGTGCAGCAAAGTGTGTTGGGCTCTCCTTGGTACCTGCAAACTGTGTGGGCATGCAGCAACCCAAACCTTGGGAGTCACTATGCCTCTATTTCTTATTTTGACTACTTAAAATGTTCCAAAAAAAAAAGGTTTATTTTCCACTGCTGTTGAGAATTATTCCCTGAAAATGGGAAACCAGAAATCTAAATGAAGTGAAAAGAAACTGTTCCCTAATTTAAAAAAGGAGAACAATGAGAAATCCAATTTGTCCAGCATTGGCTGTGTACAGATTTCTGTGCTGCGGCACAGAGATCAGTACAACTCTTCTGTAAGGAAACAAACTTCACTTTTTGTTTCTGGCCCTGGGCTCCCATGTTTGTTATATCTGATCCTGGAGGCAGATTGACAGCTTGGTTTGGATTAAATTCAACACATGGTTTATGCCATACTCTTGATAAGGCTTGATCTTATAGGGGTTTTTGGTGTGACTTTTAGTACATGAGCAGCAGAATTATCTATTCTTAGGAATTTTTTTGCAGTGAAACCGTTGAGGAATGTATTTCTGGAGGGAAGATAAAATTACTGATTTTAAAAGCTCTCAAGATCCTGACTAAAGTTGAAATCGGTTAGTTAAACTTGACATGACCTGGATGGTTTTCAAACTGTTTTATTAACTCAAATGAAAAGCATTTTCTTTAAATGTCTTTGGAGAAGCAGCAGAGGAGGAGACTGGCTCATGCAGAGGGACCAGAGCAGGTTCCTTTGCTTTTACCATCAGCATCAGCACAGTTCTGGTTAGCTGGGAATGAAGATGGTCACCATTAGTGCCTGTATGTGCTTGTGATGTTGTGTTTCTTAGTGGGAATAACAGGCTTCACTGATTTCCCCTGGTTCCCTGAAGGACCTCCTGCTGTATGTCCCAACAGTGGACTTTTAGGTACAAATAGTTGTTTGTTCTTAATTGTTATTGGGCACAAATAGTTATTTATTTGTATAACAGATATTTATTCTGCTTGAAAATGGGCCTCACTCTCCAAAGCTGCTATCTTTTATGTCATTGCTCTGTTTCCTAGGAAGAAAGCGGGGGAGAAAAGGTAAAGGAATTGATGGGGAGGACTGAGGGAGAAGAGGCAAAGAAGGAGTTGCTTGTCACCTTTGAACTCTGTAGTTGAGCAGCAGTGTGCCTGGAAACCCAGCTGCAGAATTTCGTGTTCATGCTTGCCATAAGATGCAGTCATCTGTGGGGGCTAATTTTGAGGCCATCTCCATCCCTGATGCAAGTGTTGCAACTTGCAAACGTGGTGCTGTTGTCAGGAGTGAAGCTGGTCCTGAAGCTTGTCTCTGGTCCTTGAAGATATCTGGTGCCAACAGGACTTGGCTTGTCGGTTCCTTGTACAGTGCTGGAACTGGGTGCTGGAAAAGCTCTGTCTTGATGGTGATACTGAAAACAGCTGAGATCCTTATCCCAACTGGGTATTAACTCTAAAAAATTAAATAAGTGGATCTGGAGATGGACATTGGCTGGGTCAGCTTTGGTTTGAAGCTGCCTCCAGCAGTGAGTTGCACCCAGTGAGGTGCATAGGTGAGCTGTTCTCTGGGATGGTGAAGCTCCTGGGGCACATATCTTGGGATGAAACTCTCATTTCTCAGCAGGATGGTGCAAGTTGCCTGTATCCATCCATGTTGGGTAAGCTGGGGATCTCCAGCCTTGAGCAGAAAATGTATGTTTGCACAATTAGCGTGGCCTCTTCCTTGCCTGGGAGCAGAATGGTTTATTGATTTCTTTGGCCTGCTCACCCCCACCTATTCAGCAATAGTGACCCTTCCACCCCACCTCTAAATCATTGCAGCCTGCCTCACCCGTAAGCCCTCTAATCTTTTTGGGTTGTTGTTGGTATTTATGCTCGTGGAGGTTTATGATCTGTCGGTGCTGGCTGCTGAAATGCTTTATTTATCCATGCACTGGGCCACACAGGGAGCGTCCTTATTCTGGTATCATATTCAGGATGCTGTAGTTAGAGTTTGTGTCAGCACTTCCATGCACAAACCTTGTTATTCAGGGCTTTTGCAACTCTGTGGAAAAGAAAACCAGCGACCTGGCACAGCGAGGGGAGGCTCGGAGGCACACATGAAAGCCCAACAACCCACTGCCCATTTAGGGATTATTAGATGGGCAGCATCTTTCCTTGAGGAAAATAGCCAAAACTAGCCTCCTTCTTTGGTCTGACTTTGTAAAAAGAAAACCCTCTTTTGTGTGCTTGTCTCAGTGTCGGATGGGGAAAACAGTGAGGTAGGACATGGGCTGGAATCCTCTCTGGATCCTTCAAAAAACAAACATCCGGCCGATGCGGAACAAACCTGCCTTCTCCTGCTGCAGAGGGTGGAGGCTTTGGGAAGGCAGAGCCTGCTCCTGCTGCCTCCCTTTGCCCGGCCCTGTGGCCAGCTCGGCACCACCTCCCCCTGAACAGTAGGCAGTGGGGGCAGTAAAGGTGATTTATGGCCTTGTTAGCACAGGAGCTTGTGGACTTATAAATTACTCAGAGTTCTTGATAATCAAAGGAGTGTGGTAAGAACAGGAGAGATAATAGGGCTTGAGGATGTGTTTCAAAGAACTTTGGGGAAGGAGAAGTCCTGTGGCTGTTGATGGTGACTGACTGTGGTGGAGGAAGAAACTTTTCAGACCAACCCAGCTATGTTTTTATCGCTCCCTCTTAACAGCTGATGGATTTTGTGGGCGCTCCATGGATCAACCTGGAGCAGAATTGATAAGTCAGGGTGAAAATGTTTGTGAACCCCATTAGCCCAAGGTGGCAGGCTGAGGCTTGCATCATGGGTCACTTGTTCAAGCAGAATTGATCAAGGCACTTGTGTTCACAGGCAGGAGTGGATGGTGATAGAATACCCTCCTGCTTCCCCAGAAAGGGGAAACCAGGAGTGCCAAATAGATGCTTGACCCTTTTGTTAACAGGTACTGACCTGGCATGATTTACAACCCTAAGTCCCTGCTCCAAAGCCATTTTTCTCATCTCTGGGTTGGTGCCCAGCAGTTTTTGCAGTACATCTCCACGTGCAACCAGGGGGACTCTGCCACCGTGCACAGCAAGACGAAGCAGGCTGAAAGCAGCAATGATGATACAGAAGCATCATTTTGGGCAGGGCATTAGTGAATTGGGAGGCCCAGGAAAACAACTATTCAAACATGTCTTTGGGCTGGGAGATGCTCAGCTTCAGTGCTCACCCTCTTCTCAGCCCTTGGTTTGCTGGCCACCTTTGGCAAGGCACTGATGGAAAGGGTTGGTGGCTCCTTGGCTGGCTTGATAAGGAACACCTTGGGTAGTGACAGTGGAACAGAGGTGTTTTCTGTCTTCTCTGTTCTGTCTCAAAGCCTTTGGAGTTGACCATGTATTTTGTTGTCTGAACATCTTGATCTCATGTCAGGGAGATTTTTGGTGTGGAATTGTGCTTTGCTGATTGCTCTTGGAAACTCTGTAGCTTGTTACCGTGAAGCAGAATCTCAGACCATGATTTCAGGTACAGCCACCCTAGAGAAAGGATAGGAAGTGGAAAAGGTTGCTGCTGTGTTGATTTTGAGTTTTGCTTAACAAAAGTGGGTCTTCCCAGGTAAGTTGATTTGAAGAGATTGATTTAAAGTAAGTAACACATTTTCAAATGGAAATTGCTTCTGTCTACCTCTTGTGTTAGCAGGACTCCTGTGGTGATGTATTTGGGGTTCAGAGGACATCCAGGGAGTTCCATCCTGCCTTAAAGTTAATGAAACATGGTTTGCAATGCAACAAAAGCAAGCTCAGAAGAAAGTGTCTCCCTTGCAGAGAAAAGGGAAATTTTGCATCTTGTGCTTCAAATAAACAAATTACTGATGAAAATCACTTCTGGAAAACTCTGTTCCAGAAATAGCTTGCAAGACTTCTGTAAATAAAGATGTTTCTCATCCATGAAGGAAGAGAACTGTGCAGGAGCAGCTCTAATATTGCAGGTGCTTGGCCATGGTAACTTGGGGAGAGGAAAAAGAAACTTGTCAGCAATGTGTTGGCAAAGTGTGTATCTGACATGGGGAAAAGTTCTCTGAAGGACAAGGGCACGCTCATCTCTGTGGCTGTGATTTCGCAAGATGTCATTTATTTTGGGAGTAATTTGCTGACCTACTCTGCTTTTCACCCTGACTGCTCTTCCTCAACAATATTACCCCAGGATTTTGCCTTTAAAAGGTGCCAGTGGGATCCCGTGGCTTGTTCTTGGGAGCTGGTGGTTCCTGCTGTGCTGTTGTCCCAGTTCCTTGCTCTCTCATTGTTCAGGAGCCTCCAGTGTAGTTTCAAAATCTAAACCTTTGTGGCACAGCAGTGCTGGGCATCTCTGGACCCCTGCATGGAGAGGGCAGATGAATCTTACATCTCTTTTACCCCCTGTCTGTGAATTTTGGGTTTCGATACAGCTCTGTACTTTGCTTTCTAAAAAGCAAAGTTTGTGCCCCTGACTCTTCCAACAGTATCTCGAGTCACGGCTTGTTGGATAGAATATTTGGGTGTGGTGGGTGAAGGCCAAGGACAGAGCATGTCATTGCAGATTACCAGCAGCACTGGAAGGAGAAAAGGAAGTGCCCAGTGGCAGTTGGTCACTTAGTGGTGGTTGGTCACTTGGTGTGTTTTCAGACCTGAGGAGAAATCATTGTCTCTGTCTCATAGCTTATACTTCACAGAGATACTCACATACAATGACTTCTCCTGTTTTGACACAAAAAACTTCAACTCATCCTGGCAGTTGGAGAAGGGCAGGTCTGTGGTGACCTCTCATGACACTGCCATGTGTCAACCATGTTTAGCAGCACCAGCCTGTCACAGGCTTTATTTCCCTGGGTCAGGATGAAGAGCCTGGAGAGGTTGTCCCCCAGGCTGAGTCTCCCCATCGTGTGCTGTAGTTAGATGCTGAAAGATGAGCCCAGAGAAACAGGACTTTTTCCCCTTATAATATTGACAGGTGACATGTAACCACTGAGGCTGCCAGTAATGTTTTGATGGCTTCCATCACACGGAGCCAATAGTTTCTCTGAACCCACAAATGTCTCCCTTCACACCACTGCTGTTGGAGATGGTGGGAGTAAAGAAGATACTCCATTGATGATGAAGACAAACTTTAAATGTAGGAGTGGTGGATGAAGGCTTTGTGAGGGATCAAACAGCTCATGTCAGCCAGTTCTGAAACAGGTATGACAAAGCTGGAGGCAGACTGGTGGGAATGAGTACAAAGCAGAAATGAGGTATCAGCAGCACTAAATTCCCAGCAGAACAATTCCTGTGGTGTTCAGTAAATCCCCTGCCTGGCCTCCAGGTATTGTTAGATGGATTAACCTCCCTGTCCTTAGTCACAACCATTTTCTTATATTCCAGCCCTGTGTAGAGGGTGACAAATCGTGGGATGAGTGAGCAGTGACACCTGAGGAAGTCCCATTCCCCTTGATACCCTTCCCATGTGGGGTCACCAGGTGTTATCTTGCCAGAATAAACAGGAGTGAGACCAGTCAGAGCTTAGTAAAAGCTTTGCAGAGAGGAAGCACAACAGAGAAATAGCACAGGGAAATTCAGTAGGATTTCCAGCATCTCTGCTGAATCAGCTGCCTGCTTTTTGAGGAGCCATCTCTCACGGGAGGTCAGCGCTCGGGAGCTGCTGTCCAAGGAGCCGATAGCCACATCTCTTTTCTTGGCTGGTGCAACGGCTGAAGGTGTCCTGGGAATGTTGCCCTGCGCTGGTGAGCGCTGCTCGGCAGTTGCCATGCTTTACCCTAGAGGGAGTTGCTTTTCTGCAGTGGGAGCAGGGATCTCAGTGTTCTTGGACGATGTCAGAGGACCGGGATGAAAGGAGCTACTGGAGCAAACATCGGATCACTGCTGCAGGGCTGCCACTGCAGACGTTTGTTTTTTTCACGGGGAGGTCTCTGGTCGTCTGCTGTCTCCTGAGAGCTGTTTTCTCGAGTATCACTTGGCTTTGCCAGGTCTTGTGCTTTTCTTCCTGTTTACGTGGAGGTTCCAGATGGGCTTGTGTTGAAGAGCCAGAGATGTCACTGTGGATCTGATGAACTCATGCTTTAAACTGGCATTGTGGTCAGTCACTGGTCCTAGGGGTGACTGACTTTGCATTTTTTCCAGCCTTTAGAGCCCCCTGACTAGTTTCAGGGGAGTGGGCTTGGGGTTTCAGCTCTGTCCTGCCAGATGACTTTGGTCTGGAGCATCTGCTCTGAGAGAAAGTTGCTGCTGGTGGAGGGAAGGAGGAAAAAGGCTAGGAGTGCTTTGAACTTGGCAGGTTTGTCAGTAATTTGGCTCAGGTCTTGTTTGAAGAGATGAACAAATTGCTGGTAGGTATTTTTAGTGGGGTGCCTCCAGCTGCTGTCGCAGCAGCACCCCACTGGGAGGACTGCACTGGTCTCTGCTGCGTCTCACCACTGCTGAACTCCACCACTGCCTGTGAAATAGGGTGAGGAGCAGGGTGTACAAACCATGTGCTTGGCTAGCAGCACTCTGGGAAGGAGTGGGAATAGAGGAGGGGCAGCCCCCTTACCCTTGTTTCACACCTTTGCAGAGCTCCCTGTGCCTTCTGCAAAGGCTTTTACATTGTTTAGAAGCAAGCTGGGTGCTGATGCTGGATCAACTTCAGAAGGGACCTCCTTTGTGGCAGACCATGTGGGTGATATGTGCTCAGACACAGGTTATTATGCTACTGCCTTATCAGAGACTGACTTTGCTCTTGGTGTCTTTGAGCTGGAGAATTTATGGTGACCTCTCAAGGTTTTGCTTTTACATTTCAGCTGCTCAGAAACATAGACAACAACCTGCAACAGTTTGAATGGTTTTTATTCCTGCATGTTAGGGAGTGTAATTCATCAGGAGTATTTTCTCCACGAAGAAAAGAATGTTGTCTTTGTCAAGGTAGTGAAAGCACTTGTAGCGTGCTCAAATCCAGCTGCTGGCTTTTTGGATCCAGGAGCTCACAGAGGTTGAATGGAGCTGTTCTGCAAAGCCTTATTGCAGTTTTCTTTGCAGCTATATCTGTGGCACAAAGAGATTCATAGGCATGAAACTGCTTCTGGTGTTGGTAGAGAGCATGATGGTGGCAACAGCACCAAGACATGCAGAGATCTTGAGTCAGTGCTTTGACAGTGTTGGAAGTGACTGTGGTGAAATGGCAATGATGGGAGCTTAGCAAAATCACCTCACAGAGAAAACACCTGGGGACAAACCACAGTAGGAAATTTCATCTGTGTGCAGATGCAGTGATTTGTGCAGATAAGGACTGTTGTGAAGGCTGTTGTAGTGTAATACATCCTCCAGAGCCAATCCTGTCTTCTCTCTGTGGGTTGTCTCAGGGTGAGTTTGATCTGTATGGCAAGATGTGTCCAGAGCAATGTACATGCAGGGAAATCTCAGCCCTGGAGAGGTGAGAGCATTTCTGCTGGCAGGAGGATTTGAGATGCCATGATTATACACTATCTGGGTCCAGACAGTGTTGCTCAGGCAGTATTTGGCACAAAAGGGATGAAACATGAGAGGATGGCTGGAGTGGGAGCTGGTAGGTGGGGCAGTGCCTGAAGGGGATATGGAGGTGTTGCCCTGTTCCTGGATGGCTCCACCAAGGTCTAAGTTGAGTGGCAGAGCTAAATAAACAGTTAGGTGATACTAGTCCAGCTTACTCCTGTGTTTCTCCCAGTAAAAAAGAGATAAATAATGAGTGCAGTAGTAAATGCAAATGCTGTGCATTTTAAAAAACCAAGTGCTGAAGGTGGGAACAGTTCTGGAGCCCGGAATCCCTGAATCCCAGCCTATCCAACTGCTGTCTGGTGAGTTTGGCAAGTGCAGCATTGACCCTTGAACCTTCCTGCAGTCCAGGCTGCCCAGCGATGCCCGTAAAACCTAAGGTGACTTCAAGAAACCACCATGGAAATTGAATGTATCTCAGCAAGCAAGGGAGGGATCTGTTTGTGAACTGTTTACTTGGTCATGTTTTAATAGCCTCTATTTTTTCCTCCTGTTCTTATTACTCTGGAATCATCACAACTATTTCCTACAAATACAGTTACTCTAAGAGGTGGCTGGAATTTTTTTTTTAAATGGGAAAGCAGTGGTTTTTGTGGGACAGAGTTGTAGCACTTGAACAAACCCAAACTGCTTTGCACCCACATGACCCAAAATCTCCTTGCTTTGGTATTCTATGCTTTGATGATTCTGTCTCTTCCCGAGAGAAAATTATGTAGATAAATGACAACTTTGGGACAGGATTACTGAGATCACCTTGAACCAGTACCACAGATGCCCTATGAGACCACAGGGCTGGACACTGTAAAGCTCTCTCATGCTCTTGTGTCCCAGTTTCAGAATCCCAGGAAGGACAGGCAGAGTTACTTGACAGTGTGCATTTCAGGATCCTGTAGAAACCTGATGGTTCATGGAAGATCTCTGTTTTTCCCCGAGACCTCAGTCGACTGGTGGTCAGCCAAGGGTCAGAGCTGCAAAACCAAGGACTTGCTGACCCCTTTGGGTACTTGGGCAGCAACCAGGTGAAATGCTGGGGCAGACAAGGGGCCAGAGCTGGAGTGATCACATGTGCGTGGTGTTGGGGACCTTCCTTCCAGCACAGACCTCCCTCACAAGCTCTGGCCAGCAGCTTTGGAAGGCAACATTTTGCCAGTTGCGGTGGAAGTCAGAAGGACCACCCAGTTCTGATAAGGGCAATTTAGAAAGCAAGGGGAAGATTGTGAAAAGAGGGGCAAAGGGGCACAAAGAGAAGAAAAAAACCACCCCACCACTGAACAAAACTGAAGATCAAGACCGCTGTTAAACACACTGCCTGCGAGGGAGGTCTCCACCGTGCCTTTTCTCATCTAGAGCCAGCCAGGATTGTATTAACAGCTTCAACGCAATGGAACAAATTAATCCCTGATGTAATTGAAATCGGTGAGGTCTCACAATAGGTGAGTTTGACCCAGTGGGATAGAAATAGAACAAGTGTTGGAATGAAGGAGTGAAATGAAGTCACACTGTTCAGCCATTGGTATTTCATTCCTAGAAACAAAGGCCAGACAAACGCAGAGAATACATGGCTCTGCTGGGCATGGTTGAAAGCTGCTCAATAATATCAAGCTTTGAAGGGGTATTTCTGTGTGGAGAGGAAGTATAGACCAGAGATGTAACAAGCATTAAAGAGAAAGAGAGACAAAGAAAGAAAGGAAGAAAGAAAAAGCCCCTCGTGCTCATTGCCTGATAGCTGTGGTAAAATAACACCAGCTCTGAATTTAAAACAAAGATCTATCACAACTGGGGGAAAACAAAAAACAAAACAAAAAAAAGAATTAAGGTCTGAATTGTATTTCCAGGGAATCAAAACTGTCAGGAGCTCGTGGTGAGAGGCAGCATCCTTCAGACACCCCTGCAGCTGGGATGCACAGACTTGGCTTGCTTTGGTTAGCACAGGTAGCAGGAGCTGGTCCTGCTGGGAAAGATGTGCCTTTAGGTGCTGGGAGGTGGCTCAGTCTTGGGCACTTCAGTGCAGCTGCAACCTGACATGACACAGGCTCTGGTGCAGGGGGAAGGTGGATGCTGGAGATGTGGGCTCCTCTTGCAGGCTGCTGATGGTTGCATCTTAATGTGGCCAGGGGGCTGCATCTTAATGTGGCCTGGTTCTGAATCGGTGTGAAAGGGCAGATGCAAGTGGAGATGCAAAGCATCTCCAGGGGTGTTGGAGCCTGTTGAAGGGAGCTGCATCACAGCACCTCAGCAACACCCTGATGCTGCAATGCTTCAGCAAGCAGCACTGGCTGGAGGCATCTTCCCTTCCTCTGCTTGCACATGAGTATGGCTGGGATTTGAAAAGCCATTAATCAAGGCTGAAACCCTGCTCTTCCCCAGACTGAGCCATTGCCTAGGGTTTAATGGATTTAAAATGTCATCATCTTCCAAGTGGTGCGTTTGAACAGTTCTGGCTGAGGCTCGCTCCATCATCAGAAGGAGAATTTTGGGTTTCTGGAAGGAGGCATCATCTTTCTCTTGAAAATGGCCAAATACTGACTGATGGGCCATAAAACATTCGTTTCCTCAAGCTCTCTCAGGTTCCAGCTTTTTGGCACTCCCTCCTGCCTTCCTCCCAGTTTCATACCAGGCTCAGTAACACTTGTCTGCCATCTGAGGGGCAATGGACATGTTGTGTTAGAGGAGCTGGATAGCAGTGGGACATGACTTGGAAAGTGGTCAGGATCTTAGGGAGATGCTGGGGAGTTTGGCTGTATTTCTCAGGACTTGGTGTGCCTCAGAGAGGAGGAAGCTGCCCGAGGAGATTTAATGTATGGCCTCTCTGAATGCAGCAGGCAGCTCTCAGGAGGCAAGGAGACTCTGCTTGCTGAGCAGCTTTTGGATCCAAGTATGTGTCACCTCTCTGAGCTGTATGTCCCCTCTTCCAAGCCCTGGAAATGTCTTCTCTTCAGGTCTTGTTTAGCATATCTGAAATCCAAAGGGATGGGCAGGCTTGACCCCCTCATCACCCCATTTCCTTCTCCTTCCAACTCCATCCCTACATGCACCTCACTTTGAGTGCATTAAACAAGAACAAAGATCCTTGAATTTCACATACTGCAACAGCTTGAAAGTGCTCAAGTCAAAGAAATGAGGGACTCAGTTGCAGAGCACATCTATGCATGAGCAAAGAGAGCTCAGTTTCTTCCTGTGGTGGGCTAATGTCTCCTCCATGAGTCTGTGCTAGGGGAGAGCTCTGCACTCGTCCTTAATGTGGGTAGGAACTCCTCTGAGACAAGGGCAGGTGTGGAAGGGGAGGTGGAATTGGTTTGGTTCTTGGCTTTCTTCCTTTCCCAGCATGGTTGGAATGGAGGTTGGGAAGTGAATGGAGAAAGAGAATGACCTGAATGTGTCACAAGGAGAAGCACAAGGGGAGAAAGTATTAATCAAGCTGAAGGGTGTTTGGAAAAAGAATGACCAGATGTAAAGTGGATGTAAATACACAAGGTAGAACACTAAGGCAGAGAATATTAGGGAAGTGCTTTAAAAACAACCTTCTAAGAAAGCAGAGACAAAAGGTGGTTTATGATTCGATCTGTGAACAAGGCTATAAAGTGGATGCCTCATGTGGAGGGAGATTTTTTTGGTGTCTGAGTTTTAAATAGGACCTTCATGCTTGTCCAGTGAAATACTATGTCCCCACAAAACCAAAACATCAAAAAAGCTTTTCAAGTGAAATACTTTGTAAACACCATTGGTTGAGTCTCTTATAGAGTCTCGTCTGTCCTACAAGGACAGACTAATGGAAATGGGTCTCTTTGGCCTAGACAAGAAGGTCTCCCTAGGTCTCCAAGGAGACCTTATAGTGGCCTTCCAGTGTGTGAAGTGACCTACAGGAGAACTGGGGAGGGACTTCTTTTAAAAGGGCTTCTGTTGATAGGATGAGAGGCAATGACTTACAACTGGAGCAGGGTAGATTTAGACTGAGCATTAGGAAGAAGTTATTTTCTATGAGTGTGGTGACATACTAGAACATGTTGCCCAAAGAAGCTGTGGACATTCTATCTCTGGAAGTGTTTAAGACCAGACTAGATGAAGCTTTGAGCAAGCTGATTCAGTGGGATGATCTTTAGAGTCCCTTCCAACTCAAACCATTCCATGATTCATATCTGCAGTATTTTCAATGATGACTTCTGTGTTACCCCTCCTCATAGTGCATCCTGGAGGGTACACAGTAATCATCCAAGGGGCATAGCCAGTGGCTGAGAGTGCAACACAGCTTTTTGCATGTTTGTTTTTCAAGGGAAGAATAGTTTTGTATGAATAGCAGGAAGAAACCAACACCAAACCAAAGGTTTAATTTCTGCTGTTTTGAGAAGCTTAGTTACATTTCTGTGATCCTGGCACTGTCACCACTGGATGCACTGAGACTGACTCTGGAGTGTCCTTTCCCTTTGCCTGGAGTTCCTGCTTTACATCTGAGTGTGGAGACTCTGTGTTAGATGAATTTCCAAACGTGCTTCTGAGCCCAGAGAAGTGAGTATGTCAAAGCAGTGCACATTCACTTCTTTCTGGCTTCAAACAATATCCTGGCAATGGACTGACTTAGCAGTTAAGAGGAGAAAAAAAGCAGTAAATAAGGAGTGCATTGTGTTTCACTTCACATCGAGGATGGCTGTCATGGTGAGCTAGCAAATCCTTCTGTAATTGGCATAGAGGAATTTTGCCAAAGTCATGGAAGCAAAGCGGTTTGTTACTTGCCTTTGTGGACTTGAGGCAGATCTGTCTTGGATATCCTCTTGTTGACCTTATTGAGTTAACTTTCATGTGTTTAGAAGATCATGGAGAAAATCATTAATATTAGGTTGATTTGATGGCTGAAAGGTAGTATTTCCTGCTTATCAGATGGTGTTTGAAAGGCCTTTGAATGGCTTGATTTGTTTATCTTTTGCAATTGGTATGGCCCTCAGCAAGAAGGATTTTGTATTCCTAGTTCAGCTTGGGGACTGACATATGGTTTGCTCTGTGATGAGGCTTGGAGGCTCTGTAGGATAAGAAGTGAAAAATCAGGAAATTCTGAAGACCAGCTCCCAGCTCACTTGGCCATGCTGTGAGCCTTGGACATCTCATGCTGTAACACTTTGTGACACGAACAATAACAAATTAACATCCCATTTTACTGAAAAGCTCAAAATAGAAAATTTGAAGTACTTTGAGGCTGGCTGGATGGAAAACCAAATCCCATAAACATGGCTTGGCACCATGAGGGCTTCGCTGACCTTGGCAGGGCTGTGGTTGCTTTCAGCAAGGCATTGCTGTCTGCAGGGATGTGGCACAAGCTCGTGTAGGACTAACATGGCAGTGCAGCTGTCAGAGGCTTTTGCTGTTCTCGAGTGTTTCTTGGATGACTTAATGATGAAATCTTAGGCTGCATCAGCAAAATGGTCCTTCCCTCACCCTCCACCTGGGATTTAACAAATAGTAAAGTCATTCTTTAAGCTGAAGGATGGTTGTAAAGCCATTTAAAATAAAATGCACTCATTATCTGAGAATCATTCAGCAAAAAAAAGAAAAAAAACAAAGCACTTGAAAATCTCCCAGTGTGGGCTGTCTGAGGGCAGATGTGGTTTCTGTGGAGGCTTGAAGAGGTGGTAGGGCTAAACAGACCTACCTTGAAGGACTGGACAGGTACAACAGACAGAGGAGGAAGAGCTACTGCTTTCCAGGAATAAGGCACTTCTGGTTCGTTCAGTGCGTCAGAGGCTTGAAGTGCTGTTTGTTGCAAAAGGAAAGCTGTTTATTCCCTGCATAAGCTCTGTGTTGCTAACTGTAGGATGTCTTCATAGATGTGTAGTATCACTGAAAAATGTAGTGATAAATAAATGATAAATGGATGAGGAACTGATTAAAAAAAAAAAAAAGGAAACTGGAAGAACAAAAATGAATCTGAGTTTGATGCTCTATC
>VWZE01012303.1:98105-142347 GCA_013396675.1 Eubucco bourcierii | reverse complement strand
AAAAAAAAAAAAAAAAGAAAAAAAAAGAAGAAGAAAAGGACCTGGAACCTTTATATTCTACCTCCGATAAATGGTACAGATAGGAAAGAGAGGGATCAGTGACCTGAAACCTTAGATCCTTTCATTTATTTTCATTTCACAAAAGGCAGAAGACATTCTATCCTGTTTGTTCACGATCTTTGTATCCGGCGCAGTTGGGGAGACAGAGCTCTCTTGGTTGGGTGAAGGCATTTTTTGCCTCATTTGTATTTCACAGCCATGTGATTTTGGGTTTAATTTGTCCCCAGCTACTGCTGTCCTGCGGGCCGATGAGAAGTGATAGCCATCAGGAGAGAGGTGAGGGGGGTGCCAGGGGCCTTTGGGCATGCCCTCTCTAGGGAGGTAACTTGTCTTTGTTGTGAGTGCTTGAGGGTCCTGGTGACTGGGATAGAATCATTAAAGTTAGGAAAGACCTCTGAGATCATCAAATCCAGCCGTCCATGTGGTATATATGTAAGTAGATGATTAGCTGGTGTGTTCCAGGTCACTATCCAGGAGTATTTTGTCTGTTGACTGAGATAAAAAAAATATCTCGGGCCCCCTAGAATGTTATAAACTATCTGTTTTTTAAAGCTTCTCATTTATCAGCTGTCTAGTCTATGATATGGGAGGCTTTGTCTGAGGACAGCCCCACACAAAGGCCAGCTCACAGGTAAGACAGCTCTCCCTTCTCAGCATCCTGTTGTTCTTTATCTGCGTTCTTTACCCTGTGTGCAAAAACCAGTGGGCACACGGTGCTTCATTCCAGTTCTGTACAGAAAATGACTCTAGGTGGTAAAGAAAGCAGACGTGGGACACCACCATCATTGCCAGCATTTTCAGCCGCTCTGAGCAGTGTAGTTCCCTCCAAGGGTCCCTTGAGTTCAGTGGGTTTTAGCTCAGGGCTCCAGAGATGCTCCCGAGACAGGTTTGGGGAGGTTAACAGGATTTGCTAACAGAGTGTCAACAAATCTTGGGTCAGGAAGACCAAGGAGGGAAGTCAATTTAAAGAGGTGGTGCAGGCGTAATGCCAGGCATTGCCTCCACGTGTCATGGACATTTGCAGTACAGAACATCACACCCTCTACACGTGTTTTTTTGAGGGTCCTGGGGAAAGCAAGAAGCTTTGGGAGATGGGTGCCTTCTTTCTGGGGCCACCCCAGCCTGGGTGATATTCTCTGCAGCTCGCAGTCCCTGCCTTCTGTTCTGGCTGGAGTTTCCCAGAGATGCCAGTGGACAAGCCCATGGAGAGCACATTACAGCTGTCTAGACATCAGCCACACTCCATCCCGCCAGAGATTTCATTTGTGGTAGAAGTGGGCTCTGTTCCACGAAGAGGTGTAATATGTGTGGAAAATATTATTATAGCAAAATAGCCTCCTTTAATTGACTCTACATTTTGCAGGATGCCTTCCTAGGTTTGGGTAATCCTGTGCTCTCCAGAATTAATGAGCTGACATAGCACTTCTTGGGGTTTGGCAGCCTGACAGCTAATTTAGAACTCCCTAAACTCATTTCACTAATGACTCCCATTTGTTCTATCTCAAAGCCTGGAAACAAATGCAAAATACCAGTGCCATTGTCCCATCTTTAGCAAGTCATTCTTTCCCCTCGGTATTTCTGGCACCTTAACGGCAAGCTGTCTTGGGAAACCTGATTAACCCTTTCCCTTCCCAAAATAGATAAAATCAATTTTGATGCTCCTCCTGGGAAGAAAAAAACCAAACAAACCCAAACACCTTAAACACCGTAAACTTGTGGCTGGAAGGCACAAGGAAGACGAAAGCTGTATCCCAAGCTGCAAGTGGGGCTGGTTAAATAAAGCTGTGTTTCCACAGTCTGGGAATCCAGAAGCCTGCTTATCTTCTCAGGAACCAGGTATATGCAGAGGGACTCTCCGTCCCCGGGCAGCGCAGCTCCATGCCCCACACGAGCTGCGATTCCCTTTGTAGTTTATTCCACCGACCATCAGGGTGGCTGTTTCCTATTTAAATGCCTTATGGCTGCCTCCAGTCTCTTCCCATTACAGTTTTGACATGACAACAAGACAAATAATTTTTTTAAAAGACCTTTTATCTCCTAAATCATTTATTTTCACTTACTTAGCCCGGGGACAGAGCTGACCTCAGCGAAGGGGATGATCATTCACCGTGGCAGCTGTACAGTCATATGGGTCCTGGGGACTGGCCTGAGCCATAGAAGCCTTTGCCCTCCAGCTGCTGCGTTGTGGCTCTGGGTGTTTTCCCTTCTTGCCCGACATCCCCTGGTTGCTTTATTGATTTTTTTTTTTTTTCTTTTTCTTCTTCCTTCCTTAAAGTATCTTCCCTTGTCATATGTAGGGGGGCAGTGGTGGAGTTTTCTTGGGAAAGCAGGCGTGGAGATGAACTGGAGTACTGCGGCCAGTGTACTGCTTTGAACCATGCATGGAGGCAGTGGAGCGGGAACTGGGATAAGGACTGGGGCTGAAGTTGTGTCTGGAAATAGGGCTGAGGCTGCACCTGGGACTGGGGTTGGAGGAGCCTCCACTGTCCTCACCATTCAGGAGATTGAGAGGTGCAGCAGACATTTGGAATGTGTCATAATCATCTTATATGAGCCATCTGTACATTTAAGATGTTTTTTCCTTTTTTATTCTACCATATTCTGTGCCTGTGCCAGGCTAGGGGAAAGCTCTGCTTAGACACAATGAGAAGTTTAGGGAGAAAAATCCAAGCCTTTTGCATTTTGATTCACGACAAACCTATTTCAAACAATGTGTTTGTTGCCAATTTCCTTTGTTTTTGACAGCTGCTACCTCAAACTCCCACTGTGACCAGTGTCACACCTGAAGTTCAGCTCTTTCTGCAACAGTCTCTGCTTGTTATCTGTAGTAACAGCAGAAAGTAATCTTTATTTGTCTTCTGACACTACAGTGATTTTTGATATCCATACTTCTAGACTTTGAGATGGCTCAAAGAACCTTGACTTTCATGGAAACAACACAAAAATAGCCTTTCAGCTCTGTGTCCAAACTTCAGATCTCCAGGTTTGGAAAACAACAGCCTGTTAGTAAATATTAAGGACCCAGAAATAATGAGAAGTAATTTAGAGGTCTACTGATAATTAGTATTTTTTAATTTCTGTGTGGAGTAGAAAGCAAGCTACAAAGTGAAAAATCTTTATTTTCATGCAAGTCGTAAAAGGGTTTTGTTAACAGTTTGTGTGTGTGTGAGTGTGTGTGTGTGTGTGTGTGTATAATTCTGTGCTGTGATTTAAGTGTTCCCATTAGAAATGCAGAATAGGAAATAGGATCCCATCTGTGAGCAATTTAGGAGGAAGTGAGACAATGGAGTCGATTGCTGCTTCAGTTTAGATAATCAATACAAATATTATTAGTATAGTGATTTATCTTCTGAGACACGTTATGAAAATGTGAATGCCAGACCCTGAAGACAGGTCAATATGATATTATCTGTTCTTGCCTTGCTGTGATTACGTTTTTTTCCCATGAAGCTTGAGCAGCTGCTTGACTAAATGTTCTTCCTTGGCTGTGATGAAATAATGCAGAAACAAAGTTGAGGCTTCCCTTTCTCCTCCACGACTCCGCAAACATACATTGCCTATTAGTACAAAGACTACTTTAACCTGAAATTTGTGCCTGGGGACTGCTGGGTGGATACCAGGAGATGGTCTTTAGAGCCCCTTCCAACCCAGAAAATGCTGTGATGAAGTTCTCAAAGAAGTTTGCATAATGTTGAATATATTTCTAGGTCATGAGTGATTTTGTGCACATATGCGGGGAGAGTTCTTTTGCCTTTATTGCAGTTGGTCTATGTTAGTGTCTGTTATCAAGCCTCAGGTTGTGGTATCTGAGGTTCTCCCGCATCAAAGCGTTTGGCCAGTCACGAGTTCAAGTTGGTTCTTGAGAATGCAACTAAAAAATACCCTGTGAATAGGCTAGTCTACATTTTCTGAAAGGATTTTTAATGGCTTTTGCTTTGGAGATGAGGGAAGGCAAACATCATCATCAACAAATTGTCTTCTGAGTTTTGGCTTTGGTGTACACTACTATGCATGTTGTCAAGTGGCCACAAATTTGTCCTTCCTAAGAAGCATTTGGAGGAAATGAACAATTTCAATAATCTCGTTAAGGGCATGCCTAATTAAAGACAGGATGGGAAATTCAAAACTTGATGTGTAAAGAGCATGTGTCTGAGTGAGGAGAATATGTCATCTCCCTAGGCTGCTGTTTGAGACACCTAAAGCCAGTATTGTGCTTAATGTTTGGTGGATTTAAGCCCAGTTGCTCAGCTGGAGCAACCTGCACTCCACTCTGCTCAGGTTAGATGATGGGACACTGAGGCTGGACCCTGTAGACAGTGGAAGGAGAAGGACCTTTGCTCCTCATGTATAGTGGAGTGGCACGAATTTAATCTTCTGAACCTCTTTGTGTGTGTCTCTCTCATCTCTGAATCAAGGGTCGCACTGTTCCCTCACCTCACCGTCAGGATAAAAACACTGCGAAGGGAGAGATGCTGCAAATGGAGACCACATCGCTCGCCTGGTTAGAAGTGATTATTTGGTGATTTTAGGTGCTGTGAGACCATTCCTCTTTTCAGGTTGGGGTTTCCTCAAGAAAGGTGTTAGACTTTATGAAAAAGCAAGGCACTTGGATCACTCAGATTTCACCTCAGCTCTTTTCAAACCCAGATAGTCAGGAATTTCCGCAGCTGCGAGGTGGAGCACAGCAAACATTAACAAGGCCAGCAGCATTGCCTGGCTGTCTGGAAGAGAAGGGAAGAGCCTGGACCCTTCAAAACTGCACTGAGCCTCAGGCTCAGCGGAAAGGTGAAAAATAATGATGCTCTGAAGAGGGGAAATTGCTGATGCATGACGCTCAGAACTCTGGAAGAGTCCAAAAAGGGAGCTGAAAACACCCCTCAAAAATGACTATCTGTGGCTTGAACGAAATAGTGTCCGATCAGCATTCAGAAACCGCTGAATCCAGGCCGTTCCAATACTGGCATTTTCCAGACTGCCTGCCAGTCGGATGCTGAGGAGAACACGTGTAGAGTGTCTGCGGTCTCAGCGCTTGCAAGAAGGAGAAGGCGAGCTGAAGTGAAGGGAGTGAGAAGGCCCAGTAAAAAAACCCTGTTTTTTCTTACAGTGATGAGGAGAAGGAGGCGTTTGGGTTGGAGGGAGATGGTTGCATGGCTGCACGTTGTGAACATCCCTTTCAATGAGCTAAATAGTGTGTGCTTTGGTCCCTGATGAATTTGAAGTATTTTCTGAATGCCTGTAACAGACAATTAATGTTTTTGTGGTGATGTAGGAGCTCAGACCTTCTAAATTCCTGCTGAGCTTTGTGTCCCTGACTTTTGCTCTCATTGCTTTGAGGATGTGCTGGACACTTGGTGTTGCTACCTGGACTAGTTGAGCTTGAAAAATCACTGGGTAGTGCTCGCATTTGTTTTGCCCGTGTCTCTGAGAGCTGAAATGGGTGCCTGACAGGCCTTCTCCTCTACTTTACTGACAGCTGTCAAAATGAGTGCCTTTCATTGCAAAGCAATAAGAAAGAAAAACTTACCATCTGCCATGACCTTGCCTTCTAGCTGTAATGATTTTGGGTCTTCTCCAACAAGTATTTTCCCAGCAATCACAACTGGATGGCAACTGTGCTGGCTGGAAGGATCCATCCTCAGGTAGCTCCATGGAGAGCAGTTTTTGTGCTCTGATGCTGCTCAGCTGCTTCTGTTCCTCATCCAAGAGCTAGGCTGCTGGGGTGGAGGAGGAGCAGATGTTGTGCCTGAGTGGTACAATGCTGACACATGCCGTTGGTGTTTGAGCATATGGAAGGAGACATAAGCACAGGATCCTGGCTCAAGTTGGCATGGCTGGTGTGGTTTGCTTTATACCTGATGTTCTCAAGTGCTTTATGGAAGGACAAGCAGGAGAGGAAATGGGTTGGATGTGAAAAAGGAACTCTAGCAGCAGTTAAGCATCACCCACAGCCTCTGGAGGTGGTGAAGAACCTAAGCAGCAATAGAGAAGGGCTAAGAATAGGCTGGCATGTAAACACCAGATACATCTGAAAAAATAATTTCCAAATGGCCTCAGTGCTTGGCCAGGGACAGTTGTGAAGCTCACAGAGTGCCCATGGCTCCTGTGTGGTATGGGTGTTAGCACTGAAGCGAGCTGAGGGGTGCTTTGGGTTCCAAGTTACAAATCACACATTGTGACAGAGGGGGAACTCTGCAGCTGCTGAAAGCTGGGCTTGCCCTGTTGGGATCAGTGTTGCTGTCCCAGCTTCTAGCAGCAAAGGAGCTTGCCTGAAGGTACTTCCAGTAAAAATCCCAAATAACATTTCTGCTGCTTGCATGGAGGGATCATGGGGCTGGGTCTCTGTTAAAATCTGAGGCCTGATTATCCTCTTTCCTACGCTTATGAGACTTCACCGACTTCAGCAGAGCTGTTCCCCGGAGCTCCTGTGTGAGACTGAAAGGAGATTAAGTGCCCAGCAGTGCCTCCCATTCCTCTTGTGTCTTGCACCTTTGTTAAGACCTTGCATTTCAAACCATTTTAGCCGGTGGGAGGCAAATCAAAGCTGTTAGGTTTTAGCTGGTGACAATGGTGGGGTGCTGTGTGGTGTGCCCAGCCCCTTGCCTTTGTGCCACGTTTGCTCAGCGGTGATTCTGGCCTTTATTTCATTTGCTTCTGCATCTGCATTTGTAACCAGTTTTTTTTTCAAGTTGAGTTTCTGACTGGTGACTCATTAGGAGTAAATAGGCAAAAGGATATTGACTTTACACCTACTAATTTGGGGGTGCTAACAAGCAAGTGTAAGAACTGTATAGTTACATTCCACCTGGGAGGACTGGAGGAGGGGAGATAAAAAGCCTTGCAAAGAAACTGCACTTTTGTTTCTGGCTTCTAGCTTTGGTTGTTCTTGCAACCGTAATGACTTTGGGTGAACATTTGATGGTCTCTATTGCTGTAACCTCTTTTGAGGAGAGACTTTAAGACTTGAGACTCCTTAACCTGGAAAAGAGAAGACTGAGAGGGGAATCTTACAAATGCTTATAAATATCTAAAAGGTGGAGATCATGAGGATGGGGCTGGGCTCTTTTCAGTGATGAGCAGTGATGGGACAAAGGGCAATAGGTACAAACCAGAACACAGCAGGGTTCACTTGAACTTAAGGAGAAACTTTTTTTATTTGGGAACACTGGAGCAGGCTACCCGGAGAGGTCATGGAGTCTCCTCTGGACACTTTCAAAACCCAGTTGAAGGCCATCCTGTGCAACCTGATCTAGGTGAACCTGCTTTAGAAGGGGACTTGGACTAGGTGTTCTCCAGAGATCCCTTTTAACAGTCACCATTCTGCAAGTCTTTGATTCTGTGATTGAGCATCACTTGGACTTTCTAGCACTGGAACTAGTGTGGGCATGAGAAGAAGCTGAGATCCTAATTGGATGGTGGTAAATATGTTCCCTCAGAAGTGAGGTGCCCTTTACAGTGGCTGGTGGAACAAACCCTTCTTCCTGTGGCATATGTGAGTTCAGAGATGCAATGGATGAGTCAGGATGTGTGTTGCTGCCGGTGCTGGCATGCCATGCGGGTGCTGCGCTCTGGAGGGGAGATGGAGACATAGAGTAGCTTTAATATAGCTGATACAAGTACCAACAGCAGCTGTCATCAATGGTGTGGGATATCCATTAGGTAAATGTGACTCAGTGTGACTGCAAGAACAACAGAGGGTCATGGCCATGGTCAGGCCTGAGGTCTGTTCTCAGTTTTGTTGGTGCTGGGTCCCAGGTCAGCTGCAGATGCATCTGTCCCTCTCCAGCCACGTCTGACACACTGACCACATTCTCTTAGATGTGTTTAAATCAAGACCAGGATGGCAGTGTTCTTGGGAAGAGCAACCTATTGTATGGGAGCTGGGGCACAGCTAATAAAACATGGTCTCCAGCCCTGATGGCCTTGCTCTGAGCAAAGGGTTGAGCTGGATAATCTCTGGGGAGCCTTCCCAGCTGAAATAGTTTTGTGATGTGATGAGTGTCTTTCAGCACTGATAGTCAGGACAGAGCTAACAAAGTCATCAGTGGTACATCGCATCTAAAGGAGAACCACTGTCTTCCAAGCATTCAGTGGGACCCTTAGGAAGTGTCTTCTTGTGGTTTGTGTCTCCCTTTTCTCCCTGTGATTTTGGTATTGAGATTTTAAGAATCTGTATTATTTAAAATACTGGATGTATTAAAAAAGTTGGACTGCAAAGTTCTCTGTTCTACCACTTTAGTCCTTTTGCCCTTTCCTTTAGCTCAGGATGACCTTCTCAAATCTGTAAAGATTATACCATCTGCACAAGAATTTATTATAAATCAGCTTTATCTTAAAGGGTGTGTGCTGTTCCAAAATATGCTGAGGTATACTTTTTATCAGTGGAATAACCAGGTATCATCTTGACTCCTTTCTGGACACAAACTGGATTTACTGTGTGCTAAGGAGTCCCCAGTCAAGCTGTATCTGGCTCCCTTGTACCGCATCCTGCTCTGTGGTTGTGACTTCCAGCCTCATTCCTCCTCCTTAGTGCCTGACCTGGCTGCAGCCAATATCTGTCTCTCAGTGGGAGGAATCTGAGGAAATGCAGCAAACTTCAGCTCCTGGGGCTAAATTGTTGTGCTTCTTAACAGCAAACTGTCTTGAACTAATTGACAGCCAGCTTTAAACCTAACCCCATCAAACAGATACATTGATTTATTTTTTCCTCTATTATGGAGCATTAAGCAGCTTCCAGCATGGTTTCCTCCCCAAGAACTGGATAACTCATCTATTGTTAAGTAAAACTGTTGGGCAGTTTTGACCTCTGTACAATCCTTTCAGTACCTTGAGGGATGAAGGAGTTGTTTCTACTCATATAAGCGTATGACCATTTAAAAAAATCAAAATGACAACAAAAAAAACCCCAACCCGAAACCACACACAACAACTAAAGATGATCCATTTTCTCTGGATGTCTTTGAAAGAAGCTTAGTTTAGAGACAGACTGGAGAGAAAGGCTATTGATTTTGTTTGACCTCCAAACAGACTGCGGTCAGTATATTTTCCCTGTTGGAAGCGGTTCAGGGCTCTGAATTTCCGTGTCAGTGTTTGTGTTCTGAAGTGCACTGCAGCTCTTTTGCTGCTTCTTCAATAAACAGCAGGCTGTAGAGAAGGGCAGCGCTGATGTAGATATGTATTTCCCTCTGGATCTGCCTGGCCTTTCTTTTTCTTTCCTGTGGAACTGGGTCCTGTTGCTGATTAAGCATTTACAAGTCTTTTTTTATTGAACCTCACGCAGGTTAGTGGCTTAAGCTGAGACTCCAAGCAACAGTTCTGTAATCCCTGTCTTGCTTGTTCCATTGCTGAGCCTCATGCCTGCACCAGCACCTGTGGCCGTGCCTGGCACGAGGAGGGACACCTTCCTGCACACAGTAATAAACCCTCTCAGAAATGCTGTTTCCTGATTGTTCTCCACCTTTACGGAGGAAAACCTTCCTGACTGCACTTAGTCCCCTGCAGTGAAACAGAGTACTTTGGTGACTCCCGTAGCGCCGGAAAACCTCTGCTCCCTACAGGCTTGTGTAGTTCTGTCAATGTTCCTCTAAAATGGATTATGAGAGCTGCTGTGCCCTTCCTCTGGCATGCACCTATCAAAGAGTGGCTTCAAGGGATGGTAGTACCTGTAGGATGTGTTGATTGTCAGGTTTCTAAATGAACTTCTCAGAGCTCCTTTGAGATGGGCAGAGCCAAGGTGTTGACTGGTTATCACCTTTTAATTTAACCATAATGCTTCATGCAGTGTGGTTTTGGTTCCTATGCTTCCTCCTGTGCTGCAGCAAATCCAACACAGCGAGTTTGCTGCTGTCAGCACATCAAAGGGCAGCCCGATAAACTCACCATGATGTTATCATGCTGTAGGCAGAGGCTCATTGATGTTGGATACCAGTGGCTGAGCTCCCTTGTTGGCTTTGGCCACATGAGCTTAATGTCTAATGCCCACGGGCAGATGTTCCTCTTGGTTCCAATGCTTATTTTGAGGGCTGATCTTCATTGCCACTGCCAGTCTCATGTCTGCTTCTAGCTGTATTTTGGGACAGGGTGGAGGCTGCTGGTACATATGGGTGAGAGCATGTGGCATTTGTGGTCTGCCGATGATTTCACAGCATCAATTCCTATCTTAAGCACTTAACTTCCCAGAGAGTAATAGCCCATTGCATCCCTAAAATATAATGAGTAGTGGAAATTGTGTTTGTGCAGCCTGTGCCAAGTTAAGCTGAGGTTGTGTAACTCTAGTGACTCCTAGGAACAGAGCTTTAAGGTTCCCCAGAACCTTTTCTTGCTGCTGTTAGCCTAAACTCTCCCTAGATCTGAATATTCAATTATATTAACCCTTCGCAAATGGCTCAGCAAACACCTCTGAGAGTGGTGAGAAAGAGAGACCTGTAGCTGTTAAACCTCTGCACAAACACGAGGGCAAGGAGCTGATGGAGTGAGACAGCAGGAGGTGACAGGTTCACTTCCAGCAATCTTCAGCCACAAGCAAGACTGAGCCCACCCAATGCTGCATAGCACAGCTCACATCCCTGTGGCTGGAGCTGCTGGAGAAGGGTCCCATGGGTGCTGCCTGACAGCCTCCTGGGCTGCCTAGCCAGACTGTGTGCTTGTGTCTACCTTGGGTACTGGTGCTGCTAATAATCCCTCAGCTCCAGCTCCCAAGCCCTACATGGTGAATGGTCCCTGCAGCTGGGGGCTCTGGGCCATTGGGCAGAAGAGTGCAAGGCAGAGGGGCTGCTGTGCTGCCTGGGATGGTTTAGTCATAATTATTATGACTACAGCAATAATATTCATCAACTGCTACTTGTCTTGGTAGTGAGTAGCCCTGGGCATACAGTCTGAGCACAGACTGGCCTGCTTAAGTGTTACGCACCTCAGGGTTATCATGGAATCATACAGTCATTTTTGTTTGGAAAAGACCTTCAAGATCATTGAGCCCAACTGACAACCTAACACCACCGTGGCCATTAAACCACATCCCCAAGTGCCATATCTACATGTTTCTTGAACACCACCTCCTGAGCAGCCTGATACAATGCTTGGCCACCTTTTAAGTACAGATTTTTTCTAATATCTTATCTAAACCTCCCTTGGCAGAACTCGAGGCCATTTCCTTTTGTACTGTCACTTGATACTGGGGAGAAGAGACCAACACTCACCTCACTACAGCCTCCTTTCAAGTAGTTTTAGAGAGTAACATGAAGATGCGGCACTTCAGGATATAGTTTACTGGCCATAGTAGTCAGGTTGCAGTTGGACTCAATGATCTTGAAGATCTTTTCCAACCTTAATGATTCTATGAAGCTTTGCTAATTACTGAAAAGAAAGTTTTGCAAGAATTATGAATGGCAGGTGATGTATCACTAAGACATGTCCTTGGGAATGTAGGTGATGATAGAATCACAGAACCCTCTGTTTGGAAGGGACATCTAGAGGTCATCTAGTTGAACCACCCTGCAGAAAGTGGGACATCCCCTACTCCTTCAGGTTGCTTGGAGCCCTATCAAGCCTGACCTTGAAAGTCTCCAGTGATGGGGCCTTCACCCACGTCTATGGGCAACCTGTTCTAGTGTTCCACCACTTTCAGAGTAAAAAACTTCTTCCTAATGTCCAATCTAGATCTACCCTTCTCTAGTTTCAAACTATTGCCCTATGTCCTGTTGCTATATGGCCTTGTGCACAGTTCATCCCCAGCTTTCCTGTAGACTGCCTTCAGGTACTCTCTCAGAAGGCCGCTTTAAGGTCTCCCTGGAGCCTTCTGCAGGCTGAACAACCCCAACTCTTTCAGCCTGTCTTGGGAAAGTATCAGTGCTGTATGTTATGCTATGGCAGTGCCTTCTATAGGTGGACTCCTCCACATTGTGGTGGTGGATTAGGAATATGACAGTTTGGTTTTGATGATCTAAATAAAAAACTAAGCATGCATAGAAAAGCAAAGATGTCCTTGTCTTTTAAGTCATCTGTTTCCAAGAGCTGAGTACCAAATTATCCCTTTGATTCTCAAAGGTAATTGTACCTCTTAATTAGCTGGAGAGGGGAGGGAAAAAACCAAACCAAACATAACACAACCAAAAAACTCCAAACAAAACAAAACCAACCCACCCCGCAGCCTGAGATCTTGCTATATAAATTATAATTAACCCCTTGGCACTGGAAGTTGAGATTTCCTGCCCCCGAGCACAAATGCAAAGCGCATTAGCAGCACTTAGCGCCGCAGCCGAGGGCTCAGCGCGCTCCCCCGTAAGTACGCCCAAGCCCCCCGGAAAATGGCAGCGAAGCCGCAGAGACCCGAGGGAAAGCGCTAAACACACCATTTGGGGATATTTGACCTGCTTTTTTCTCTGAGCTGCAAACGCCCCAGCGGGAAGGACAACACAGAGATAAACCCCCCAGCGAAGGCAGCGCCCGAGGAGGAGATGGGAGCGCGGAGAGGGACGCTCCCCGCCGGGTGACGGTTTTGTTCGGCGACATGGCTGGTTGCGCCGCCGTGAGAAGCCTCTAGGCGCTGCCGCCGCGCACACCTCCAGCACAATCATTGTCTGGTGCCAGACACACTTGGCTGTGCCTCTTGTATGCGGAGCGCGCCGGGCAGGGGCCGGCGGCCACCCACCGCTGTCATTCACCAGCATCCTGCTTTTTTTGTCTCCTTTTCAGTCATGCCTGTTGGGGGATGAGCTTTCACTCCTCACACCGGAGGTGGACCTGCAGTGGATCGCCAGGTCAGGGCAGCTGGAGGCAGGGAGGAGGAGAAGAGCGTGGCCACCGCTGTGGGGAGGCTGGCCTGCTGCTTGCACCTGCGGCTTTTCCCTTCTCGCTCCCCTCATCTACAAAGGGCTCGGCTCACTTCATGGCTTTAGTGGAGAACCAGGCCAGGTGGGCACGTGGGTTTAGGGAAAGCCATCTGCTTTCCCCATCAGAAGCCTGCACAGAATCTTCTCTGTTCACATTTGCATGGTTGTGGATGGAGAAACATCTCCTGCCATAGGTCAGACCCTGGGTGGCTGCACCTCTGTGCTGGATGATAAAGCCCTTGTAGATAAGATGTTTGCCAAGGGCTGTGTGCAAGGGCTGTGTCTTGCCCCATGGGCTGTGTGGTGTCTTCAGACTCCTGCATGCTGGTGGCTTAGGTGCCATTAGTGTTAGATATTTGGATTAGTGTTAGGGTTACGGTTAAGGTTAGGGGGTTAGGGTTAGCCATTAGGGTTAGCCGTTAGGTATAGGGGGTTAGGGTTAGGGGGTTACAGTTAGCCATGAGGGTTAGTCATTAGTGTTAGGGTTAGGGTTATGGGGTTAGGGTTAGGTTTAGCCATTAGGGTTAGCTATTTGGATTAGTGTAAGGGTTACGGTTAAGGTTAGAGGGTTAGGGTTAGGGTTAACCATTAGGGTTAGCCGTTAGGTATAGGGGGTTAGGGTTAGGGGGTTAGGGTTAGCCATGAGGGTTAGTCGTTAGGGTTAGGGCTACGGGGTTAGGGTTATGTTTAACCATTAGGGTTAGCTATTTGGATTAGTGTAAGGGTTATGGTTAAGGTTAGGGGGTTAGGGTTAACCATTCGGTTAGCCATTAGGGTTAGGGGGTTAGGGTTCGGGTTAGCCATTAGAGTTAACCATTAAGGTTAGGGTTAGGGTTAGCATTATGGGGTTAGGGTTATTGTCAGTGTTAGGGGGTTAGACTTTGGGTAGGGGGTTAGTGTTAGGGGTTAGAGTTAGAGTTAGACATTAGGGTTAGGGGGTTAGGGTTAACCATGAGGGTTAGCCATTAGGGTTAGGGTTATGGGGTTAGGGTTAGGTTTAGCCATTAGGGTTAGCTATGTGGATTAGTGTTAGGGTTACAGTTAAACTTAGGGGGTTAGGTCATGAGCACCTAGAGCTCCTGCAGCAGCGGTGGTTCACTGCTTCATCAAGTGTGGAGTGCCTTATGGTGCTGTCGTGAAGCATGGGGTGATTTGACCAGTTTGACAAGCTTCTAAGGGGACTTCATCCTCCCGTGCAAAGACTAGGAGCAGCCCCTCCTTCTGGGTTTGGTACAGAGATGCCAGGACTGCCTGTAAGTTTGCTGTGTGTAGTGGTGGGGAATTTCCTTCTCCTGTCTCTCCAAAGACTGTAGATGGAGATAAAATAGAAGAGTAATAAGATGATATTGAGGGGGAGGGACATGCTGTCTAGCAAGGAGCAGTGAGTGCTGGAAGAAGACCTTGTTGCTTGGATTTTGTCCCTCGTTTGTGTGTCTGGAGGTGTTTAAAGTGAATTATGTGCTGATCAAAAATCTGGCTGAAGAGCCTTCCAAGCTAAATGAGATCTGTCTGTTAGCACAGGTACAGGCTGGACACCTACAGCAGTGGTGTCGCCTGGCACTTGCTACCTCAAGAGACCATCTCCTGTGCAAGTCCTTAGGATCACCTCCCAAGGTAGGGAGAGAGTGAAAGATACTTTAGTGTAGGGAGGAGAGAAAAGGGCTGGAAAATTGCAGTTGGAAAACTGGGACTGAACCTGAGCTTTATAGGTGATCTGGGTCCCTAGAGAAACTGAAACTGGGCTAAGTAACAAATAATGCAATATAGATTTTTTTTTTTTTTTTTTGCTGTCACTGCTGATTCTTTAAACCCAGAATACCCCCAAAATAACCTATTAGAGATATTGCCTGGTTCCTTTGCTGCTCTTGTTTATAAACACAGATGATTACTAGCTTAATTCTGTACTTGATTTACTTTTTCTATTAAGATTTGACATGGGATCTCCGTCTCTTAATCCAAAAGTGGTTTGAATGTGGAATTATAGTTGAGATTTTTAAAGTACCTTTATTAAAACATAAAACTAATGTTACAGTTCTGACAGGTCTCATTTAAATACCCAGTGGCAGATGCTTATTGTCCCAAATGACTCTTGGAAAAAAACTCCAAACAACCAACTTTTAATACTTCTCATGCAATTAAAATGCAGTAAAAGGCAAGTAAATAGTCTTACCTATGCTGTGGACTGGGAATTTAAGAAAATCCCTCTGAGGAATGTATTTCCAAAACTAAATATGCAACCTAAAGATGCTAAAGGCAGACTTAATGTGATTTATGAACTTCATTGTTTCTGTCACTGCTGCTCAGAGACTAGGTGGGAGAATTGTGCTATGTTTGCAGGGAGAGGCTTTTTCAAAGGAGTTGATGCAGAAAACCCTATGCCAAGTGGCTTCAACTCAGGGATTTGCTTTGGCTACAGCTGGTTCCAGAGGATGTGTCCCACCAGGTGGTACAGAAGATCAGTTTTTGTCCACCTCTTTCAGCCCTTACCCCAAAATAGTGACAGTCTCATATTCATATTAAGTGACTGAAGGAGCCGGGGCTGTTTAGTTTGAAGAGGAGGCTGAGGGGAGACCTCATGGCTGATTACAGCTACCTGAAAGGATGTTGTGATGAGACTGCAGCTGATTGCAGAGGTAATTAGTGATAGAGCAAGAGGGAATGGCCTGAAGCTGCAACTGGGTAGGTTTAGGCTGGACGTCAGGAAACATTCTTTTTACAGCAAGAGTGGTCAGGCATTGGAGTGGGCTGCCCAGGGAGGTGGTTGAGTCACCAAGCCTGGATGTGTTTAAAAGTCTTTTGGATGTGGTGTTTGGGGTTAGCCTTGTAGAGCAGGGATATTGATTTGACTTGGTGATCCTGAGGGTCTTTTCCAACCTGCATGTTTCTGTGATTCCTAGAATCATAGAATTGTTTCGGCTTGAGAAGTCCTCTAAGATCATCAAGTCCAGCTGTTGACCTAACACTGCCAAGGCTATTGAACCATGCCCCAAAGTGACATGACTTACCCGAGAGTGACAGTTTGGGATCCTTCGTTTAACAGTACATTGTCTTTTATTTGGCAACAGTGAGTTTCAGCAGCACAAGCATTAAAAATCAGGTATCTTGGAAACGCTGTGCCCATTTGTAAGAGCAAACCTCTGTTTAAAATCTTAATGCAGAGGAATTTTCCCCATGTGCCACAACAATTTTTTCTACTAGGTTATACTTCTGCCTCTGCTCCTCTGGGTTCCAGAGCCACAAGAATCCCACTGAAAATACCAGGGCATCCTGCAACTTTTATTTGCAGCGTATTTTTGCCTTGCTGGAAAAAGGAAAAGTTACAATGAACCCCTTTGAGAAAGTGCATAGGCACATTTATAGTCCTAACCATAAAATGAATTGTCACAATTTCAGCTTTTACTGCACAAAACAAGAAATTTGCTGGGTAGAACTTCACATCTTTGTATACCAGATGTGGCTGATAATCTTAACTCAGCTAATACTGCAAATACTTTATGTATTTTTTTAGCCCCTTTTTGCAACATTCACAAATATAACAGTGAAACCTGGATGGGCTAACTTTTGGAGTATGTGAAACCGTCATGGTGTTGACATGGAGGAGAGATTTATGTGTTTGGGACTCCTTGGTAAGAGGATATGGTGATGTCGGCATCACGCCTACTTCATCAGTGATGATGAACAGCCAACCAACAGGCTGCCCATGAGAGGTGGATGAGTGTTTTGGAGTAAATGTGGTCTGTCCTGCTGGCCCCAAATGAAGAAACCTTGGAGAAGCAAGGGTACATGGGGTTCCAATAGCTGTCATTCTCTGCTTATTATCATTTTCATGTACGTCAGTATTTTTGTTGGGTTAGAATCATAGAATCATAGAATCATAGAATGGTAAGGTTGGAAGGGACCTCAAGGATCATCTAGTTCCAACCCCCTGCCATAGGCAGGGACACCTCCCACTAGTACAGGTTACTCAAGGCCTCATCCAATCTGGCCTTGAACACATCCAGGGAGGGAGCAGCCACAACCTCCCTGGGCAACCTGTTCCAGTGCCTCACCACCCTCACTGTAAAGAACTTCCTCCTAACATCCAGTCTAAATCTCCCCTCTGCCAGTTTAAGCCCATTGCCCCTTGTCCTGTCATTGCAGGACCTTGTAAATAATCCTTCCCCAGCCTTCCTGTAGGCCCCCTTCAGATACTGGAAGGCTACTATCAGGTCCCCTCGAAGCCTTCTCTTCTCCAGGCTGAAGAGCCCCAACTCTCTCAGCCTGTCCTCATAGGATCATTTGAGATTGGGAGCAAGAGAATCAAAATAACTTCAGCAGGATTTGTTCTTGTGGTAATTCTAACCCTCTGCAGGGCGGGAAAGGTTCATGCTATTTCCAGACCCAAGAGAATCCAGTGCTTTGGATGTGTTTCAGCTAGGTGCTCAGGACCAGGTTCTGAGGTCCTTGTCTGTTGGGCTTGACTGTGTCAGTAGGAGTTTATTCAAATGAGAATGATCAAAGACACCAGGGTTTGGCCCTTTATTTTTCATTTTAGGTGCTTTTTCAAGCATAACAGAGCTTCTGAACTTTTTTGAGGCTCATCCTTCACTAATTCCAGACTCGGAGCCTGGCAGCTTGTCAAACACTTTTCCTGCCTCTGTAGAAATACTGTCCACTTGAGCTGTGTTTGGAGGCAGCAAGACACCCTGGTGAGATAGAGGAATTTCTGTGCTAACATTTTGAACGTTTCTCTTTCCAGGCTTACTTCTTAGTCATGGCAAGTTTGCAGGTGGCAAAGTTCAGTGCAGAATTTGTTCGGTGCCGCTCCCTGCCCAGGCGTTTTGAAAGCACACAACCTATTGCCTCCCATTTAACTGAATCTTGTCTAAATAAGCTTATTCAACATTGTTGGAGCAACTGCCAAAATATTTTTTTGCTGTCTCTTAATGGTGAATTCTGTATAAAACATCCGCAAGAGACCAAGTCTGATCCCCCACTGCTTTATCTTGTTTTCTTAGATCTACAAATGGGTGCAAATGATTCTGTGTCAGAATGACAGTGTTTGACATTTATGTTTCACATGGGGAAATAATGATCAGCCTCTGGCCTGTAATATGTGATGTAGAATTCTCACAGTGTTGTCAGATATGTATGGGTTGGTTGGTTGTTGTTTTGTTTTGTTTTGTTTTGTTTTGTTTTGTTTTGTTTTGTTTTGTCCACAGATTCAGGGATTTATTAAATTTTTATTTAAGCTGGGCAGAATCTCCAAGACTTACCTTGATAGTTGCTCTGGTCTTACATCAGCTAAACTATTAAATAATTTTCATATGCATGGGCTGATAAAAGACCTGAAGTTACCAGGTTTTCATTCAAGGCATTTCATTTTTTTGGCATAGGAACAAGCTACCCAGTAAAGCAGTGGAGTTACCATCCCTGGAGGTGTTAAAAAATATGTAGATATGGCACTTGGGACATGTTTTAGTGGTCATGGTTGATAGTTGCACTTGATGATCTTAGAGGTAATTTCCAACCTTTGTGATTCTATAAGCTCCTCCCAAGACATGGTGAATAGAGTTAATTTATAGAGACTGTGTCTAGAAGCTTTATAATCCTTCAGCAGCCTGGGCAGTTCTGAGAGGAATACTTCTCTGTTTCAGAATCTCCTTTTCCCCTTGCTATTGCCGTTCTGGAATAAGCTAACCATCTCCTACAGGGTGGGGAGGATGGTCCCTGAGATGTTTGAGGAACGCCAACAGCTCAGCATTGTTCCCTGGGTATGTGTCACTACTGAGCTGGCAGTAGAATTTTTTAGGTGGTCATTCCTGCAGGTGAGAGCATTGTAATGGTATGACTGGCTTAAACCGTGGAGGTTTCACTAGTGTGCAAGGGATATGTTTTTACTCAACTCTCTTGGTTTGTGCACCTCATGGGGTTAACTGCTAAGGCAGTGTGCCATCCCTGCACATCTGTCCTGGGCTGGGCACTCAAACTGGTGTGGTTGGCACTAGTGTGGATATTTCTGCATGTTTTGGCCTTGTACCATGTAGACGTGCCCAGGGAGTGCCAATGGGATAACTCAGTATCCTGGAGATGGGACAGGATGCCTTCTTGGGGTTAGGTGGTTGTTTGCAGAAGGGAGTGCCTGAAAGCATCTCCTAGAGATTGAATCTCTTATTGGCTAGCATGGAGGTGAAACCCAGCAAAAGGTGTCCCAGAGTGTGCAAGGAAGGGGCACGTTAGCCCCCGTTTCTCAGTTACAAGTGCTGTGATCCTGCACTTCATTCCAACACATCAGGCCCTCAGGGCAGTTACAGGTAGGCAGGGTGAGGAGTGAGCTCTGGGGAAGCTTACACTTCCACAACCAAAACTGTACTCCCAGTCTCCAACAGCAGCAGGTGGCAGAAGTTGTACCCTGAAGCCATGTAGGGGACTTTATCAGTGCTGAAGGACTTCCGATGTGTGTGAAGCCCTTCATGTGAGAGTATTTGCTGGATCAGGTTGCTGCAGTGTAAGTGCCTTTGAGGTCTTTGCTGCATTATAGATTTTCTTCTGATGTGTCTTGTGCAAATATTTGACCTGTCTGGTTCCTGAGAGCTACTGAGGCTGTTAAGGAGGTGGCAGGTTGTCTCTGCAGCCTTTCATTTATTCATACAGATTCCTCTGTCCTACCCCAAAGTGGGACAGGGAGAAGTGCTATGGGAGACTTGGCATGTGTTGATGTGTGGATGCTCTGAGGGGCTTATGCACGCCAGGTCATGTCTTCTTCCTTGTCTGCATCAGCTCAATGAGTAAAAAGCATGGTCAAAAGAAACCTTCTTCAGAGAAACAGCACTTTAACAGCCTGGTGTATGATGTGGTGCACCACACAGTTCCCTTGCTTCTGCAAAGTGGTGCCTTAAAAAAGAAAATACCTGGAACCTGCTTTTACTCCTCCCCCCCATGACCATCCCTTTTAATTATTTGACATACATATCCTATGCTCGCTCAAGACAGGCTCGATGAGCTAATTGCAGTGGTATGTGGGCCAGAGCTCTGCCCTCCTGAGCACCAGCCTCATTGATTTTGGTGGTTAGTTCTGATTCCACCTGAATAATTGAGAAGGGAGTTGGGTCACAGGAGTTATAACTGTTTAAAACGCTGCAGTTTAAAGGAATATACAAGTGTGCAAAAAAACTTGAGGATGCAGCCTAGATTCCCTCACTTGTTCATAGCCTGTGGGCTTTATTAGACCCTCCAGACTTTACCTAATTTTGGCCTTATTCCCTCGTCATTACATCATGAATGTGGAGTGGAGACAGGGTCATTCTCTCATATGTTGTGGTCATGTAAGGGTTTCATGTGGTTTTGGTAGGGGGTAGTCCATCTTTGAACAGGTTTCAACTATTTTAAGTACCCTTGGCCATGCTGGGGTTCAGACTGAAAGATTCAACCTTGCCAGAGGGTAGAAGTTAGTTTCCCATCAGATGTGATATATGCTGTGAACTATGGAAATGTGCTTTGTCTTGTTTCATAACACCACAGTAACCACACTGGAAAGCTGCTCTCAAATCACACAGACTCTGCTCCCAGCTGCTTCCTTTCTCTTCATCAACTGGGAATACTTTTGAGTGCTGACAATGGTTTCCCCAACTTTGTAGTCCCATCAGGAAAAAAAGTGCAACAAAATCTGGGTCCCCACTGAAAACATTTTCCCTTTTCCCTTTTCTCTTTTTCAACTGACTTCAAGATCTGTGGACAGCGTAAGTGGCTGTAGTTTCCTTCTGTGGTTCCTTTTGCAGGATCTTCACCTGAAGAAAGGCCCAAAAGAATGGTTGTCAGTCTCCAAGTATCCAGTCCTTCTGCACTTCACTGGTGTTTTTACCTTTTATCTTTTTATTTGTCTGAAACTGGCTTGTACTCAGGATTTTGTGATAGGTACAAGAAAACCTTACACTTCTCAGGTGCCCTCTTTCTTTTTCTTTACTCCGTGATTTTCTGACTCCTGTCCTCCCACTCCCAGGAAATATTTGAAAGATAATTTGGCATATTTTCTGCCACCTTCACATATCTCCCTGTCTTCATGTTTTCTTAGCTGGAAGATAGCTTTTCAACATACATATGTAATCCTTTTCACCTAGACATGTGAGGAATTCCAATCTCTTCCAGTGGGAGTTTTCAGGAAGGTTTAGGTTAAATGGGCCAATAAGGCAAAAGCATGTAGCNTCTCTTTTCTTTTTCCCCCTGGAAATGTGTCTGAATATCTAGCTGTCAAAGAATTTAAACAATAATACCTGATCTGAAGGCAAGAGTGTGGGGGTCTTGGAAACAGAGATTGTAATATCTCTATGGTGCAGCCAGGGATTAATGGAGCTGAAAGTCAGGTGTCTGGAGCAGGAAACTGCTGTGGGGACACTGCTCCAGCTTGATGGTATTTCTTTTACCTGAGCTCTCAGTAGAGGTTCTCCTGGATGTTCCCTGGTGCTTTTGTTTTGGCTGGAGCATCTTTCTATCATAGAGACAAGACTGCGAGTCGAGTCCTGTCCACATTAACTTCAATCTTAGTGATGATGGCTGAGCTTTTGTCCTGCCATGTCAGCATGGCAACAGACCTCGATAGTCCCTTCTGCTGGGCCAGCTGCCGTTCTCCAGAAGCTCTTGTTGCAGCATTCAAGGCTGGGATTCATCCCTCTCAGCTGATCTTAGCTGACTAGATGCGTTGTCCAAGGTCCCCTGCCTGGGCTCCTTGGAGAATTTTGGGAGACGTCTGTTGTAAAAACATGAATCACTTATAAGAGGTGTCCTAGGCTGGCAGACAGCCTGGATTGTGAACCCAGCCCTAATTCTGCACTGATTTTTCATGCAGGAAAGGAGTTCAAGGTTCTCTATAGATAAGAAGGTGTTTCAAACATCTTAAGGTGCAAGTTTTTCAGAAGTGGGTACCTATGGGTGGCCTTATCTTGTACATCAGCAGCAAGGGAGCAAAGCAAGGAGCAGACAGGATCTGCTGAACTTCCTTCTCTTTGCTCCCCACTCCTAGACACTGGGCGAAGGGCAATCTTTGGGGCTCACATACCTCCTCAGGGCACTCGGATATGTATACTGGCATGTTTACTGGTGTGGATGTTGCACTGGATGCTTGCCCATCTGCTGCTGCTTGGTCTGTGCTGTGGTGCTAGCTTGGGAGAGATCTCGGCACCAACGTAACCTTTGCAGCCTGCAGGAAAGGTGACTTCCATTTAGTTCTAAATTATGACATTATTTTATTAGATCTTTAAACTTTATTTAAATTCTTTATTTAAAGGGGGGGGTGGGGGGGGGGAAGGAAAGTATCATATTTTAATTAGTAGCGGTGTCAAAGGAGACCTAGATTAATTATTTGAAATCACTCCATCCAGATGGTTTTAATTTTCACAGCAGGGAACCGGCATCTTTTTAAGGTGATATTTTTCAAATTAAAATCAGCTTGGATATTACTCATGCTGGCTGCAGAGTGAGGGGGTGGGGAATGTGAGCCAGTGTGCCCTGTGTTTGTCCATCTGAGCTGCCAGCAGGGACCTGTATTGGAGAGGTGGGGTTGTCAGTTGCCCGTTGGGACCACATCTCAATACTCTTGTGTTGGAGTGCTTTGTCAATGTTAGCTCCTTGGGCTGGCCAAACCCTGTTTCTGATATTCAGCGTTATTCTTAGCAGCTTTAGTTGCAGTACTGAGGGTGGAATGGATGGGGAACGCCTCACAGCTTAGAAGGGAACTTGCCATGTCCTGTTCTTGCCTGTGTGCAAGCTGTAGAGCCCTGGCTTGACCCCTTCAGTGGGTGGCCTGGGTCTGTTTGTGTGCCTGGGTGGATTTGACACTGTGGATCTGTGGGCGACTCCTTGGCACTCTGGCTGTTGGCTGTGGTTCTTGGGCCAATCTTTGGGACAGCTTGTGCTGGCTCTGTAAGCTCTCCTCATGTGCAGGCTGCTACTCTCCTCCTCTGATGATGAACATTAGTCTTCTGCTCATGCAAGGAAAAGACCTTTCACTGTCAGCTCTTTAAAGATAGTCCTTCCTTGATTATTCCCTAGTTTATTGATGCTGCATTTTATCTGAACAGCACCCCTGAACTTCCTGAAGCAGTGAGCATTCACCCAGATGTATACCGTGTTGGTCAGTCTCCCGTTGAAGACCTGTCTTTGACTCTGTACCATCCTCCCCTATCCTGTCTTGGTTTATCCTGATATCCTTACTATGATGGGATATTTCTGTTTCACATGGCCCTTTGTCACTGAAGTGGTCACTGGTTTAATAGCACCTTGGCAGGTGTGGAGAGAATGCACTCAGTTACGGCTTGCAGTCTTCTCTCCATCACACACACACAAGATGATAGACTTGGGTAAATATCCCTGTTTATGCACAACTGCAAGTAATATTCTGCTGTAATACAGTCATTATCCCACTTGCTGTCTGAAAGAAGTATCCCCTGTGATAACAGGTTTAACAGATATATCTGTATAAAGGTAAACTGTTCATAACTGGAAAACCCTGAGCTTGCATCTGTGACTGAACTGTTAAGGGAAAACTCCATTTAGGGCCCTTGTGAGTTAAAAGATTGTGATATTTGCACTGCTGCAGAAGCCAAGAGCTGACTTTACAAGTGGGAAAAATATTAATGTGTTTAAATGAAACAAACTCCTATTTCTATCCCCACGGCAAATCCTTACAGTGAACATATTTGCTCTTAGAGGGTTTTAAAGTTTGAAATATGAATGCCAAAAAGAATGTGACTTTTTGCAGCACAGATCAAACATTCTCCAGAGTTTGGCAAACGCCGAACTTCTACAGCGAGGCTCAGGTCTTACAAGCGTGAGTATTTCCAGAGCAGGACCGTGGATTTACACTTGCTGACACTTACACATTCTTGCATTGTGTTTCGACCATGTCTACTTTCTCCCCCTCCATATCAGAGATGGATCTCAACCAAAATGTCCAGTCTTGCCTGTTCCTGCCTCTCCTGGGAAATTCCTGGAATCCAAACCTTGAGCATGACTGAAATTCCTGTTCAGATCAGAGAGGGAATAAAATGCTGGATTTGGACGTGTGTGAGTTTTTGAGATGTTGAAGGTGTGCTATGCTTCTGCAAACACAGTTGTGTCAGGGCAGGTGGTTTATGAAGATGACCCAGAAGTCTGTCCTCTGCAGTGGCTCCTGGAAATGCTGCAGACCAGCTCTGGCCTTAATAAACATGAGAGGCACTACAAGATTGGCTGTATTTCTCCCAACTAGAACAGAAGTCATGGACCTGGGCTGCCAGAAAACAATTAGTGACCTCCTGGGAATGTAGCTAGACATACAGAGGGCATCTACACTGTGGATGTTCGTCAGACAGAACAAGCAGTGCCAATTTTTAGGAGATCACTGCACTGTTTTCCACCATCTACACTGTGGACCACCTGTGTGCAGTATTTGAGGGCTGCTGGCTGTGGGGAAAGGATTTCCATTCTCATCATGCTAATCTTTTCTCCTTGTGAGACTAAAATCCATGTCTTTGCTTTCCAAGAACCCTCCTGAGGTTGGGGAGCATTAGCACTGAGCTTGATGAGGTGGTGAGGTTGATGTGGACAAATGGAATACAGGCATGTCTGTGCCTGCTCTCTGATGAACTGGTATTGAATCTGGCACACTCACACTCACACTCAGTGGAGATGTGTTAGGTTTGCACCTGTGACCAAGCCTGGAGCTCAGTCTTTGTGTGGTTCTTTGAGAAGTTCTTTTGTAGAGCATCCTGGTGTGGTCCAGGTAGAGGTAATGGAACAACACACTGATGAGCTTTGCACTCTTCAACTTAATGGAACCACATTGGTAAATGCTCTTTTTTTTTCCTTCTTCCTTTACAAGCCCAGCTTCTAGTGGAAACAGACACTTTTGGCAGTCAAGTCCGGATCAAAGGGAAGGAGACAGACTTCTACCTTTGCATGAACAGAAAAGGCAAGCTAGTGGGGAAGGTAAGTGTTTCCTATTAATTCATTTGTAACATGAGTGTTACCTTCAGCAGCTTCCTCAAAGCTGTAATGATGTGTTTGAGCTTTGCCTGTCAGTCTCAAATGAAAAGCAGGATGGAGGGGAAGTGGAGTTTGCAGGCAGCCTAGGTCCTTCCCAGGGCCTGCATCCACAAAGTCCATCTCTTCAGCCAACCCTGGCTTTTTCTGATGCTTTGAGTGTTTAAGCTTTACAGTTGCATTGACATGAGATGTCATCTCAGCGTCCCAGTGTTGCGGCTGTCTCCACAGTAACTTCATTACTTGATCTTTCTTTGGAAATTCAGAGTGAAAGGGCAAGAGGGGAACTGTGCTGGGGAGGCTTGTCCTGGAGAGGTCGGTGCCAGAGATGCTGATGGTACTGGGGAGGTTGATGCAGGAGAGTCTGGTGCTGGGGAGATTCGTGCTGATGAATTTGGTGCTGGAGAGGCTGGTGATGAGAAGGTTAATGCGGGAGAGGTAGGCAACATAAGGGTCCTTTCAGTGGTGAGCCAGAGGATGGTGTGGCAGAGCTAATACTGGAATCTGAACATCATCCTGGGGCTGGGCCTCACGGTTCTAGCGTTACAGGAATATTTCATTACTTTGGATCCTTGCACAATGGAAGCATGTAACAAATTACAGCATATTCACCCATCCAGCTTAACTTCTTGCTGAAGTCATATTTTTTATGCATTAACTTGTTTTTGTAACTTAGGCAGATCTTCTGCATTGTTGGCAACTCTGGAGGCTTGCTAACCAGGCAGGAGCTTGCTCAGAACTTAAATGTCACCAAAAACTAAAAAAGATCTTTCAGCCCTCAGAGACCCCCTCCCCCACTGCCCACACTTTGCACCGCTAGGAGTTAAAATTTGGCATCTTTATGGCTGTGAAAAAGGGAAGCTGAGTTTTGTTGTGAGTCAACGTGGTGAAAGCCACACTCCCAAACAGAAACCAGAAGCAAACTTGCTCTGATGAAACGTTATTTATTTTTGTGGTCCCAAGAGTGACACTTGTGGGACAAATGCCTTCCGCAGAGAATCCCTCCTGCCACTTCTGCTTTCCTTATGAGCACTGTGGATGCTTCTGTGAATCCTGAGCCCATTTGCCAAGCCACTTTGGCCAGACAGGAACATCCAGGATGCTGCTCAGAATCTCTGAGGACCTGGAATTTGGTGTTCTGGGAGGAATGGGCCAAAGCATCTGGTTCTCTGTGCTTCCCACACTTCCATGGTGCAGTTATTGCCCTGTGTTGTTTGGTATCTGATGAGGGAATTTGGTTTTTAATTGGATTTAGATCTCTCAGGATATGCAGGTTGTACTGGGTTTNACTGGGTTTTTTTTTTTTTTTTTGATACCTTGATTTTCCATTCTTTAAATGTGATAATAGCATTTTCTCAGAAATGTTGTAGGGATAATTTTGTTAATGTTTATGAGGTGCTGATACCACAGTAATGGACACTTTAGATGCATTCAAATTACACAGATTCAAATGAGCATGACATCTTACTTACTTTCACAGAACCCCGGTATGATTAGGGTTGGAAGGGATTTCTGGAGATTACCTAGTTCAGTTCTTCTGCTAAATCAGGGTTATCCACAGCAGGTTGTCCAGGATCACAATGTGCGAGTGGGTTTGGAAACTCTCCAGAGAAGGAGGCTCTGCAGCCTCTCTGGGCAGTCTCCTTTGGTGGGGCTTCAGCACCAAAGAAGTTCATCCTAATGTTTAGATGGAATTTTCTGTGTGGAACCTAACTGGACACCACTGACAAGAGTCTGGCCCAGTCCTCTTGCCCCCCACCCTTTAGCTCTTTCTGAGCATTGAGAAGATCCTGTCTCAGGCTGCTGTTCTCCAGACTGAACAGTCCCAAATCTTTCAACCTTTTCTCCACTCAGATGCTCCAGTCCACTCAGCATCTTTATTGCCTCCACTGGGCTCTCTCCAGTAATTCCCTGTCTTCTTGAACTGGGGAGCCCTGGTACTGGAAACAATACTCCAGATGTGGCCTCACTAGGGTGGAGTAGAGCAGGAGAACCTCCCTTAGCCTGCTTGCCACATTCAATGCACCCCAGTCCACCATTGGCCTTCTTGGCCACGAGGGCAGGAACTCACAATGAACTTGTCATCCACCAGCACTCCCAGGTCCTTCTCCACAGAGGTGCTTTCCAGCAGGGCAGCCTCTAACCTGTACCGGTGCAGGGCTTGTTCCTTCCCAGGCATTTGTCACCCCAGGATGGGCCAGCAGTGACACGCAGGGCAACGCACACCCTTTCCAGCTCTATGCTGAGTGTCCAGGAGCATCCTGGCAAAGTCAGAGGCTGTCTTTCAAAACCTGCAGTATATTTTGCCAAGGTTCATCCCTTGATTTAGCCCCTTGGGCACCAAGGGAGGACAATTCTTTAGCTTGTCACCTTTCACACAAGTTTTTGTTTGTTTGTTTGTTTTTTGGTTTTTTGGTTTTTTTGTGTTGTTCTTTTCTTGATGCACTTCTCGTGAGGTTAAGCTGACAAATGGCTTGCTATAAAAAAAAAAAAGAAATCTATTCTTGCAAATAGGAACCTTCTCACCCCAGACTGCTGACAAGTTCACTAGCCAGCCGACCTGAGCAGGAGGGGGTCCAGAGCATGGTGTTTGGAAGGAAAATGTTCCAGACGCGTTGCCCATATTAACAGCTCCTCATGAACAAAAAAAACCCCAACACAACCCAGAAAAATAATAGCATGTCTTCTTGATACCAAAGAGTGTGGTTTTAATTAGTATCATGGTTTCAGTTTTTTTTTTGTGGCAAAGGTTTGAGGGAATGCTTTTTAGCCCGAATGCTCTAAACAGCTAGTAAACCCCAAGGAAAACATTAGATAAAAGTTATGCCTGAGCTTATACAAATATTTAAGTTCAGTCTGGGGGTGGAGGGGAATGAAAACCATAAACTGATTGTTTCACAGGCACCCCGGTACGTTCATTTGGCAAGAGCAGAGCCAAGGGACCAAACTGGGTCTTTTTCTCTGCTCGTTTCCTATTGCCTTGCACTGCATAATCCCAAGCAATACCAGCATATGCCATCTGGCTTTGTTCTCCTCAGTCAGCAGTTTTGGATCCCCCCCAGTTGAAAGCCTGCTTTGAATTTAGTCCTTTTTGTTTCCCATAATCACCTACAAAGGGTATTACAGACCAGAGCAGGTTGTTGTTGTTCTCAGCTGAAACTGGTGACAAATGCAAGAGCTCCAGAGACTGGGCTCACTCCCCGCCTTGGAGCTGGTTGTATTGCAGGCAGACAGCCTAAGCCCCAGGGTTGAGAAGGGCAGCCTTTGCCTCTTATGATTTATTTATCAAAAATTGCACCTCTGCCAGCATTTCTGAGCAGAGATCATCTGGTGGAGCTTTCTTAGGAGCCCCCAGACCTTGTGCTTTCTCCCTTGTTTAGTTGTTACTGCACATGTGTTCACAGCCAATGTTGGCCAAAGGGCTTGGAGGTGTTTTGGAAAGGCTTCTAACTTTATTTATTGTCACAGCATGCAACTGCTGAGTTCACTGGCACTCTGTGCTGCTTATGAAAACTGGAGACAGGGCAGGTGTTGTAGAGGGAGGGACTTTGCTGCTAAAGATGACCAGCACAAGGGGAAAACAAACCTGTTTGCATTTCTTTGTTAGTTGTTGGTGTTACGACCTCTTTTTTTCGTTTTTGCCTGTGGGGTTTTGGTGCCTCTCTGTATACATATGTAGCAACTGCACATCCTGAATTTTCTGATTTTGAGGGGTGGAACCTTTAAAGGTCATTTACTCTAGCTCCCCTGCAGTCAGCAGGGACGTCTGCAACTGGAGCAGGTTGCTTTGAGCCCCTGACCCAGAATGACTTCTTACAAACACACAGCAGAAAGAGATTCTGAAAGGTGCAGCTCTCTTTTCAATGAGAGGCTCAATGTGACTTGTCCACTTGTGGTAAGACACAAAGTGACTGGCCACCTAGAAGAGAAAGACTCTGAATAGTTGCAATAATTCAATGTTAGGGGAGAAGGAGGAGCCAATGGTCTCTTTGGAGGAGCTCTGAGTTTCTAAGTGTGGTTCTCATGGGGAGTCCTCCTCTGGTTTTTCTCTCTACCTCAGCAGCTTTTCTTATCTTGTGTATTGAGATAAGGATGTCTATAATAAATGGGGACTGTCAAAGGTTAAGTCTTCTAAGTCTCCAGAGCAAGGAATAGCAACCTGTGGTGAGAGCAGGTGGCTCCTGATTAGCTTGGCCATTTCTACATGCTCTTGCTGAGCCTGCAATTGCAGCAAATGCATGAAGGAAGTGCAGGAAGCTGCAGAGATTTCCTTTCCATGCACTTTTAAATCTTTTTTCAGGAGAGCCTTTGCAAGTGGTCAGTGATCCCGGTGAGGCTTAAACTGGATCCATCAGCACCATTACAAGATGACCAAAACCCTATTGCTAGGGCTAGTGGCTGGTACATGGTGATTGGAGCACCTCCTATCCCCAGGCATTGCTGCCAAGGAATTTCCCATGGTTCTATACCAGCCACCCATGGGATCACACAATCTGGTTGACATTAGTGCTCAGGTTGTAGCCAGTATCTGTAAGAAGAGTGTTTTACTCTCCCAGCTATAAAGGGACAGGATAAAATAGGCCTGTTCTGGACTGACCAAGGGCAGAAAAGAACGGACCTTGGCTTCTTGCAAAGCTGCCAGGTGGGAGGAGAGGCTGCTTATTGCAAATGGTGATGAGGGAGGCATCAGTTTTTAGAAGCAAGGAAGGTAAGTAATGACTGGAAGGAATCCAGACAATTTGAGAAGAAAGGGGAAAGAGCTAAGCACATCTCTGATTTGATCCAGAAGTTTCTTCAGAAGATGCTCCAAGCAATCCCACTAATGTTCTTCCATGGCATCAGATGGATTATGTCTTTTCCAGATCCAGCAGCAATATTGTTCCCTGTTGGTTTCATATTGAGAACAGCTTAATCTGTCAGTGCATTAAGTCACTCTTTGAGCTCTTCCAGGAAGGAGAAGCAGATGGTGGGTGCTGGAGCCATCTCCTCAGGGTGGGATAGGACTCAGTGTGCAGGTGGAGCTGGAACAGCATGGCAGCTGTCAGTTGTGTGCTGCGCTCCTGTGTATTCCAGCTGCATGTGGCATAATCTTGATACTGCGAGTCTGCAGAAAACTCCTCTACCACTGTACACAGAGCAAGGCCTTTTTCTGAGGCAGGATATAACTAGGGAGAAAACTCCAGAAAGTGGGGCAGAGTCAGAAAAGCAATTGACAAATTGAGATCCATCAAAAGCGCCATCTCTGCCAGCTCTACAGAAAGTGAGAGCAGTAAGTTTGTAAACTGAAGAGTCCCCGCTCATCACATCAGTTCAGCTCCTCCTGAAAGAGTTCAAGTCTCAGAACAAGCAATAGTATAAAATAGGTGATTTTCCACCAAATCCATTTGCAGACTTGCACCATCGCAAAATCCTCAGTGGCCTGGTATGCACAGGCTCTCAGAAGGTCATTGCAGTATACATGTGTTAGTATTGAAAAAAGCGTTTTTGTGGGTTTGGGTTTATTTCTCCTTTCTCTGTGCTTCATGTGGGCAGTGGGAAATAAAACTTTGGTGAAAAGTAGGAAGACTGGGCTGGTTGAAGCAGCTGAGGGATTGCTTCAGGTCTCTGGAAGGGAGCTCAGTTGCTTTCTGGGACAGTTTTGCTGACATGTTTGTGACACTGAAACCCTCACAAAGCACTGATGAGCGGCCTTGAGCATGGTCCAGCTCCTGGACCGACAAGGCTGTGCCAGGGAGATGTTACCTATGCCAGGGGCTGGAGATGGCATGACTCTGGCTGCTACCATCTCTCTTCCACCCCTGACCAGCACCTCTGTGCTGATACTACTTACAGCATAGACCTGCCTCTCAGATGTAAGATTTTTTCTGGTGTGATAACTGCTTTCCAAGCCAATACATTTCTTAATGTTACCAGAAAGTTGCTAATACCATATGGCAAGGCTCTCTGTATTTTTGCAGGACAACAAACAAATTGTTGCTAGATGCCAGACTGCTCTGGCAGAGCTTTATCACTGATGCCTGCCAGCAGTAGCCTTTAGGGGATAGTAATAATTTGGGGTTGTTTACATTACAGCTTTAAAATAGGGGTTTTCTTCAAGCATGTGTGTGTGTGTTTAGTCAGGAAAGTTGGCTGGAAAACCTCTGACAGCATCAAAGAGGGAAGGCGCTCGCTATGGCCCATGCCTGCGGTCTTGGCCCTTTATAATACCTCTGGTCTTAGAGAAGGAACAGGTTATATTGTGAGAGCTCAGAGCGGTTCAGTGGGAGCCATCATTTGTACGAGAAGGGGACCTGCCTGGATAGGAGACACCAGATGGGTTCTTCAAAGTCTTATCAGTGTACCTGGACCAGTTGTTTTCTTTTCCATGAGTTGACTTTGGTCAAGGCTGAAATTGAGCTTTCCTGGAAAGCCATCTTTGAAACAGTGATGGTGGGAAAACAGTGCCTTGCTGTAAGGTCGATAGCCTGTGTTAGCCTGAGACAAGGAGACTTAGGGATGAGCTCTAAGCTTTATGCTCTCTGTATGTCCTTCATGTCACTTGGATGCAAGACTTTCCAGTGCTTGCCTGTGCCCAAGGTCTATCTTGACAGCCAAACGTGCTGCAAAGATGTGGGGAGGTGTGTGGTGAGGGCAGTGGGGCACTGAGGGGTTTTCAGTTTGGAACTCTGATGCCATGGGTGAGGTGTTTGCACTCCTCAGCTTGTGTATTTAAACCCACGCCTAATTGCATCTTGGATTTGGGGTAGAACTTGGAGTTTCACAGGGGTTTGATGCTTATCCAGAATTTTTCCCGGCGTTGCACAGTATTTGGGTTGCTTGAAAGGGGCTTGTAAAACCGAACAATTTCTGGGGCTGAATGCTGAATTTGCAACAAAAACACGAGCAGAATTAGTGGGGTGTCGGGTTTAATAGCGTGCGTTTTGCGGATCTCTCTGTGACATGTTCAGCCATAAACCATTCTGACTTGGCATCTCGTGTGAAAGCAAAACTTGACATGACTTTTGCTGGATCTCGCTCAGATCTCATTCTGAACTGCAGCTTGGCTCTTCCTACAGAGTGGGGTTGGTCCTTTTTCAAGTGAACTGTTCGCAGGCTTTCGTTCCCCTGTGAGTTTGGTTTAGTTTAAGTCATCTAAATAAACTCCTTCAGTGGAACCTGGAGCCAAGCAACCTTGGAGCCTGTCGTACTTTGCACAGGGACCTGATCCGAAGCCAGCCTCAAGTGTCTGAAAATATTGAGTCAGGACCTGCAGGACTGCAAAGGTCTCAAAAGCCATGAGGAGACAAAACCAGCTGTCTTTTGGTTGAGCCATTGGAATCTTCTGCGTTCACCTAATCAGGCTTTTTTCCTGCAACCAGTAGAAAAGATTTGGAGTAATTGTTCTGAAAAGTTAAAAACTGAGATTCTCCTGAAATTAAAAGCAGAAGTGGAAGCTAGAATCAGCCATCACTGTCTTCCAGTCTCAGCCCCCAGATATCATGAGGCTTTTGGTAGCATTGCACAACTCTCCACAGCTGCTCCTTTCCCATTGCTGGATATCTGAAGCATTCAAACTTCTGTGCATGGTGATAGAATTTGTATCTTTTGGTTCATTTGTAGTAATTTCAAATCTCTGCTGTGCTAGAAATGTGTCAGAAGACTTCCCCAAGGAGGAGTTGCTAGGTGTTACAGTAGGGATGCTGTTGTCATGCAGGCTCAGGGTATGTAGGCACAATAATTTGTCATGTTACTTCTCAGTAGATTTAATGTGCTAAGAGCTGGCCAGACCCCAGCTTTGGTGTTACTTGGCTGTTCCAAGAACCCTCGCTCTGGATGGCACAACTGTGTAACGACTCCCAAGGAGGCATTTATAGTTGAACCCAGGGAAACCACTTTCCAACATTTATTGCACCAAAACTGCCTTGGCAAAAACATGGATAGGCTCTGATGCTGCTGTGGTTCCCTCAGTGTGGTAGGAGTTTGTGTGAGCTCAGTGGGCCTTTGCAGCAATAATATTTGCTGCGAGCAATGGGCCTTGTCCTGCTTCTGTGTTTGTGATGATTTGTTTACAGCACTGCTTTGCGCTGAAGTTTTTCTGGAGGTGGGGAGAGGAGAATGAAGTGAATTAAATGAATTTTGTGGAGGAATCATAGAATGGCTTGAGCTGTAAGGGACTTAAAAGGTCATCTAGTTCCAGCCTCCCCTGCTGTGGGCAGGGACACCTTCCACTGAACTGGGTTGCTCAAGGCCTCATTCAGTCTTGTCTTAAACACTTTCAGGGAGGAGGCATCCACAGCTTCTCTGGCCAGCCAGTTTCAGTGCCTCACCACCCTCATAGTAAAGAACTTCTTTCTAATGTCCAATCTAAATTTACCCTCCTCTAGTTTAAAACCACCACCTCTTGTCCTCTCACCTCATGCCCTTATAAAATGTCCCTCCCCAGCTTTCTTGCAGACCTCCTTTGGGTATAGAAGGGCACTGTCAGGACTCCCTGGAACCTTCTCTAGGCTGAATAGAGCAAATTTTCTCAGCTTGTCCTTATAGAAGAGGTCCTCCATCCCTCTAATCATCTTTGTGGCCCCTCCTCTGGACCCTGTCCAACAGGTCCATGTCCTTCTTGTATTGGTGATTCCAGAGCTGGATACAGAAGTTTAGCTGTTTTGTAGCGGTATGGGATGGCAGGCAGCTGATCTTGGTTGTGCAGGGATATTAAAGGTAGAAACTGTGTGTGCAGAGCAGTGATGTTTTAAGTGTTCACTCTGAAATGAAGTAAGAGGTCCTCTATCCTTTTATTTTAAAAACTAAATCCCAAAACAGTTCCCCAGTTTTATGCTGGGGAGCTGTAGTTGCTTGTCTGAAGATGTGAGCACTGACCCCTTTATCTCCAGGCTGTGTTTGGTCACCAGAGAGCTGTTTAAAAATTTTTATGGGTTTCTTGTGATTGCTCTTGAGGAAACTTCATGTTTTCCTTCATCTATGCCTAAGAAGCACCAATTGTCCCTCAGATTGTATCTCTGCAAAGTCAAGGTTCACACTGCAGACAAAGCTTGTAAGTTTGACCTTTAAATCTTTCTTTTATCCTGTGGCTGGCAGTTGTATATTAACTTCCAGGAAAATGAACACCCTTTTGAAAGCTAGGTGGTAATTTAATAAAATGCTTTCTATGTTCAAGGAGCAAACATCACCATAAAGATGCTAACATCCTGTCCCCTGTGTTTCTTGGTGGCTACACCAGTGTGTCATGTCGGAATATTTCAGTTCCCTAAGGTTAAATGTTAATTAAAATTATTGACAGATAGAGCAAACCCTAGCAGTGCATTTATCCAACAGTTTGTGCTTTGTGTGGGTGGCTAAAAACACATTCCCAGCTCTTGCCATATTTAACATCTAGAAGCATACATGTGGCTGGGTCAGGTAGGTGCAGGTAATGGTAGATGCTATAGACCTGCTCAGATGTCACATCTGAAACCTGCTGGTGGTTTCAGGTCTCCTGAAGCAGTAGCTTCCTATTGCAGGGAGCCCACAGTTTCAACTTAGATGTTTTCCTTAATTCTCTATTGGTTTCATAAAGTGCATTTAAAAAGTGATTGAGTTTCCTCATTATTAATAGTAAGTACAGGCAGCTCTTTGAGATGCACTTAGGAATTTCTGTTATCCAAATGTTCATCTGTCCAAATGAAGCCAGCCTAGTTTGCTCTGACTGCCAATAGATGTGTGCCATCCTGACGTGCGCCTGTGATAGAATGGCCAGGTTAGGAGGCAGATCCTCTCACAACCTCAGCCTTGCTTGGTTCTTCCCTAAAAACACCCCTTTCATAGCATCATAGAATCAGTTTTATTAGAAAAGATCATTGAGGCAACCTTTCTCTAACTCTACCCAAGGCTGATGCTAAACCATGTCCCTCAGCACCACATCTCTGTCTTTAGAACACCTCAAGGGATGGGGATTCAACCACCTCCCTGGGCAGCCTGTTCCAGTGTTTGAGAATCCTGCCAGTGAGGAGTTTTCTCCTAGTGTCCAACCTAAACCTCTCCTAGTGCAACTTGAGACTATTCCCTCATCTCTGTATCTGCCTGTTTATCCTGTGACAAAATTCTTTTCTAGAAACTGTGAGGGTTATGGAACAGATACTGGTTAGAAAAGAGGAATTTTTGGATGGAAGGTTGAAGGAAGTAATTTTTTTAAACCATTCATTTCCTCCCTTGGCTCCTGCAGCCTGTGCCTGGCAGGGACAGGGCACTGTGAAACCTGTAGATCCCATCTCACACGTGCAAGACTGTGCCCATTTATTTTCCCATGCTCTCAGGAGAGATGGGATGGACGCCCAGAGCATTTGGGCAGGTGGGTGCAGGCATGGGTGATGCTGCTTTGAAACTGTGCCTCCAAATGGAGATGTACTCTCTTTGGGGGATCTCCTCCGTGTGGGTTTTGTGTTACTTCCCCTCATCATGAATGCACTTAGATGTCCTCTATACATAATTAACCTCCCTGCTGTGCTGGCAGACACTTTTATTGAACTGCCCATCATGACTCCTAAGTATTTTCCTCGGAGGATTGTGCAGGTTCAGAGGGCAGAGAGCTGGAGGAAACATTCATGAAGCTGAGTAACTCTTGGCAGTTATAGATGTGTCTTCCCTGATTTACAGCCCAGTTGAGGAGCAAGAATGTGCATTTGGGTCAAGAGGTGTCTCTGTGGTCAGGATGCCTTGCCATAAATCCAGGATGCTGAGCATCAGGATGCTTATGAGGATCTGTGTTGATAATGCCTGTAAAGTGGACAAGATGGTTGGCCCCAGCTTACCAGCAGCCAGAGCACTCAGCTGTGCTGCTGCAAGGGGAGCTGTATCTTGTACAGCACTGCTGGATCTGTTAGCTCCTGTACCCACCTCGTCATCACGCTTTCTGACCTACCTTTATAAGGTTTACATGTGAAGGGGGAGAGATGGCAGTGCTAAAAGCTGTGACATTAACACGGCTCCTGCTGTATTATCTTCCAAGGGGGATTTTCCAAGTCATGGGGGATGAGTCTGGAGGAGCTTGTTAGTGTTGCCTGTCTGACTTGGAGTTGAGCTTGTGGAAAACCACAGGGAAGTAACATGCTTCCTGAAAATCACATGTCATCAGGTACAGGCTGTGTAAACAGTTCTGTGGCTATATAGGGGTTGTGAGTGATGCAGGATGCACTAGCCCTTAGTCCTCACCTGGGGATGCTTCAGGAGTGGCTTGCTGGGGCTACCAAGCCACACAGCTCCTGACAACCCAAACTTTGCCTTGCTGCTGCTGCTGCTGCTCTGAAATTTAGGAAACACAGAGCAGGATTTCTTCTGTATAGTGCAGTGTGTGAATCTAACAGTGCCAACATGGGAGGGAAATGTCGAGCAGCCCTTTGAACTCAGGCTGAGCTGAGCTGTGCCTCACACCTGGATGGTGGCCTGAGATCCAGCACAGTGGGGTACCACTGCTCAGGAACTCCCTCTGTCTGACTGCCTGCCTGTCTGTCTACAGAGGCAGGTACAGGACTACAGAAAGGGTGTGTTCTCAGGGTTTTTCCTTGCAAAAGCACACCTTTTGGAAACCTTTTGCTTGAGTGATAGCTTTCCTTGCTCCAGAGTTTCTAAGAAGAGGCAGCTTGCTTTCCTTCCTGAGAGAAGTGCTTCTACTGGTATGGAGGGCTGATATCATCACAATTGTACTTCAAGCCAGGGGACTGAACCTGCAGAAAGGTCATAATTAGATAATTAGCCTCACTTGAAAGGCTGAATATGGCTGTGCCTGTGCCAAGTCAACATTCCTGGGTCATCACAGGTGGGTTTTGTCGGGTTTGATGTTTGTTAGCAGTTGCAGCACAACACGTTCAGTTCCCTTACCCTGAGAGCTTCTAATTGAAGCATCGTTTGAGGAGGGGGGAAGCATTTTAGCAGGAGCTTAGCTAAGAACAGCTTAACACAGCATCACTCGTGGGGCTTAATTTGTGCCCTGATCTTTGCAAACAGAGAAACCTTTCAGTCTTGGAGGCATCTCTCCCCGCACCACGGTGTTACTTGAGCTGCTTGTTGTTACCGTAAAAGCTGAGTGAAGTTTGGATTTGCTGGTGCCCACTGAGCCAGATTTGTGAAGCATAAATGAGAAAACCTGCCCCAGCCCTCCCTTTCCCATAAAAAGCTGCTCAGGTGGCTTCAGCGTGGCCAGCTAATGGGGGGAAGGCGGAGGCAGCCGCTGCACCTGCTAATGCTTTGGCTCGGGCTGGTGGCACAGAGGCTGCTGCGAATTCCCCCTGAGCAGCAAGCTGTTGGTGGCAGGAATGCCTCGCTCTGAGGAGCGCTCCTGCCACGGCAACAAAGAGCCCTTTGATCCTTTCCATTTGGAGAACTTAAAATGAGAAAGCCAAACTACAATGAGACCAAGTTGGGTCATAAAAAAAGGAGAGCAGGAGCACCAAAGTGCTCTGGAGTGTAATTGTAGAAGCAGCAAATGCTTTGCCACTTAATTCTGCTTTAGTGTCAGTTCAGCGTGTTTCATGTTTAGTACTGGCAAGCCCTTCACCAAATGCTCTGCACAAACAACCCACTGCTGCTCCTCAGAAGCCTCAGGGCACTTGGAGAGACCCTGGCTCAGGCACAGCTCTTTCAGCTCAGAGGTCTTCAGCTGCACATGGGGTGGAAATGGCCCATGATGTATAAACAACCCCGTGCTCAATACATCCCTTTCTGGAGGGGGAGCCTTGGCTGGCTGATGCTGCTCTACCCTGAGTCAGTAAAGGTACTGGGACCACTGGAGTCCACAGCTTTGTCACTGGGCAGCAGCTCTGTGTATCCAGGGCTGGTCCCAAGTTCTTATTTATAGGAGATCATCATCCACTGTGACTTGGACTGGCTGGAAGAGTTGGGCAGAGGATAACCTCATGAAGTTCAAGAAGGGCAAGTGTAGGGTCCTGTGCCTAGAGAGGAAAAAAAACCCAGCATCAGTACAGTTGAAGGGCTGAGTTGATAGAAAGCAGCTCTGTGGAAAAAAAGACCTGGTGAGCAACAGGAAGACCATGAGCTAACAATATGCCCTTGTGGCCAAGAAGGCCACTGGCATCCTGGAGTGCATCAGTGTGGCCAACAGGTCAGGGGAGGTTCTGTCCCTTTAATCTGCCCTGGTAAGACCTCATCTGGAATTTTGTGTCCAGTACTGGGCTCCCCAGTTCAAGATGGACAGGGGATACAGCTTGAGGGGATACAGTAATGGACTACAAAGATAGTCAAGGAGCTACAACATCTGTCTTAAGAAGAAAGGATGAGGGACTTGGAGCTTTCTAGGCTGCCAAAGAGAAAGCTGAGGGGGCTCTTATCAATGGTTATCAATACTGTGGATGACAGGAGGATGGGGCCAATCTTTTTCCAGTGGTGCCCAGTCACAGGAGAAGTAATAAGCACAAATATGAACATAGAAGTTCCATCTAAACATGAGGAGGAACTTCTTTGCTTGGAAGATGGTAGAGCACTGGAACAGGCTGCCCAGAGAGGTGGTGGGGTCTCCATCTCTGGAGTCCTTCATTGCACGCCTGGACATTGTGTTCCTGTTGGCCTGCACTAGGTAAACGTGCTCTGGCAGAGGGATTGGACTGGATGATTTCCAGAGATCCCTTTCAACCTCTATCATTCTGTGATTCCATGAGATGCTCTACCAGAGCCAGTGCTTTGTGCTGCTCAGGCTTTACGAGTGCGGCTGTGCTTCCCCTCACCTTTGCAAAGCTCAAGGGCTTTAGGTGGAAGGTGGCCATTAGACCAGGCATGTTTAAGGCATTCACCAGAAGTCTGGCTAGCAGCTACCACATCTTCACACAGCTCTTGGAAGTGTGTTTAAATAAAAAATGCTCTAAGTTATTTCTCTGCAAAGAACTGAGCTCCATGGTGGCATGGCCTTGTCATGAATCCAGGCAGCAGCCCCTAGGGCCAAACTGGCTATTTAGGAGTGGAGGTGTTGACTTGAAGAGAGTCCTTGCCCTTTGCAGGGGTAGGGCTGTGCCCCTGCAGTGGATCTCACTTTCCTCTGAGTAGGGAGCTTGGCTGGAGATGCTGCCTGTGGGACTGTCATAGCAAAATGCAAGAGCAGTTTGTCTCCCAGGTACATGTGGGACATTCCAGGATGACAAAGCCACTGTGGCTTCCCTGCTTTGTGAGGTGATGGGGATGTAGGGCTGGATGTAGGTCCTCCCCCATCATGAGGCAGTGCCATCACACATTAGGCCATGTGGTTTCTGCACAGCTCCCAGGCTTTCCAGAACTGTATTTTAAAGAATCAGTTCAAAATGCAGAGGTGGGCGATCCCCATCCCTGGAGCCATTCCAGATCAGGTTGATTGGAGCTCCGAGCACCCTGCTCTATTTGCAGCTGCCCCTGCTGACTGCGGGGGGGGTTGGACTAGGTGACCTTTAAAGGCCCCTTCCAACCCAAATCATTCTAACCTAAGTGTATTATTCTCTAAACCTCCACATTTTGAAGAGCAAGCACTCCGTAAGGTGCATCCTGACAGCTAAATATGTGTGAAATGTGGCTTGGCAGCACCTCCCAGCTGACGCTGACAGCAGAGGATGCAGCCCCATATTGACAGCGAGCATCTGCAGGAGGAGCTCCTGAAGAAGGAGCAGCAAGCGGCTGGAGCAGGGAGCGATGCTTGCCCAAAGCCATCTCCCTTTTCTCTCCACCTCTTTGGTGGAGTGAGGTGATGGGTGACCCACCCAGTGCGCTGTCATTTAAATAGGGACGTGATTAGATCTTAAGTGATGGGCTCCCGGTGAAAACAAGGTGGCACTTCCAAATTGTTGAAAACCATTATAAAGTGCTTTGTTCCCTAATAGCTTACCAGCTCTCCGTGGTATAGGTAAGGTGCCTGAGCGATTTATTCTGCTAGGGATTATAAGAGATGCTGTAAAATCATCTTGTAATTATTTGGAAGTAATTTGTCTGCCTCTGACGTGTCTTAGCATGGACAGGAATGCTCTGTTTGGGGAAGTGAGTGCCTTATCCTGGTCTATCTCGAGGTACTTGTAAATGTTGCTGTAATTTTATGTTATCAACTCGTTTAGCTCTTCCTCTTCCAGAATGAAGTTATTTTATCTCATGCACCTTGTTTACTTCAAATTAGCCCTGAGGTTGGCCTGAAGTTGCACCTTGTTATTCCTCCACCTCCTGTCTCCGTCTTAGGCTCTGTCGGCAAATTTGAAGGTCTAAGTAAATACTTTTTTGTTATTAATAGAATAACTTCCCCCTCCCACACACACACTCTTTCTTTTCATTCCAGTCCTCATTTTCCATGAGAAACTGACATTGCAGTGCGAGCGGAAACCTCCCAAATTGTACCAAAATGCCTTAATTCTCCTAGCAACAAGGTCAGGGCTCAAATCCAGGACCTTTCCATGAGTGCAGGGGGAGCAGCCCTTCCAATTACCTGCTCCCCCTGCGGTATGGATCCGGTCGGTTCAGCAGCACCTGGGTTTGGGTGGATTTGAAACTCAGCTATGGTATTGTTTAAAAATTCTCCATTCACTGGGGAAGGGTTTGTAGTGGGCTGAGCCCTGAGCAACCTGGGGCTGGTTTTATGGCTTCCCATTGAAACCTGGCGGAACCCCACGGTGTCGGCTGATTTCCCCCTTCCCTGCTCATGTGGCTTTGATCAAACCCAGGGCTTGGAGAACGACACCCCCCCCCGGAACTGGGACCACCGAGCTTTGCCCAGTTCTGTCGTTCATTAAAGTGTTTGTGAGCTTCCAGTCATAGATGATAGAATGAGGACCTTTGTGCCTAGTCCAGCATGGAGATTGCTGGTCCTGGTGGCAGAAGCTTTGTCCCTGTATAGGGGGCACGTATAGGGAACACAGACCCCGGATTAGCATGTCTGATGCAGAAGTTGCCATGATCTTCCTGTGCCCTCTTAATGAGACCTGCTTATGGTAACAAAAGCCTTTAAACAGGGTGATGGTGCATTAATGATTTGAGGGTAAACATCACATATTATTGGAGGATTGAGTTCAAGCTTTGCTCGTGCTATTTAACCAGGAAGGGATGGCTGCTTATGGAAGCTGGCAACGACAGAGCTTTTACCCTCTTGTTGCCTGCATGACTCCCACTTGGATTGTCATGCCTGATGGTTCTATTTCCAGCTCTGTTTACAGCTCATACACTGTTATTTGGGGATCAGAGGTGTGGGGATGCCTGATCAGCCCAAGGGGTTTCCCTCCTGTCCCACGGTCCCTGCCCTTCCCACAAACTGCAGCAATCTCTGCTGCGATTGTGCAAGATGTTTTAGGAAGGTTTCTAGGAAAGAGCAGGCTGGCCTGGCCTTGGGAAAAGGGTGACAAACACATGGGGCTGATCTCCTTGCCCAGAGGAGCCCCTGAGCAAAGCCACTGCAGCCTGGGACTGACCAGTGCTGCAGGTGCTGTGTGGTCCTGCTGCTGTGGCTCTTCTGTTCCCTCAGGAATGGATGAAATGCAGCTGGATGGTGCTAATGCTATGATGGAAATGCTTCCCTTGGCTTTGCTGAGACTTAGACTAAGCCCTGTACGATGTTTCTACTGTGCTTATTCCACTCTGGAACCCACAAAACACAAAGTGCTGGTGCTCACAACAGCATGATGTTCTGGGTGCAGCATCAGTAACTCAGTAGTTAAAGAACAAGACATCTTTCTGGTGGAAGATTATAGGTGAGAAGAATGTCCCCTATGCTGAAGAACTTAAAGGTGTTGTTGGGTAATGCTGCAACTCTCTCCCATGTCACATGTACTGTATAGAATCCCAAATCCATCCCAAGATCCACGTGCTACTGCATAGAAAACTGAGTTCTGGATCTGTTGGTCCTGATCTTCAAATTGAGCCAAACTCAGTGGCTGCATCAGAAAAGGGATCCCAGCAGGGCAAGCGTTTAGCTGCAGGGTGGTTGGGGAGCAGGGCTTACTCTCAGGAGCTTTTAACCTCCAGTTCTGTGCTGATCCTGGCTCCCTTTGCAAGGAGGAAAGTAATTTAGGGGCATGGCATCCTAAGACAGATTCTTGAGCTTTGAGTGACTGTTTTTAGGTTGAGATTGAAAGGTCATGATAGGGGAAGGACTGTGTCCCCTCTACCACCAGAAATGAAACGCTGTTGCAAACAAAAATCTACCCTGAGACATGTAAAATCAGGTACTCTCTGGCAATGGAGCTGGGGTGAGTTGGCTGGCTGAGAACTCTGCCATATAGTCCTCCAGCTGCCATCCCACTGGGGTGCTAGTGGGTTGGTGTCCCATCCAGGGATCTGTTCCAGCATGGGAACAGTCCCTTCTGCTGCTGCTGTTTCTCAGGAATGTGAGTTGGAGCTAAGCCTGGGGTGTACAACTTAGGTCTGAAGGAACTGCTGGCTTAAGGGCTGTTCCAGGGAGTGGGCTGGGACTGGGGACCTCAGTGTCTCCAGCACCCCTCTGCTCATCTCCAGAGCTCCATGCATGGATTATTTGCCAGGTGTTGTGCTCACAATGCTGTGGGAGAGTTTTCGAAGTGCTGGGAAGGCTTAGACTAAGGCTTGTAATGATTTTAGTGGGATTTGGGTAGTTACAGACACAAACCCATGAGGTATTTTGGAGAACATACCAAAAGTGAGGAGTGGAAGGGGAAAGGCTGTTGCTTGGCCCTTGCAAAATTCTGTTGTGGTTTTTTTTTTCATTTCTTCTGATGAAGTACGATGTTTCCCTGGCACGAGTTCAGCTCATCCTCCTTCCCTAATGGAAAAAGCAAAGCTAAATGTCTCACTTTGCTTGCAGCTGAAGGAGCTGGACTGGGCAAAGTCAACTGTTGTCTTTGAAAAATCTTTCTCTCCTTGGACAGGAGTGCTTAAAAAAAAAAAAAGAATGAAATGATGACCTCATGCTTTTTTTTTCTTAATCCTTTCTGTTTCAGCTGATGTTTGTTACAGCTCCGATTAATGTTTAAACCAAAACCAAGATCCAGATGTGATGATTTTATTGATGCCAAATTGGGTTTTGGACACTGAGTTTGTATTTGCATAATGAATGTTTTGTTGTTGTTTGTTTTTTTTGTTTTGTTTTTTTTGTTTGTTTTTTTGTTTTCCTTTTTTTCAGCCTGATGGCACCAGCAAGGAGTGTGTCTTCATTGAAAAAGTTCTAGAAAACAACTACACGGCACTGATGTCAGCAAAATATTCAGGCTGGTATGTTGGATTCACCAAAAAAGGGAGGCCAAGGAAAGGGCCCAAGACCCGAGAAAACCAGCAAGATGTACATTTTATGAAGAGGTACCCAAAGGGGCAAGTGGAGATACAGAAACCTTTCAAGTACACAACAGTCACCAAGAGGACTAAGAGAATACGACCCACCAACCCCAGTTAAAAATAGACAAGAACAGTGTCACGATAATGAACCACAAAAGAAAACAACCCCAACAAAACCCACAAACAAAAAGACCCACAAACAAAAATGAAAAAAAAAGGGGAAAAAAAAAAAGAGAAAAAAAAAAAAAAAACAAAAACAAACTGCACCAGAGGAATATTTTTACATTAAAGATAAGGAAGAAGCTCTATTTTTGTACATTGCATTTAAAAAAAAANAAAAGAAAGAAAAAAAAAAGAAAGAAAAAAAAAAGAAAAAAAGATAAAAATAATTACAAAAAAAATTTAATAAAAGATTAGATGGCAAAACGCTGGGGAAAAGCTGTTAGGGATTTTATTGTGACTTGAAAACACAAAATGAACTGCTCTATTTAAATTGACTTCTTGTTGTTGATGACACACAGGTGCTTACCTTGCTTTTTTTTGTTGTTTTTTTTTTGAATTGTTTTTATGGTTTTTTGGTTTTTTTTTTTTTTTTTTTTTTTTTTTTTTTAAAGGACAACTTTACAAGCAGATCCCCAGAGGAAAACAAAACAAAACAAAACAAAAAGTAATGATTAAAAGTAACGAAATCAAACCAAAGAAAACCAAAGTTCTTTCCCAAAGTTACTGAGACCCTGCCCTGAAAAGTGCCGGTTTGGCAGTCATCTATTTATTGTCTGCTGCACGCCGGCCCCGCGACAAGATGGTTTGTGCCGCAGTGATTGAGTTCCCGTGGAGTTCTCGACGCATCGATCCTCTGTAACCTTTCTGACGACATAAGGTGTCACGGCTCCGTGATCCTGCATTATGCTCAGTTCTGGAGAATGCTGCTAAATACATTCAAGTGACTACAAGATGACCTAGTACACCAATGATAAGGGAATATTTTAAAACCAGCTATATTATATATATTATATATATATAAGCTATTTATTTCACCTCTCTGTATATTGCAGTTCCATGAACCAAGTATTACTGCCTCAACAATTAAAAAAATTATTTAAAACACATGTGCTTTTTTTTTCTTCTCCTCTCTCTCTCTC
>VWZE01012303.1:83614-98057 GCA_013396675.1 Eubucco bourcierii | reverse complement strand
TTTCCTATTCATGCTTCTTTCCTCTCTCTGAGTAATGGTTGGGTTTTGTTGTTTAATGCTTATTTATTGTTGTGGTGAGGGTATCAGGATCACAGGATGTTAGGGGCTGGAAGGGACCTCCACAGATTGAGTCCGACCCGCAGGATATGCTAGGGGTTGTTTTGCCGCTCTAAACTTCATTGCTAATTCATATGTAGAATGATTTGAGTTGGAAAGCACCTTAAAGACCACCTCGTTCCAACCCCCTTGCCATGGACAGGGACACCTTCCACTGGACTATGTTGCTCAAGGTCTCATCCATCCTGGTCTTGAACACCTCCAGGGAGGAGGCATCCATGACCTCCCTGGGTAACCTGTTCCAGTGTCTCGCCACCCCCAATGTGAAGAATTTCTTCCTAATCTCCAGTTAAAATCTCCCCTGCTCAAGCTTCAATCCATCATCTCTTGTCCTATCACTACAAGCACTTGTAAAAAGTCCCTTCCTGGATTTCGTGTAGCCCCCTTCAGGTACAAGAAGGGCATTCTAAGATCTCCCCAGTGCCTTCCCTTCTCCCACAAAGAGGAAATCTTGTGAGGGTTGATGAGGGGGATAAGAATGAGGGAACTCAGAGAGTGGTGGAATACTGGAACAGGTTGCCCAGGGAGGTGATGGAGGCCCCATCCCTGGAACTGTTCCAGGTCAGATTTCTTGGGGCTCTGAACAACTTGCTCCAGTTGCAAATGTGGGTCCTCCCCCATCATGGGGCAATGCCATTGCTCCAGACCAGGAGGTTCCTGCTCTAGTTGCAGATGTCCATGCTGACTGCAGGTGTGTTGGACTAGATGACCTCGAAAGGGCCTTTCCAACCTAAACCATTCTGCAGTTCTAAGTTTCTGTGATTTTCCAAGTGCAGGAGCTAAACTTGCTACTTTTCAGTCCAATGAATATTTCCTAGAGCTTTGGCCAAGCAGAAACCAAACTGGAAAATGAGCATCTGACTCAATTAACACCTACTTATGTATGCTTGTGTTTCCTTCACTGAAGGTTTTGAGAGGGGCTGTTTGTTTCAGTTGTTTAATTCAATACTGGATATTTAAAACTTGCCCTCAGCCCCGCAGATCTCCCTGCCTGTTGGTGACTTGCTTTCCTGGTCAGTGCAGCCAGCTTTTCTCCCAAGGTACGGATGATGTTAAAACCGTGCATAAATGCAAGGCATGAACCTGCCTATATGGATTGGCCTCTATGGTGGTGATGGGGTAATTCAGCATTAAACAGAGGAGGGAAAACAAGTGAGATGAGCTGATTGACCTCATCTGAGCCCAAGGGAAGCTCTAAGGAGTAGCCCACTTGACTTTTTCCTTCTCTGTGCTGCTACCCTCCTTGACTTCATCCAAGGCTGAAAATGCTCAAAGCCACTGAGAAAGACTTTTCTTGTTAATCAGAAGAATGATTCTCCATAACAAGGTCTCGCAAGATAACGCTGGTAGTTGCAGCCAAGTCCTGCAAATCAAAGTTATTTAGGAGATGGAGCAGATAAATATGCAAGCTTGAGGATTCATATCTGAACCAATCCCCAAACCTCAGAAGCCTGGAGAAAAATGAGCAGTGCTAAGAAGGGTTACTCCATGCTACCCCATCGAAAGCTAGGCAGCCTTACAGGTGTTGCCTTTATCCCAGCTAAGCACAGGTGGTCACTCAAGCAGTCCTTCTGCCAGTGTATATAAGAGGGAATCTGCTCTTTTGGTGCACCTGGAGACCAATGTGGAAGCAGGATCTGATGGCATGGTGGTGCAATTGGTTGGTGGGAGCCTGAAGTCTTTGCCAGCTTTGCCTTCAGATTGATTTGTGTGGGAGAGATTTGGGGAAGGTTCAGAGGAGCGCAGGGGTGGGGGATTGGAACAGGATGGAGATTCACTGTGTTAGTACCGCCAAGAGAAGAAACTCAGTTGACTTTCAGAGGGGAAAAGGATTTATGAGTGTCTTTTTTCTCCTTGAAATACTGCCATGGCCCATGGCACTGATGGTTTCACTGTCAGAACAACAGGGTTTGTTTGCCATCGGGGAAATGTTGGGGTGGAGGCGGTAAATGCTGGAGAAATCTGGGCAGAAGGGATCTCCTGTGAGGCCAAGAGCAGCCAGGTAAGCTCTTCCTGTCCCACAGTGTCTGCTGGATTTGGAGCCTAGCACATGGAAACTAGGAGCCATGCAATTGGCAGCTGAGACCTCTGGCACTTGTGTCACTGATTTATCAGAACGTTTCCTGGGCAGCGGTGAGACAACTTCCTTGGACTGTGAAAAGTCGGTGTGAGGAGGAGATAGCAGTACTCACCTGGATTAGGTGCTGTCAGAAAGATCTGTTGGCTGGGATGGTGTGAATTGTGTGTTTGTGTATTAGCATCTGCTATTTAGGCTTTACTGACAGTAAAAGCAGGAGCAAAGATGAGATGAATTCACACCAAGTTGTCTTCAGAGCACCTTCATGTTAGGTAAAAGGTTGCTCTGGCAGGAAACAAGAAATGAGTTAAAAACAGGGGAAATGCCTGGTGATGGACAGTGTTGTGCTTGCAACCACCAGGCATGTGCTGTCTCTTCACCTGCATCGTGCTTGGTGGTTAGGCCAGAGTGCTTGTCAGCAGTCCCGAAGCTTGTCTGTGGTGTTTGACACTTCCTCCTTTCAGAAAGTCTTCAGGCTCTCTGAATATGAGCTGAGATTCCCCACACAGGCTATTATACTTGATTTACTTTGTAGCTGAATGTTGTTAATGAGGATATAACTACTATTGTGGAAATAAGTTCAAGAGCAAGAGGCGTAGCTCTGGTGATTGCTTGAAGCAACTGATGGCATTAACGTGTGTGGGGCTCCGGGCAGGCACACTTAGAAATTAATATATTGCTTAATTGAACTTAATAAAAGCAGATCATAGCTGCTGTTCCAGAAGTGCTGCTAGATCTGTAGCAAGGTTTTCATCCCTATGATCAGATAGTGGCACTCTGTGATAATGCTGTGGTTGGTCAAGGGCCACCAGGCGCACCAATTCACACAGAATCACAGAATAAGAGGGTTGGAAGGGATCTGGAGATCATCCTGTCCAATCCCTCTGCCAGAGCAGGTTCACCTAGTGCAGATTGCACAGGAACACGATGTCCAGGTGGGCATTGAAGGACTCCAGAGATGGTGACTCCACCACTTCTCTGGGCAACCTGTTACAGTGCTCTACCATCTTCCAAGCAAAGAAGCTCCTCCTCCTGTTTAGATGGAACTTCTTGTGTTCACATTTGTGCTCATTACTTCTATGACTGGGCATCACTGAAAAAAAGACTGACCCCATCCTCCTGTCATGCACTCTTTAAGTATTGGTAAAATCCCCCCTCAGCTTTCTCTTTGGTAACCTAGAAAACTCATCCTTTCTTCTTAAGACAGATGTTGTAGCTCCTTGACTATCTTTGTAGTCCATTACTGTATCCCCTCAAGCTGTATCCCCTGTCTATCTTGAACTGAATGGGGAACCCAGTACTGGATACAATATTCCAGATGAGGTCTTACCAGGGCAGATTAGAGGGGGAAGAGAACACCTCTTGACCTGACTCTCCTTGATTTTGGTGTCTCTGTGCTTTTACTAAAGCAATGAAAGAGAATGGAGATTTCAGCTAGGACCTCAGGCTGCAGCTGGAGAGGACTTGTAGCAGTTTGTCTTGTCCAGGAGAGATTGTCCACTGAGGAAGATCTGGCTCTGGTCAAAGAGTCTGCTCTTAATAGAACACATTGGGTAACAGCAAACATAGGTGACTTTATCTCCAAAAGATGCTGCATTGCTGGACCCACCTTTGAATAATAAGGTTGCAAGACGAAACAGTGTGTGTGGAGTGGTGGCTCTTTGTAGGGCAGTGGGTTACTCTACAGTGCAGATACCTGCTGATGAAGGAGGAAGAGGTGTGTGTTGTCTCAGTGTAGCTGTAAATACAGCTCCTGAAAAAACCATCTGGTTGTCATGGTACAGAATCACACAATGGCAAAACTTGAAGGGGATGGCTGGAGATCACCCACTCCAGCACCCCTGCTAAGGCAGGGGTGGCCACAGCAGTGTGCCCAGGATCACAATGACCAGGTGGCTTTGGAATCTCTTCGGGGATGGAGATTCTACAAGCTTTCTGGGCAGCCTGCTCCAGGACTCCAGCAGCCTCACAGAAAAGAATTTATTTCTCCTGTTTAGATGGAGCCTTCTGGGTTCCAGTTTGTGCCCATTGCCCCTTGTCCTGTCACTGGGCATCACTGACAAGGGTCTGGCCCCAGCCTTTTGCCCCCACCCTTTAGCTCTTGCTGAGCACTGAGCAGATCCCCTCTCAGTCTGCTCTTCTCCAGGCTTGGCAGCCCCAGATCTCTCAACCTTTCCTCCTCTCAGAGATGCTCCAGGCCCCTCAGCATCTTTGTAGCCTGCACTGGACTCTCTCCAGTAGTTTGCTGTCTTTCAGCCCAGAACCTTGCATGGTCCTTCTCATCCAACGCTGCAGAAAGGGCCAAAGCATGAGTGTCCTACAGGAAAAAAAGCTTTTCTCTGCTGTCCATTCTGCAGGCAGGAAAGCCAGCGGGTGTTGTCTGCGGCGGGGGAAAGCAGGTATATCCCTCTGCATTATTTCCTGGTGTGGAGCCAAAGGGTGGAAGTTTATACTTAAGATTCACTACAGCTGTTTAAAGAGCCGCTGTCTCGTGCCAGCCGTACCACCTGAATGGCCAAGGGATATATATAAAACTTCAATTATTTTCTGAATGTTTGTTGTTATTCATTTGGAGACGGATGAGAGGAGATTCCTCACGAATGATGTAACCTACATGGACTCTGTTATATCCAATGGTGTGAGCTGAAAAATTAGGGAGCAAAAAACAGGTCAAACTGAAACTTTTCTTTTCTTTTTTTTTTTTCCTCTTTTCCTTTTTTAAAGTAAGACAAAGTACTGGGAGGAGAGGTATGGGCTTACCAAAAACATTTAATTCACCCTATTTAACAATGTACTTAGGATCTTTAAATAGAGGTAATTTATAGGGGACAAAATAAGAGAAATTCGAAGTTTTGCTTTGAGGGCAAAAAGTAGTTTTTGATGTGTAAAAAAGAAAAATCTCAATTACCTTTTTTTTTTTTTTTTTAAACTCAATTACCAATTTTTCAGCTGATAACTCTTTTCACTGTCTCCAAATTCATTTAAGACCTGCTCTAAAACTCCACCTCTGTGGCATTTTACTGCTTCTTTAGCAAATACCGCTTTTGGACCCCAGATGTTGAGTCCCACCAACTTTTTCCAGAGCCCAATGAAGGGTCCAGAACCCAAACTTTCTTTGCATTGGCCTTGTCTTACCCATTTTTGCCTCCCCCTTGCAGTTCCTCTGTTTCTTCTCCAGAGGCTGAATCCTGGCTGTTGAGAAAAAGCCCCCTAACACCATTTTTTTCCCTCCCATGGTATTTCAAGTTCACAATGTCCATGTTAAGGTGCCAACCCAAGGAGATGTAGACCATGAGCATCACTTTTGGTGGTCACCTGCAGAGTCCCTGTGCCACAGCAAAGTCTGGCACATCTTGAGATCTACCTGTCAGTCAAGATTTAGTGTTGACTTGCAGAGACAAGTCAAACCATGAGCTGAGGGCTGGTGGCAATCACTGCAGTACCTGGCTGGTTTTAGTTTAGGTGGGACTCATTTATACTCACAAAGTTATGGAAAGTTGTAGTCTGATCAGAGCGGTCCAAAAGTGACCAACACTTCCCCAGGGAAGAGCTGATTTCTAGTTTTGGAGCAGACAAAAGTGTAGTTGTCTGCACATCCCCAGTGCCTGCCAGGCTCAAGGACCGGTGGCTGAGCCACAGGAAGAGTAACCAAATTACAAGACTTGGGAAATGACCAGCTGAGTTTCCCAAGCCACATCAAACCAGTCTGAAGAGAGATGAACTGGTCTGCTCGGGTCTGCAGGATAGCAAACACTGCCTTTGTTTTGGAAAAAACAACTGCGGCGGCCAGGAATAACAGAAGCTGAAACCGCAGCAAAGCCTTTAATGGGAGTTCCTTCCTCAGGTAAGCAGCACAATTATCATGGTGTTCCCCGTGTGTTTTGAGGGATGTCCTAAATGCAGGACAGCATGTCCTGGCTGGGTGGAGCACTGCAGATGATGCTGCAATTTCTCCTTCCCAACTGGGTACTGAGGAGCCAGTTCAGAATATGTCTGGAGATATTAAAAACCCTCTGGATGAGTTCCTGTGTGATCTGGTCTGGGTGATCCTGCACTGCGGGGCAGGGCGGGGTTGGACTAGATGATCTTTTGAGGTCCCTTCTAGCCCCGTTTCTCCCTTGAGTTGTGTTTTCACTCTCTTGTTCAGCCTCAGGCTTGGAAGGGCAAATTTTTTTCCCCCTCCCTCAAAAGAGGCAATTCTGAACCTTCTTCCACCTGGAGTAAGTGAAAGGAGCTATGGAAGTCATGGGAGAAACCTGCAATTGGGACATTTCCTCCCCATACTTTGTAGCTAGGGGTTCCATGAAGACGCACCCCTGTTGGAGTATAGCACCTCTCCATCAGTAACAGGGAGAGCTGCACCATCAGAAACTCTATTGTGGGTGGAGCAGGAGGGACGCAAGACAAGGTCCTCTGAGTGCGCAGTGAAGCCATGCAGAGAGGCAGACCCCATCCCAGCTGGTTCAGAGCCAGCTGTCTGCCTGAGGGATGGTGTGTGCAAGGACAGGAGGAAGCCCTGTCAGGAACAAGGAGGGAAAGCGATGGTGTGAGATAGGCCACGGCCCGCGGCGTGCCAGCACTTAGTGCATTAGTTCCTGGGAGGTAGCACATGTTACTTTGATCATCTGATCGTATTTGCATGAATCAGAATGTAAAAATCTTGGCTGGGGTTTACAAAGGAGCCTGGAGGAATGAGCTGCCTATCTATCTATGTATCTGACACGAGCAAAGTGAAAACCCTTCCACTTCTTCCTGGGACCATTTTCCGAGGAGACAGCTATGTGGAGCTTAAATGTTGTTTACAGCCATGGCAGGCTTTGGGGCTGTGATCATCTCTGCTCGAGAGCGTTCAAAAGGATAAAATGAGCCTCCTATTATAAAGGCTGAAAATGATCCTAAATGAGTAACACACACGCAGCCTTCACAGGCACACATTTCTGAGCCCTTGGAAATGTTGGCACATGCAAACAAACAAAAACACATGTCTCGGGTCTCTGGTTTTCATAGATTTCTGCATGCCGTGGCATTTGGGGGGATGGCATTGCCAAGAGCTAACGAACCAGATTCCTCAGCTTGGCTCGTGGAGCTGGCTCAGTGACGCAGGGACCTCGGGCAGAACCTTTGAGGGGTGGCTGCCTGCTGGAGGATCAGGCAGCAGGGAGGGCAGCTTCCTCTGGAGCAGGGTTTGCAATCAGGAGGCTCTCTGGGGCAAGGTTTGGAGTTGGGAAGCTCTGGATCGAGATTTGCAGTTGAGAGGCTCTGGAGCAGCATTTACAACCAGGAGACTCTGGTGCAAAGTTCAAATCGTGAGGATCTGTAGCAATCTTTGCATTTGGGAGGCTCTGGAGCAAGGTTTGCAATTGGGACGCTCTGGAGTAAGGTTTAAATGAAGAGATTCAGGAGTAAAGTTTGCAATCAAGAGGCCGTGGAGCAAGGTTTGCAATTGGGTGGCTCTCTGGAAGCAGCCTCAGAGCAGAGATCTGCACCCACCTCCACTTGAAGGCAAGGAGGTGATAGAGTGCAATTACTGCGTAACTTACAGCTGATAGCAATGCCCAGAACACTCCCTGGAGAGAAAACCTGAGCAAACTGCATCTGTCAGGCCCTATCTTCTCCTGAAGTTGTGATGACAGTGACACTGGTGATCATATCAGAGCGAGCGCTAGCCTCTGGGGACCCCGAGCCTGAGCCTGGGGGACCGGGACCCTGCATCTGCCTGGACCTCGTGGAGAGCTGGGCTTGTCCAGGCTGTGCCCTGCAGAGCAGCTGGTGCGACCCAGAGAGCTCACCCAGCTTGCGAGCACAGTCCGCCCGCCCGTCGGGCTGTCTGGGCTGCTTGGGAAAGGTAAAACGCTGTTTCCTGCGGGGCCAGAGATTTTGGAGGGGAAAGAAAGCAATTTGTGGCTGTGTTGTCTGCCTGATCAAAAGTGTTACCGGACTCGGCTACACAATGTGCACTCTTTAAACCGGTCCCAATTAGCCCTTCTTGCTAATGCTGCATTTCATTCCTGGGAGACTGCACTCGGAGGGCTGTTATGACTTTGTGATTGTGCACATACCTTTATGTGCTTTCATTCTTAATCCCCTTTTTGCAGAAGCCAAAAGGTCTTCCAGCCAAAAAGGAAATCAAAACCTTTTGTTGGCTGCTTCGTAAGAATTAAGGGTGGGATGAAGGTTGTAGCAGGATCTTAATTAGCCATTGTAAATAACGAGAGCGGCAGTGCCTGCAACCATATACCACCTTGGGTTGAGATATTGTCAGACCACACAAAGCTAGGTGAATGGGCAGCACAATGGCAGATAAAATTCACCCCTGACAACTGCAAGGCAAGGCAGGGTGAGGAATAATTCCAACTCCACATGCACATCATCCAGCTCCAAATTAATTGTAATAATTTACGCTTTTATTGAGCTATCCACAATGACTCCAGGGTAGTTTTTCCCTTTTTTGCTGTTTGCAAAATATGAGGATGGTTAAAGAGAGGGATGTAAAATATTCCCCAAAGCCTGCCTGCTCACAGCAGAGATCTGGAAGAGACCCTTGCTAACATGCAGGGCTCCTCTCGGGATATCTGATCTCAGAAGGGGATATAGTGGAAATAATAAGTGTTCAGAGGCTGACAATGAAAATGATTAGAGGCCTGGGGAGGGAATGCTTTATGGAGGCATTGAAAGGACTGTGCCTGCCTCATTTAGAGACAGGAAAGTAATGAATAGTCTAGACTGCAGAGAAAGTAAATTGGGATCTCCTGCTCACCTGCTCTCAACGCAGGCGGGGAAATTCAATGAAAGGCAGCAAACTTCAAAACTGCTGAAAGAGAGAGGTTCTTGACTTGGGGAAAATTAACATTTGGCATGGTGATTAACCTTTCAGTTCAGACTATGGGAGCCTGGAAACCAGACCTGGAAAGGCAGGGCAATGGGCAGTGTAACCCCTCATAGGACGAGTGCTTCTCCCATCCCATTCCATCCCATCCTGCAAAAGCCATGGTGGTCCAGCCTTGTTTCATCTATGTTAAACACCTCTGAAGAAAGCACAAAATACCTTCAGATGTGTTTTGGATCCTTTTCCTGTCCTGTCACAGTGGTCTGTCACTTCCTGCAGTGCTGCACTGGCTAGAGGAGCAGTAAAGTTGCTCTATAATGGCCTTGCAGGGTCCTTGTAGGAAGCTCCACAGGCACCTCTGCCTAAGGAGACCTTTGCCCAGGTGGCAGCAATGCTGCTTGCAAACCCTAGCTTGTGCTTTCTTCTCTTGGTGCTTTTTGGATCCTGGAGTCCTTCCCATGTTGCACAGATGCCATCTCCTTTGCTTAACACTGAGCCAGCACCAGCGCTGACACATGGCAAGTGTCATATGGCCACCCTTGCCAGCTGGTTGGCATTGGAGAAGAGAACTGTCACCTCCTCCCTTCACAAGGTCACCCAGTTCTTCTCCAGCCTGCGCTGCTGCTTGCACCAGCCATGCCAAAAGACTAAGCACAGGTAGTCCCATTCCAGGGGTGGAGAGGTTGAGATGTTTGATCTTGAACATGGCAAGTCTTGAGCTTGGTGTTTTGCAGCCTGATTGTACAAGCTCCTTGCACAGATCTGGGCTGAGATCTTCCATTGCCCGGAGGATTTTGGTATTCAAGTCCCATCCATTTGGCATGCTGCAGAAGGGTTTCTTCTGTGATTTCAGGAAGAGATCCATGCACGTGGTGAGCCTTTTGCTACAGGAGCCTGAACGGCTCCATGGCATGGTTTGCTGGGAAGCATCAAAAATAGCTGCAGGGCACAAGGTGGATCTGGCTCTGAAAGCTCCAGGTTGCTGCAGAGTAACTGGATGTCCTCTTCATCACCTGCATGAGAAGGTTTGTCCTGGGCAGCCCAACTGTGGGGTGCTGTCATCAGACATCATGATAGGTGGTCTGAACCTGGCCCAAGGTGCTCTAATCTAAGATCTGCTGTAGCAGCCAAGTGATTCAAGGCTGGATGCTTGCTTCGTACTTCTTCAAGGTGTGAACTAAGATCACATCATGCTCTTGAAAGAAGACAACAAAAATGGATCCTCACCCTTCCCAGGTGGCTTCTGCAAGCAGACAGTGGTTCTGCTGAGTTAGTGGGATTGACCACTGCCAGCTCAACCACAAGCTCTGGATAAGTCCTTCTCCCTCCCTAGAACATCAAGTCTCCAGGTGTGTGGGACAAGCCAGATACCAGCTGACGGCCACCGTGAGAGACAGAGACTGCCTTTGAGAAGTGACTGACTTGGGGAATAAACCTGAACTCTGCCCTTAGATGGAATTCATGACATGTAAATTTATAGGTGACTACTGCATAGTGCCACTTCGAGAGAGAGCTGGGAGCAGGACTTTACGATGGGGTGCACACCTTTATGGTATGTGCTTCATTAAACACCTTTCCACCCAAAGCAAGTGGTCACAACACCAGCACAACAATCAGAGTCTTTCCTGGTGGCTTGACAGGCAGAGGAAAAAGGGTCACATTGTCCTGTGGGACACAGAGAAAAGACTCCGGGGAAGCTTTGGCAATGAGCAGATGGGAGTGTCAGTGCCTGGAGGAGCCTTGCTGTGCAAAGGGATCAGCCATGTGGATGCACAGCAGAAAACATTGCTCCAGGAGAAAGTAAGTGCCTCAAGTCCTTGAAAACTGTGGTGATGGGAGGGAAAAATAAATCAGAAGTGCACACAGAGATGAAAGGTTAGCAAAAGTTGCTTGGCTTGGAAGTTGCCAGAGAAGTGGTGGTGGGTGCAGGTGAGAATGTGGCTGTGGCCAGAGGCTGGAGGATCAGGGAAAGGNCGTGGAGGGGGGGGTGGTATATGTATGTTTATTAATGGTTTCACATCTGTCCTGCAACTTCTTTGCTATTTGAAGGGTGTTGCCAGTTCCACGTCAGGAATATCTGTGTTTGCCTGGGGGGCACTTGGACACCTGCTAGGGACGTTGAGTTGGATGTGCTGGGATGGTAGAGGGGAACATACAAGCTCCCAGCCTCATGGGAAGAGCACTGGGTCTGTGTCCCGGTCCCTTGCTCTGCTGTATTTCAACAGCCACGTGTAGGGGTGCCCCGCACCGATGTCGGGAGTAAATTGAGTCAATTATCTCCCACCATCTCTGTTGAAAGTGGTACTTAATCCTTTCCTCTAAACCTTTTATCTGACATTAAATGGTCATTAGTTTAAAAGAAAAAAAGTTAATCTGACTCCCTTTCCAGCTGGAAAAACCTTTATAATTGCAGTAAAAATGCACCGAGGGCATGCACTGATAACATTGTTTTAGGGAACAAACAAAAAGCCACCGTAGGTTTTGCATTAATTATTTTCCTGGGCAAATGAATTAAACAAACAGGACTGCTGATTTGTAACTCGTGGGCACGTTGTTGTGTTTGCTGTTAGACCTTCCTGGAAATTTCCCGGCTTAGAAGAAACACTTAAATCATAACCAGCTACATATTTCTTGTGGGAATGGTTCCCAGTCATAAACAGTAAAGAAGTCTTTAGGCTGATGAGAAGGAATTCAAATTCATCTCCCTGATGTTTCCAGTCAAAACCAGGACTCCAAGACCTTATCTCTTTGGAGAAGGCTCTTGGGATGGAGAGGGATGTTGAGGGAGCCTGGGGATCAATGCCTGGGCAGGCAGGAGCAGGAGACTTGCCTCACCCACTTGTCCTTCTCTGTGGGCTCATTAGCTGTTTGCATCATCAAGCCAACAGGCTGCACTTCTCGGCTTGGCACCTAGACCACACTGTCCTGGAGGAGCTCAGGTTTTCTACCAGGGCACCTCCATCTGGGCTGTGGTCTGCTGCTCTGGGGCAGGAGTCTCCTGCCACATGTCTGATGCTGCAGGTCCTTGTACTGGAGATGTGACAGGGTTAAGAAACCTGGTGCAGCAGTTAGCTAGCTGGGAGGGTGGTGTCCCATGCAGCACCATGCTGAGCATGGTGGACCTGTTGGGCTTTTCCAACCCAGTCAGANCCCCCTCCAACCTTTGCTGAAAAATTAGTGGTAGTTTCTCTCTATTAACTTTTTATGCCCCTACAGCAAGCCTCTGCTGCCTCTGAGTGCTGCCATAGCCCTTGCCATGTGCACAACCTGAAAGGAACAAGGCAGGAACCAGGGTTAAGCGAGGTTGCTGGGAGCATTGCTGCCATCTAAATCCCTTTCTACTGGTGACCTGAGGACAAGGACTGGGGCAATGGCAACCTGCACCCTGGAGCAGTCTTCTGCCCCTCTGTGCATTCAGTGACACCCAACCCAGGGTACCACAACGCCCTTGCTTGGTGCCTGGTGCTGACAGCCACCCCAGGAGTTGCCTTCAGCAAGGCTAGAGATGAATTTGGGATTGGACTGGGATGATTAAGCAAGGACTAAAGCAGAAATTAGTTTGGGTCCAGTGAAATGTGACTCCTTTTTTTTTTTTTCCCTTTCTTCTTTGAAAAGTGCAGCTAAAGGATTAAGTTTTGTGTTTTTTAACTAGATTTCTTTCTCTTCTCAGAAAGTTCTTTGCATTTTTCCAGCCTAGAAACAGAATCAAGAAATACTTAAATGTGAAAAGAATGTGTTTTGAATTCCAGTTTTTCTGCTTTTGACAATAATAAAGGTTTCCCTTAATGCAAAGGTTTTAATTATCTGTAAATTTGGGGAAATTTCCAGCCAGCTCTAACGTAGATTATTCAGTTTGCAAGTTTCAGTCTAGAAATATGTAATTTTCCCATGGTTAGAACCACAGTGCCACAACCACTCCTCCTGTGCCAAGCCTGTCATCACCCATGGCATGGTGGCTTGAATCTGGAGCTAGGCACAAGTGAAGAGCTCAACTTTTGGATGCGTCAGGGCTGTGTTGACACGGTCAACCATCCCTTGCCATTGGGTTATTTCTGAAGCCCCAAAGCAGAGTGTGCTGTGACCCCCTCCCCAGGACCCTGAGCCCTGCCCTCGGTGCTGCAGTGTCATTTCCAGAAAGCAATACTGAGTGTACCTAATTTACCAGTAAATTATAGATCGTGTGGTCCATTAGCCACTGCATTGCTGCTGTTGAATTTACATGAAAGGGATACATTTTCTGCAGTGAAACCCCTCTTGTGGCCAGGGGAGGTCAACCGTGTCACTCAAGGGCCAGGGAATGTTTGCCACTCTGTGAGTGAATGGGAACTGACTCCAACCTTTTAGGTGGGGGAAATCCATGGTATCCAGTCCAGGCTGAAGGGCTGGAGAGCAGTCCTGTGAAAAAGGGCTTGGGAGCACTGGTGGATGAAAAGCTGGATGTGAGCCATCACTGTGTGCTCACAGTGTAGAGCCAGCTGTGTCCTGGGCTGATCCCCAGCAGCATGGGCAGCAGGTGCAGGGAGGGGATTCTGCCCCTCTGCTCTGCTGAGCCCCCTCCTGCAGTGCTGGGGCTAACTCTGGAGTCCTCAGCACATCAGAGATATGGACCTGTTGGAGCATGGACAGAGGAGAACACAACAATGATGGGAGGGCTGGAAACCCTCCTCTATGGGCCAGGCTGAGAGAGATGAGGCTCCAGGAAGACCTTTTGGTGGCCTTTCAGTGCTTTAAGAGGCTGTAAGAAAGCCAGGGACAGATGTTTGATCAGGAACAGTCATGAGAGGATGAGGGGTCATAGTTTGAAACTAGAAGAGGGAGATTTATCTGAGAGAGCAGAAGAAATTCTTTGCACTGATAGTGGCGAGACCTTGGCCCGGGTTGCCTGGCAAGGTGGGAAATGGAATCCCTAGAACCATCCCAGGTCAGTTTTTTTTTGGGCTCTGAGCATCCTGCACTAGTTGCAAATGTCCCTGCTGGACTGCAGGGGGTTTGGACTACATGATCTATAAAGGTTCTTTCCAACCTAGCATTTAGCAGAGCAGGGTCTTCACATGAGCAAAGCCATCACAACTAAAGGATGGGACAAAGCACGAAGGGAAATGACAGAGAGCAGGAGCCCCTTCCCCATGACGCAAGTGCTGCTGCAAGAGGCTCCTGTTTGCATAATGAAGGAGCTCGACTTTTGCTGTCTGCCCAGCTCATTTATGCTTTTCCACAGCTCCCAGTCCCAATCCAGCCAGACTTGACATTAGCAGATGCCAAATGAATATTTGCACAAATGTTCACCAGCGAGTTTTCGTGCCGCTCCCTCCCTCAAGGTGGCAAGTGTGGGTGTGGAGAGTGCTGCCCTGTTTGAGAACATGTCCCTTTGAACTCCCCGGCGGGGAGGGTGAAAGAAAGGGGAAAAGGTTTTCCAAGCAAAA
>VWZE01012303.1:73399-83595 GCA_013396675.1 Eubucco bourcierii | reverse complement strand
AAAAAAAAAAAAAAAAAAAAAAAAGTAATAATAAAAAAAAATTAATAAAATCATCTGAACAGGTTCCAGCCTGTGTTATTTTGTTGTTAACCCAGAAGCCTGTGGATACCGGAATCTGGGAAAGAAGAGGAGGAATAGAAACAGAGTGGGAATGTGGAGAGGAATAAAGCAAAGCTAAAAAAGCCCCGACTCATGCCTTTGGTTTTGTTGAGACGAGAATTAGACACATACAAATTAACTAGGAAATATCCTGTTTCTTTAGGGGGGTTGGAGGTGGAGAAGGTATTAACCTTATAAAGGGAACTCTCCGGCCACCCCAGGGAGGGTGTGAAGTAAGTGTTGGGTGATGTGTTGACTTTAATGCAGGAAAGGAGTCTGCTGCCGAGAGAAGCACTAATCCTGCCCCTGCCTTTGAGCTACAGTTTTTAGCATCCTCTCTTGTCTCCTGTTTAAAGTGATGCCCGGAGGATGCTGCCCTGGGTGCAGTGGTCCCCACCCTGGCTCAGTCTAACTGTGGGGGGGGGAGGGCTGGGATGGGGAGGATGTTTCCATCTGTGGAACACAGAGCTGCTCACCTAGGGGTATAACAGTAGGCACTTTGTCAAAGACAGGGGAAAAAAAAAAGGGATTGCAGGGATTTGGTGGTGCCCCTCATGGGAGCAAGGTGGATCGTGCCCATTCTTTCAACAGTGCATGTGGGAGCAGTCCCCTCCCTGAGGCAGGATTCGGCCACCTTCCCCACACCTCCCCAATTTGGAGTTGGTCAGATCCAGCCAGGTTTGCCATGGAGCCTGTGAAGGGGGAGAAACAGAGACACGCCTGAGGATGGAAGAGTTAAGCAGACCCTGGCAGCACTCCCCAGCCTCCCCTCCCCAAGCTAATCTAACAGATGGGGAGATACTAATTATCCCCCAAGCCAGTAGCTGTGCCGTGAGGGTGATGCTGTCCTGGAGCTGTGCCATGCAGCGTGGCAGCGTTATTCTGGCAAGAGCAGAGTGAGGTGTTTCAGGGTGACCCACAGGGACACGGTGTGACCAGCCTGGGTAGAGGATGCTGCTGCCAACCCTAGAGCCAGGAATGAAAGCAAAGTGCTATCAGGGCTGGTGTGGAAATGGGCTTGGCTATTCCTGTTTCGCTGTACCTTTGCTTTGGGCACTTCGATATCCTTAATTCCTCCTGGGAATTCCCAAATGAACAAGTAATTTTTAAGTGCTGCAGTAGATCATGGCAGGTGACTGGAGAGCTGGAGCGGTGCTGTGGCCCAGGCTGTTCCTTGCAAAACAGAAGAAACCCAAACCAAACAAAAATCCATGTCCGTAGCACGTCAGAGAGATGCTGAAGTGGCCTTGTCAGCAGCCAGCTTGTCCCTGGTGTTTGTTGGGCTGCAGGGACTAGGTCCCGCTCTGTTTTTTGAGTGAGGATCTGTGCAGCCCTTCCTCAAGAACAGCTTCTCCTCCTGCAAGCCTTGGGTATCTGCAACCCCCCAGCACCACTCTGGCTTTACAGCTGGGAGCTGTGTTCCCAACAAAGCATTATTGGTTGGTATCCCCTTGCATCTCAGCGTGGGCGAGCCTTCCTGTGCCCGGCACAGCCCCTGGGGAACCAGTAACACATGGGAGCTTGTTCCTGTGCCTAGGCAGTGGGGAGCTGTTGGCTTCCCTGCCAATTCCACACGTTTTTTTCAGCTAGCTCAGCAGTCCAAATGCAAAACCCCAGCAAGCAGGGACATCGTGTTTATTTCTGACAAGCCCGGGAGACCACTGTATTGTAAACCAGTGACAGGATGACACTCATTCATAGATGATGTGCTTGTTTGTTTGTTTGTTTTCTTATCTGCAACAGAAATTATCTATAGAAACCTCCATTTACTAGCTTGTGCAAGAATAATTCAATACAAGCAAGTAATATAAGTTAAAAAAAAATTCTAACTATTGTAAATTCTTCTTAACTCTTTCAGGATGGGGTGGGTGGGAGGCTGAAGTTGGTGGAAATGGGGGAAAGGGAAAGATGCTTTGTAGGTGGTATCTCAGCTCAGACCTGATATCTGTACAGCTCATGGGAATACAGCTTGTGTGACAAAGAAGTTTTTTACTTTGAAGGTGATGGCTAGAAAAGTTTCTTGGTCTATCACAAAATGCAGTGCTTTGGTTTCCCTGCTGAAGAAGCTGCTCAGAATCTGCACAGTGTTCCCAGACAGATTCCACTTTTGATGGAACTTTTTACCCTTATTCCCACCTAGCCAGGAGGAGTGAGGCACAGACAGCCTAAGGCTGGGCCCACAGAATGCATAGGGATAGAGATACAGAAAGTGAAATACAGACATAGACATATGTATGCATACATATAGATACACCTCTATACATATTCATATACACATGTGTACACACAATCGTGCTCCCTTGTGTACTGTAGATACATATAGTGTAGGTACACGTACATTCCCTAGACATACACAGCCCCGTATACATATAGATATGCATTCCTGTACATACACATACACCCCCTTACACACACACACACAGAATCACAGAATCATAGAATCACTTAGGTTGGAAGTGACCTTAGAGATCATCTCCAACTCCCACCTCCCCCGCTCCCTGTCATGGGCAGGGATCCCTCTCAACTAGACTCAGCTGCTCAAGGCCTCATCCAACCTGGCCTTTAACACCTTCAGGAAGGGATTATCTACAACCATTCTGGGCAACTTATTCCAGAGTCTCACCACCCTCATACCAAAAAACTTCTTCCTAAGATCCGGTCTAAACCTACTTTCTCTCAGCTTAAAACCATTCCCTTTGTCCTGTCTTTAGACATCCTTATGAAAAGTCCCTCTCCAGCCTTTCAGTAAGTTCATTTCAGGTATTGGAAGTCTTGTCTTCGCCAGGCTGATCAGCCTCACCTCCCTCATCCTGTCCTCATAGCAGAGCCCTTGAATTAACCGTATGGCTCTCCTTTACACTTATGCCAATAGTTCTATGTCCTTATAATGGAGACACCAGAATTCTACACAGTATTTGAGGTAGGGTCTCACAAAAGCAGAGTAAAGGGGAGAGTCACTTCTCTTGACCTGCCAGCCACACTCCTCCTGATGCAATGCCATATACATACACATCATACACATATACACATGCACATCACACACATTACATCCCCGCCCCCCATATATATAGCATATTGCATACCCACACACCTATACCCCATATAGATGTGTGTGTGTGCCTCTCTCTCTGTACTGCTGCCAGCACAGCATCCTGGAGCTTTGTCCCTGACCCAGTGCTGGGAGCCAGAGCAGGGAGGAGAGGCAGCAGATGGGTGTGGAGAACGGGCAGGCGCAGGCAGACGCCGAGCCAATACTGCTCACTATGATAGACAGTGGTCTTAGCACACCAGCAGCCTAATGCAGGTTTTGTTGCTGTCAGGTTTGTGGTAGCTATGCTGGCAAGGGTGGATTTAAGGAGGAATGTGAAGTGGCACAGACTACTGCAGTTGGTAGAGATCTTCCTGGTGTGAAGGGTGAGTTGAAGGAGAGCACTGGGTCAGTGAAAATGAGCAGGAGTGACGGTTTACAATGACTGACACCAGCATCATGCCGATGACAGTCCAGCTGAACTCAATGTTACTTGCCTGAAGATTGGATCTCCTTCAGGTAAACTGGGGAATGAGAGCTGGGGCTGGCTGTGGGGAAAAAAACAAGGAGAATGAAAAATAATGAGGCTTTGCTGTAATACTGGGTTTTCCTAAGGAGTAGACTTAATTTAATCTTCAGAGATCAGACAGCATCAATACGTATATATTTATACATACAGAATGTAACAGCAGAGCCCCAGCATTCAAAAACCAAAACGAGTGAATGTCCTCCTTGAACAATATCCTTCTCTCAGTCCCACTCCTCAGCCCTACGTTCTGGGGTCTCCAATGCACAGTAAAACCTTTCCATCCCTACCAGTCACTTGCCACTTTCCAGTCTTGGATGCTGCATCCCTAAGAGGATCTCTCTCTCTCATTACTGTGACAGAAGCCTTATGGATCTCAGTTCATCTTGGTACCATCTCAGTGACAGAGCAGCTTCTTTTATGAGAGACTGCATCCTCTTGGACCTTTACCTTTTATGAGAGATTGCATCCCCTTGGATCACTTCTAAATGTGTTCCCAGATCTTACTCCAAGAAACAGGCTCAGGATGTGGAATTGCAGTCTGAGCTGGATTCTGCCATGAAAGCCTTCTGTCCCTGACAGAAAATTCTGTAGCTCTGTGTCTTCTTACACCACCTTTCATTCATAGAATAATGGAATTATAGACTTGTTGCCGTTGGAAAAGACCTTTGAGATCATTGAGTCCAACCATTAAAGTGTCACCACCATGGCCATTAAATCATGTCCCAGATTACTACATCTCCATGTGTTTTGAACACCTCCAAAGATGGTGAACCTACCAACCCCAGGGGCAGCCTGTTCCAGTACAGGTATTTTCCCTTATATCCAGCCTAAACCTTCTCTGGTGCAATTTCAAGCTTTTCCTCTTTTTTCTGTCTCTAGCATAATTCATCACTTCTTCTGATTTCAGTGATGCTCAAATCCTTCCTAGGGATGTGGTAACCTTTACCCTTTTCATCTCTCCCCATTGCATTTTGATACTGCCAGTGGGCTGGACCCCATCCTATAGTGTCCATGGGCTCCAAATGACTATGCAGAATCCAGGAATATTTTGGAACATATGTTCCCTCACCTCTCCAGGGCCAAATATTTCATTTTGCTTCAAATATCAGAGTGGAAATAATCAATTAACACATTCATTACTCATTTCTGGTACAGTACAGTCTAAACATCTGAGACCCAACCCGTGCTCTTTACAGCCAACACAGTATAAACTCACATTAAGAGACCAATGATAATTTGGTATTTGAGAAATGAACCCAATTTTGTGTCTTCCCACTAAGCAAAAATTACCTCATCATTACTGTCATGTAGACTTAGACAGAGCTACTGGAACCCTGACTTGTCTGAGGCTGGAGCCCTGCTACCTCTTGCACGGTGGTTTGTAGCAAAGTATAACGTTTGTGTGTGTCCTGATACCTTAACCCTTCGAGCAGGCAGCAAAGACAGAGGAAATAAGATTTGCTAGCAATAAAGCAGTGTACAATAGCTATTAAAATGGGGTAATTACATAATTAGCACGGCAGTGGTAACTCACCCAGCACGAACAACAGTAAAACAGGCCCCTGTTTCCCTTGGTCCGACTGGAGCCGAGACCCTAACAAAACCTCCAAAATGGTTATTTAGTTGAAACACACAAGAAAAACTTAAAAGCCGTCGTAAAACTGAGAAGGGAGGCCCAAAAAACCACAGGGAAGCCAAACACTTTCAAAGAAACAATAGTAAATTAGGTGTTAAAGATATAAAAGCCTGTTCCCTAACAATTTAATTAGGTAGCATGTCTGTTACAGACATTATGCTGCTAGTTTTGGAACCCATGGCAGGGCCTCACAGCTCTCAATTCACACTAGTCCCCAAGAGAGGAGTTTGTTATGAAGGACTGATGTTTTTGCTCTACAGAAAAGTGTGATGGTAATCAAGTGAAAATGGCAGGTAGCACAAGAAATTACTATTTTTCTTCCCCTTTGCAACTTTCCTTGACATGTATTTACAGTAATTAAAAGCCCGGTTTGAAGAATAGTCCTGGTTTTAATTAGCACCTGCTTCAGTTTCATCTGAGCTCATTCCCTCAAAGAAGGAGCAGAACAACAAAATTCTCCTGGAACAGGCTCGAGTTTGACCATTTTCAGAAGCCTGCCTTCAACTTCTGTCCTCACTCTGGAATGGAGCTCAGAAACAAGAGGCAGAGCCTCTGTGCTGGGTGTGCATCCCACAATCGAGCTTTGGCTCATTCATTAACTCCTCCTGCCACCACACAGCATCTCCTGTGCATGGGAGTGAACCTCTTCTTGCCTCATCCTCAGTCTTTCTGGTGGGGAGGAAATAAAAACCTGATAGCTTTGCCACCAATGTTGAATCTACTATTAGTGACTTTGAATCTTAAATCCATTAGGTGGAATCAAGGATGGAAAGGGCTTGCTTAAATGAAATGTGAAGCACTAAAATGAAAGGACAGTTCTGTGACTCTGTGACAGTCAAAGTGCCTCACTGCTTCTCAAAGGTCACCCCATCACTAGCTGTTGTGACAAAGCCCCTCTGGAAAGGCTGCATTTTACTTCTGCAGCCCTAAAGATGCAGGTTTTTTCCCTTTGTAGCAAAGGGGGTTGCATTAAAGGACCGCTGTAGAAAGAGCAGGACCTTGTGGGAAGACTCTTGCTGACCTCTTCTCAAAGGCAGGATACTCAGCAGTATTCCTGCTGTGCTGAGGGTAATTTTGAGGGATAACGTTTCCATCGGCGTGTTGCTTGACAGTTTGTTCTTCTGTCACCTCCCAGCAATGTTTATACCCAGGAACAGAGTCCATCTTGAGCTGAGGGGTCATTTATTTTTAGTGGAGGTTCTTTGCTAAAAATGAGGGCACACCCCTGAGGGAGTCAACTGAAGCAAGTGGAGAGGTCCTCACCTAACCCCTCTCACTGTTTGCAGAGTTTACCTTAATGCTAAGCCTGGCTTAATACCATCCACTGGCAAATGCACCATGCCATGCGCTGCCCTGGAGTTAGCACACTGCTGTGATGCTGCCCTGGCCCCTTCGATCACTGCTTCCCTACAGGGCTACCTCTCAGCCAGCAGGTCTCAAACCATCGACAGGCACTCTCCTGTCCAAACAAGACCTGCTCCATCCAGAAATGTGAATTTTCTCCTCTGGTTTGATATTTTGTCCATCTCAAGATACAGAGACATGCAGCTCCACTCCAAAGCTGCCAACTGGAGGTCAGAGTTTTTCACATTTTGAAGTTGCTTTGAGCACTCAATGCACTCCAGAAAGAGGTAATGGCACTTCTGCATCATTTTTGGAAGCTGCTAATACTCTGCATTCATTTCCAGACCTGCACCACTGTCTTCATCTGGAAAAAGGAGTAGCACTTTAAAACAAGTTCAGGTCTGCTTCCAGAACTTAATTTTCAAGGACAGAGTTATAAGAGGAAGCATCTCTCTTGGAGAAGAGTTGTTCCCTGTAGCCTGAGTGTGGGTTTTGGGAGCATGTACCCTCTCAATTGCTCATGTGTCATGAATGAGCCTGGGCTAAAGTCCTTCTGCTTGAGAGAGGCACCCACCCTGCAGGACCTGGGAATGCTCCCACGGAGGTGTAGGAAACTAGTACAGGCAGAACTGGTTCTCAGTGGCAATGACCACCCAGATTGGATGGATGTCTTCCTCTGACCCCATGTCAGCAGCTCAGCTGAGCTGCAGTGCTGCAGATCAGGAGCAAAGATCCACTGACCTCTCTTACTCTGGTATCCATGTCCAAAATTTCCTCCCTGGCCACTGAGATTCCACTTCTCCTCCCAAAGTAGTTGGCAGCAGCTCCCTTCCTGAGGGAGCAAAGGCTCCTGCATCTCCATGCTGTTGTGTGTGTTGTTTGTGAAGGGTTTTGGAGTGAATTCTTTCTCACAAGGGTTTTTTGTTTTTGTTTTTGTTTTTAAGCTTTATTTTATTATTAACACTTCATTGTTTTTTCAGGGCTGGAAACATAAGCTCAGCGATCCTGATGCTATTTTGGACCTCACACCTCTACTTGACCTAAGAGAACTAAGGACAGCTGCAAAAATACAAACAAACAAATAACTTAGAGCATTAGATATGCTTTAAACCACTAATGAGCTAAGCCTAATGACCCCCCTAGGAGGCATATGTTAATTTATATGTTTTCATTAAGTCTAGTCTTCAGCCTCTTGAGCTCTCTGTGCAGTGTGCAGCATGGCAGAGTGCTTGGTGATGAACAGAAGAGACAATGGTGGAGCTGGATCTTTGGCAAAGGCGTTTGAGAGCTCAGCATGAACTCAGGTTAAATATGTCCTGCTTAAAAAGGACAGTGATTATCAGTGCCACGGTGGTGCCATGAGAAGTTCTGGTCACCGTGTGTGTCAATACAGGCAGCGAGGCTGCAGAGACCTGAAACACCACATGTACTGTGGGACAGTGGGGAGGAGGGTGGCACAGATCCTCAGCGAGATGCCTCAGCTGTGGCCTCCACCAACCCACCCTCTGCAGGACTTGGGGCCAAGGGCTCATTTTTGCCAGAGCTCCAAATCTTTGCCTGTCTCACTCCAACTAATTCCGGCTGAGCTCAGATTTCGCACACCCAGGCACTGAAATAAGGGGAAAAGAAACAATTTGAGGAAAGGGGTCATAATATTCCCCCTCTTCTCTGTTTGCTTTTTGGTGGTACTAGATGTCAAGTGGTTCTGGCATAAACAGCCCTCGTAGCTCCCTTTTCCAGTTCATTCCTGTGAAGCTGCAGTTATTTGTGACTTCACTCCAGATCTATTGCTCTGGGATTTGGGAAGTGCTGCCACTCCCTCAGCCCACATGGCTGGCGGGGGGTGGAGAGAAGGAGAAATGGGGAATAAACAGGGTTGTCACCTTGCAGACAGCAGGAGATGGGGCCTGTCTCTGCCACCCGACCCAGCTGCAGCACCAGGGTGGGGACTGAGGGCTGTGACCGAGGGGCAGAGGCATGTAGGCAGCTATAGGAGCCATAGTGCATAAATAGCAGCATGAGGTATTCACAGACCAGCTGCGATGGTAAAGCACTGGACAAGTCCTTGCCCTGCAGCCCCTCCTCTGTCATTCCTTGAGGGTAATGCTGTGTGTTGGGTGGTGCAGCAGCAGGGTCAGCAGCTGGTGAGGCCGTGGAGCAGGCTCCATCACACCTCCAGCTGCCCTCTTGCAGCCTCTTGTGCTCCACCATAGGCTACTTGACTGATAGAAGATAATTTGCAACCCATCTTGCTTCTCTCACACAGTGGCACACAGGTCCACTGGGTTTTTTGGCTTGAGTAGTCTGACCCATGGAGGCAATACTGATGATCAGAGGGGTGTTGGTAGAACAGGGAGCCAGGAGTGCTCATTCCCTAGCCCTGCACCGCTGGGTCATCTCCAGAGGTTGGTGTTGGTGGGACTTGCAGCCAAGCAGAGCCCACTGACTTGAAGCATCTGTTTGCTTAGAGAAATAAGATGGGTAAAAATAGCAGCTTACTGTTGAGGAAAAGTGCTTCCTGTCTGGGCCTCATTTCATCACTCGGGCCAGCGCTGTGCAGCTGCAGAACCACAGCCTGGCTCTGCCTCCTCGCTCCCTAGGACTGTATGGCCACTGCTCTCTAGTGACAGCACTTTGGGGGGCATCTCTGCTGCTCAGGGCTCTGCTTGAGGGTAGCCAGCCCCAAATATCTGGGGGGTCCCACATCAGTCATGTTACATTAGTAGTAGTTTATTTGCACTGAAACTGCCCTATGAGGCTTTTTAGCTCTGCTAAGATGTTCCCACCCTGTTTTACTTATGATCTAAAGTTGTAGTTCATAAGCCTTTGGCTGGGGGTGGTCATGTGTGGGCTGAAATGCTCAGTGTCCCTGCTCTTATGATGAAAGTGTGGTCATTCTGCAGCTGGACTCATCTCCAGTTGGATGACAAGTGGAAAAGCATGCAGGGCCTTTAGAACAGAAGGGTAGGTCATAGACTACACACAGTCTTGCAGAGTGTGAGCCAAAGCCTGTAGCTTAAGTGCAACCAAGCACTGGTGAGTGTGGGAGCAAAGGATGATGGAACTGGAAAAATTTGGTCAAGATCAATTTTGAATGACCTGATCTTCTAAGTTCTCCTACTGATGGTAGGGAAGATTCTTCTGCTCCTAGAACTAGAACATTACACATGGTTTGCCTCATAGAGATGTAGTAATTTTACAAGTGATCTTAGAAACAGTACTAACTTTTAGAACAGGTCCAAAGTGTTTTTTCTTTTTTTTCCCCCTAAGGCTTCTCTGGGTACTATTTGATTTCTAGGGTGGCTCCTCTAGTGAACTGTGGAACCTGAAAGGACAACGAAGGAAACCAAAAGGGAAAACTATGTCTGTCTTGACAACATCCTTTTGGATCAGATCTTACCCAGACAACTCATGTTTCCACTGTATTTCTGTAGGTGACATTCACTCTGTGTTGCACCAGCCTATATGGCCTCTCCTTCACTGCATCATCAGGTCACCAACTACACAGAAGGAGCTACATCATCTGAAACCAGCAAATGGCAGATGAGTTTCAACTCACT
>VWZE01012303.1:0-73373 GCA_013396675.1 Eubucco bourcierii | reverse complement strand
CGGAAAAAAAAAAAAAAAAAAAAAAAAGGAGCATCTGTGTCCAAAGGAGTTCTCCCTTGGAAGAGGACAGTGGCTGAATCTCACCCAGATATACTGCTCTGCACTCAGTGGTCTTGTGTTTCACAAGCTCTTGTGACATGACTCACTCCAGGAAGGATTTCCTCTGCTTGTGGTGGGATCTGCTGTGAGGTCTAGCTCCTCAGCTGAAGCCTTTGGGAGGCTGCCTGTCCAGTGTCACATAGTATTATTACTTCAGTGGGTTGAATTTCTTCACATTTCTGTTTCTCCCTCATCTTTGGTCAAACTCTGTTCAGATTACTTCCCACCCCCCCATCCTAGGAGTAAAATAACTCTAAGGATTTATTCCAGTAATTCTCCTCCTCCCAGAACAGTAGATAAATATTTCAAGCTGCATGTGATTTGATTTAAGATCTTATTTCTGTTGCTGAGGTACGTTTTCCTTGCAAGGAGGACAGACTGCATGAAAGCCATGATGATTCACTGAATTTTGCAAAGGGCTGGTTTGCCCAGTCGTATTATTCAGCTGTTGCTAGGCTTGTGAATCAGATCTGCCTTGGACCTTCCCACATAGGCAAGGGTTTCAGCTGGGTGAGGGCAGAGTGCTAATGAGAACTGGTCAGAAGGTGGAATTTCCTCTCCAGGAGAAGCTCTGGCACTCCCCAGTTCTTTTTGTTATGAATCAAGATGGAAAGACAAAATTTGGGAGTTTCCCATGAAATGTTAACTTAGAAACTACTCAGAGAAGAAAACCTTGTTTCAATGATGTTTGGTTTGTTTCTACTTTCTTATCATTAAAAAAAAAAAAGAGAAAAAAAAGAAAAACTGAAGACATGAGGCAGTGCAAAGCATCAAATTTGTATAAGGTTTGAGTCAATACTCAGCTATGTGCAGCAGTGGAAGCAAAAATGACGGTAATGAAATGAAGTACGTCAATGCCGTTGAGCAGAACCAGCGCGGCGGTGATGAAACACCATGTTTTGACATTCTCCTGTTGTAAAATTTCATTGAAATTGACAAACTGCTGAGAAATATTTTGATTTTTTTTTTTTTTTTGAATAGGCTTCACTGGATGAGAAACTGCTCTGTTGAAAGATTTTCAGCTGGCTCTATCGCAAACTGAGTCAACAGCTGGTGAACAGGCCATCGTCACTGCTGGAGAGGGCCTGGAGATGGTGAGGCAAATGCACGAGGGTCAAACCCTGAGTGTTTTAGCAGTCACTCATCAAAATACCATTTGATTTGAGCAGGAAGCTGGACTAAATAAGAACGACAGTGTTTGGCACTTTGTAGGTGTCCAGATGGCCTAGCATTAGGCGCTGGCTTCTAAGAGTGGATGCGACCCAAGTTGTTATCAAGGCTTCTCGCAGCAGCCATTGCAGAGATTGACAAGTCAGAGTGCTTTCGTTAGGAGCCAAAGTCAGGTCTGCACAATCAGCCTCTAAATTTCAAGCAGATGTAAGATGCAAAAGTAGGAGGAAGATGGCAAGAAGAGTAGCTCGCTGGAATGGACAAATTGGAACATGTACTCACGTCTTCTGCTGGAGGGGCCCCTGCCAAAGCAGAACATCAGTTCTGAGGAGCTGTTGGTTCATACTGACACTGACACTGAATCTCCTCAGAAGGGATTTCACATACACCATGGCACATGGATCTTAACTGCCTGGTAGGTCTGAAAGTCCACATTGCTATGAACAAGAAGAAACAAAAGTGGTGAAGTCCACCAACTGCCTCACTTCCAGTAACTCCTTTTAAACTAGTTACAGTGATGAAGCATAATAACCATTTAACCCCGAAGAAGAGCTGTCAGTGCTCAGAATGTAGCAAGAAATTTTTTTTATCAGGTTTTGAAAAAACAACTTCTTTGGCAGAGGAAAGAAGATGGCCTGGTTATTTAGAGGCCTAAAACGATGTGGGATACAATCTTTTGGAAGTGTTTTTCCAGTTTCTAAGCACAATTCCATTTTATAGAGGATCCAGAGAGAATGTGTAACTACACATGGGATACAGCTGACCTCAGCTATCTTGGTCAAGGTCACTCTGAGGTTAACCCACCGTATGCTCATGTGTGAGCTGTGTTGCAAGGCAGGGATGGTGCCCATGAGTCCATGGGCAATGAAGCCTCACTCCTCTTCCAGCAGATCACAGTGAAAAACAGCAGCACCCTTTTCTGACAGCACAGGGATGCTGAGAGCCATACTTGAAAATGTTCTCATCCAGCCTGAGGTGGTCAGAACCTTGTTATGGCAAGGACACCAGAAGATTCCTGATTTTCAACCTGATGTCTTTCCTTAAGCATAGCACAGAAATGCTGAACAGTGGTCAAAGCTGCTTCTTCTAACAGTTCAACACTGAAAAAAATTTGATCCCTAAGGGAGGAAAGGGAATATCTTGCAACTCAAGAAGCTTGTTCAAATGGCACAAGTCTCTACTGGTTCCTGATCTTTCCATCACCTCTGTGGCTTAGTTGTGAGTGTGGTCCCCACCACAAGCAGCTTTCCTGATTTTTGTAGGTTTGCTCTCATGATGCAAACTGTGATGCAGCTGCTGTACCCACATGTGTCACCTCAGCCTTCACCAGCAGAGCCTGCCCCTTGCTCTCCAGAAAGCTGCATCCTCTCCCTTTCCCCAGAGTGGTTCCAGCTGGCCTTGAGTATAGGAGCCAGAACAAGGGCCATTGCCCAGGAATAGCCCTTTCCACAGTGGACCACATCTACAAAACAGATCTGAACAAGAAGGATGTGTCTCAGCCTTAGGCTCACAGCAGACTGAAGGTTTGCTCCCCTCCCACAGCACATCTTGGAGTCCAGACCACAAACCATCCGCACCATATCACTGTCAAACACTTCCAAAGTCCAGTTTGTGTCTCCTTCCAGGCTTGTCTGTAAGCAGAGGAAAGAAAAGGGGTGAAGAGGAGGCAAATAAGTGATGGTTTTAAACCCAGAGTGAGGTGAGTTTATTTGGTGGAGTCAATGCATGCATATCCAAGGAGGAACTGAAAAATAGGGAAGGAAAAGAGCCCAGCCAACGGAGCCAAGCAGATAGGCAAGGGTTAGCCAGCATGGAGCAAGAGCACTAAGCCATGACAGGAGGCTGGCATGGTATCATCTCAGATTATTAGTGCCTCTTGTTTTATAAGCTAAGTTCTGGGGGAGGAAATATGTAGTGAAGTGAAACTGGTGATTGTACAGGCACGCCGGCGATTAAGGTTGCAGTGGGTGGGCAGTCTGTGGGGGCTGGTGTGTTAACTCCAGCCAAGGAGAGGCACATGCTTTCCAATCTATGCTATCTCAGTTTCAGTGCTGCAGACAACCCATCAGGGTGTCATTAACAAGCAGTTACTCCGCACTCGTTGCTGCACTTTAAGGAAATATGTCAAAGGCATTTCTGGTGAGCGAGGGCTCGGTGCGATCAGATTGCTGCAGCCTTCTCACAGCATTCCATTCAGATTATGATACACAATAGTTCAGACCCTGCTGTGTCCCATTACTCAATTATGAAATTGCTTTAGAAGTTGGGAGCTTACTGATTGGCTCTGAATGATTTCATACCCATCATATTTCTGTGTGTTTGTACTCTTGGGCTGATTGCTCTGCCTAGTTGGTTCAAGCCGTTTCGCCCTTCTGTTTTGTGCACTAGAATATATTTTATACCTTTCTGCATCACCAACAAAACCCCAAGCAACATGCTTTGCCTCTGCAAATCAGGTGGTGGAAGTGTAAGTTGTCTCTGAGGCCATTTGTTGTGGGTATGAAGCCCTCATGCCCTCTGGTCCAAGAGCTAGAAGTGGGGAGATGTAGTGAACCTAAGCAAAATCCCCATGACAGAGCTCTTCTGCCTTAGCTGTCTGGCAGATGTGCAAGGAGTCAAATGGGGAAAGATGGCTGGGATGGCAGCTGCATTTGTGCAGCTTAGAGGCATAGAACCACTCTGATTGGAAAAGCTCTTTAAGATCATTAAGAATCCCCATTTCACTCCCCATTTTAGACACTAGAGGTGTCTAAAAGACACATAGATGTGGTGCTGAGCGACATGGTTTAGCATCAGACTTTTCAGAGTTAAATAATGGATGGACTCAATGGCCTTAAAGGTCTTTTCCAACCAAAACTATTCTATGATTCTAGGGTACTAAACCATGTCCCTCAGCACGTTTTAAACACCTGCCTGTTTTAAACACCTTCAGGGATGGTGCTTCTACCATTCAGCATGAACACTAAGGTATTTATCCTCTAAGCACCACAACCATTTAATCCATCGTGCATCACAACCTGCCTGTATAAAATTTAACTTCATTCATGACTTACATGCAAGAGGCAAGAAAAGAGTTGCAAAGAAAAAGTTGCCTTGATCATTTGTGCAGAGATGACCTCCTTTGTGTACCAGATCCTTATGCATCTCCTTGCCTTCTTAGCTTCTTCGACATGGGGTAAACTTTTCTCAGTGGTGGAAAGGCACTACTGCTTCATGTGAAAAATGGATTTTACACCTGTTTGAAAGAAACCTTATGAAACCTGAATCTTGGGGGTTGATTCTACTGAATGACCAGTTTTATCATATAATTCATGAAAGGGGAGCAAACAAGAATGAAGTCAGCAGGACTGAGCTTGTGCATCTTTCAGAAGTTCAGTCCTATTTGTATCCATCCATGCACGAAGCCAGCCAAGGTCCTGTTCAAACTTAAAACAATGTTATGCCTTCTGACTTGGAGAACCAAAATAAACTCAGTCTTTGAACTTTTCTGTTCACTTCCTGCAGGTGGTCACTTTGAGCACTGATTGTTAATAGCAGCATCTATTTTCACAATTATTTTGTACCATCCAAAGCAGAAAAAGGCTGATGCTGGTAAAGTGATAGTGAAATACAGAGCCTATTAGAATCAGAGAGGTGGCATCTTGCAGTGAGATGGTGAGCTTACTAAAAACATCTGGGTAAAAATGTCCTTGGTATGCAACTAATAGTTTTCTCTCTTCTCTGTCAATAAAAGAATGTGATTTAGAGTTGGGATGAATTGCACAGGGGCTTGGATGTGTTTAGAAGCCTGTGGATATGGCCAAACAACTGGATACCATTGACCTTGTGCTCAAGCCCTCGATCTGCTGACCAAGGGGGAGACATTTCTTAACAAAAATCCTGAACTCTGGTGATTCCTCAAGAGTTTCTCTCTTGGGCCAAATCCTGAAATCCTCTCTAGGTTAAGTCCTTGCTGGAGACACTTAGATACATGCACAAACGCAAATGAAATGAGGACAGAGGATCTGTCTGGCTTGTTTTTAAGGAATAATTTCTTTCCCAGAATCAGCATTTAGCAGTGCTTTCCCCTCACCTCTTCAGATTAGACCACCAGCAGGTTTGTTTCACCCTCTAGGTGTTATCAGGGAATTACTGGAAAGCAGCATCACTTTCTACACCTTTGATGCTGTTAAAATGAGAGTCCCTTTTGCCTACACAGGGATGTAGCTAGAAGGTCTTTGAAAGGTTTCAGCTTATGTTTCCAAGAAGAATCACTGATTTTCTGATGAGTTAAGGCTCTGGCAACAGCACTAGCATTCTCTCACCTGCCAGCAGATAAGGATCATCATAAATGTTCACCATTCTGGGCTAAGCTATTCAGTCAATTTAACACACTAAAAAAACCCCAACCTCAAACCCCAATATTGTGCCATCTACATTTTCCCCTTTCAGACTTTCCAGTGGATGTGATTGTTCTGACACTCTGCCATGCCACTATCATGGAGAGCTGCTTATCTTGCCAAGTTATTTCATGTATTTGTTAACTCATTGTGTTTACTTATTTAAATATTCTCTGCAGATGAGACATATGGCAAACGCTGGCCAGCTTAGTCTCAGCTGCTTCACAGATCCAGATGCTAATATCATTTCATACTTGGCTTGTGCAGTTCAGATCTGTACCAAAAGACTCTGGTTTGAATTACCATTATATTTGATATTAATACTAAGCATACTCACAGCTGTCCTACATTGCTATTTCCACCCTCCCTGGGATTCTGCTCTCAGACAGAGGACATGTCTGCCTCTCAGGCTTTTAAATCTCTTCTGGACTTGCAGTGTATTGTCTAGAGCAGAGAAGATGTGTTAATTGCCACTACATAATTCTCAGCTTAGGAGCTTCATGGTTTCTTCAAGGTCAGACCCAACCTGGGAAGCCTCTCCAGCATAATAGTGACCTTCGGCTGGGCAGATGAGGGAAGACTTATGTGCAGACTGCCCAAAGTCCCCGAGGATATTTGAGATGAGAATTCGGAAGGTGAGGAATGGTATCTAGCAGAACTGGCCAACCCACATTGGGCCCACATCCTCAACGGTATTGAATATCTTTATCTCAGTGAGGTCAATGGGACTCAAGCACTGAAGCATGATGTGAGTGTCCTTCTGTTGGACACATCTGCACAGCTGTCTGTGTCTTCAAGAGCACAAGTGCTTGTACAAGCCTGCTGATGGTGACCCTCAACCAGGCAGCTGAGCACACGGTTTCCCCCAGCTCCTGGGTAACAGTCTTACCTCTGGGCTTCACAGACCAGAAATCTTGTAGATGTATTGAAATGAAATATCCCAGCTCATATACTTTTGGCTGCTGTATAGAGAGCCCATGCCCAGTTCTGGGTTAGGATGTGGTGGATGCCCAGAAATGGCATTTGCAGCTTGCTAAGAGAAGTGCTCTACCAGCTGACGCTGTGCAAACGTTCCTTCTTTACAATGACACTTGGCTCAGTTGTAGGACTCAACTATTTTCTTCTTCCCACAGAAGTAGAGTAGATAGGTAGAGAGAGAAAAACCATCAAACAGTTGGGTTCCTTCCTCTCCAGATCCTGGATGAGTAACACGCAGAGACTCCTGTTTGTCCATAACAGCTGCTGTGACCTGGGCACTGTTTCTTTGGCACGAGAGCAGAATGTGATCTTCTCCTAAGGAACAGGGCAGCAGTTACTCTTTCTAGATACTGGGTCTTCTGCCTGTGCTGAAAGCTAAATATTCCTGTTGGTGACAAACTAATGTGTCACCACTACTGGATGAAAAAGGGACAGAAGATGTAAAATCCATGTAAATCCTGTCCTCAGCAAGTCCCTCGGGAGACAGCCCACAGATGCAAGGACAAAGACTAGAAAACCTCGAGTGCCTTTCAGATTTTGAGAAGGTTGGCAGCCTTGGCAAAAGCCCATTCAAATGCAGAGTACTGCAGGAGGCATAAATCTGGCTCCAGCAGTGAGAGGTCCTGGCCCAGGCCTGGGTTTGAGGTGCACCTCGCCCATGTGCTTTCCAAAGTACACTGAGATACATGCTGTGCCGCTCCTCTCCCTCCATCTTCTGCTCTCTCCTCAGGGAGGATTCAAGTTTGTTTAATCTCAGATTTCTTGCTGAAAAATGCTCAGTGAGCATGAAAAGCCTTTGAACTCTGGGAGTGTTGCTACTGCCTGTAATAAGGCTGGGTAGCAGGAGACAGCCGCTTCCGTAGCTCCTGCAAACACATCTGCACAATGCGATGCAGGAAGCATCTAAAAGCCTCCACGGCACCGCTTCTGCAAGCACGTGAGGAAAGAGGGAGGACACAACCTGGGACCCGCACTCCCTGCTCACCAACCCACACGCACCAAGCAACAGGGACAAATGCTTGAGCTTAATATAAAGTTATTTGCAGCCCAAACAATGATCAGCTGCGAGGGACTTGGAATATGTCAGGAGGTGGATAGCCAGGAAACCCTTTCCGTGAAGGGGAGAGAGGATTTAGTTGCTGACTACTGCAAAGATGCATACGTTTTCCTAAAAAAAACATTGGTGGTGCCAAGGTGAAGATCCAGTCCGTTGTCAAAACAAGCCAAGATCCTTATTAAAACCAATTGCTTTGGTTTGCCAGGCTGCTTTACTATGTTGCCTCTAAGCCAACATATGTATTTGGATTTAGAAGAGTTGTTCCAGCCAAACCTCAGGTGGCTGGAAATGAATGTGAGTTGAGCAGATGTGGGGTATCATGTGCCCACTACTGTCCTTTGAAGGCCTGGTACATAGTATGTCAGATGTTGGCTGTCTCTGAGTGAGCAGGTGGCCTCCTGATGAGGCTGTACAGTAAAACTGCCTAAGAAGCATGGGCAAGGCTGTGGGGACCCAAGGTGCTCCTCATCTGCATGCACAGTAATGAAATAGAAGACAAAATACACACATAATCTGGATTCCATTTGACTGAATGTCATGAATAACTAAGACCACGTTGAAGAAAGAGGTGGTATCTCTTATTAGGCTCACTGTGATGACACAGCAGAATAAACCCTAGGCTTGGAAGCTTGTCTGGTTTTTGCAGCTGTATTGGTCTAACAAAAGCTCACGGTGGCTGTAGCAATACTGTTGTTAGCGTAAGGAATAAATGGTGTGCACCTCCAAAGTGCAGTTCTGCTCTCTATGGTATTAGGGTTCTTCCACACATGCCGATGAAGACAAGTAGGAAAATGACATTGGAACCAGGTCTGGTGTGTCTCTGGTGGATGTGCTGATACAAGTAGTCACTTACAATCTGAGTGAACAAAGAGTTCCCTTGAAAAGTCTCTGGATTGCAAATTTGAAGCTAGAATTAGTAATCTTTGCTTCATTCAGAATACGGCATTTGCAGACTGGCTCTCTTTTAGCAGTGCAACCAAGACACCCAGTGGACTGAGGTTTCAAGTCGGATTGGTTGAGACAGAAATTCCAGCTGCAAAATGCATCAAAAATCAGGAAGCTGAGAAACCATCAGACTTGTGGGTGTTCCTCTATGTCTAGAGAGCAAAGGGGCATCGTCACCTGCCATCTCCATGGGCTCCTGAGGGACACCCAGCTTTTCAAAAGCAAGGACAGTCAGCATGTCCTAGATTCCCATCAATTGAGCAAAACCTCAAAGTCATCCTGCCTTCCACAAGCAGCATTCACATGTCTGAGCCTCAAGACAAGCTCCCAGCCTGACTATCAGACACTTGGCAGTGATTTCCACAACGGTTTGTTGTGTTTGGACTTGAGATTCCCCCTTGACCCCAAAAGTCACACTAAAACACTAAAAGTATTTTCTTTACTTGTTAAAGAAAACACAGAGGACTTTATTTAGCTATCCAGAACTCCTCAGCCATTCTTCAGTCACTTCACGATTTCCAGAGATTGTATCTGTGCTGTTGTCTCCCAACTCAGGTTGCTCAGCACGGCTCAGAGGGGAAGGAAAGCTGCTACATTTCATTGTCCTCAAAAGAGGGGAGAAAAATCTGACTCCTGCTCCCAACCCAAACAACTCCACTGCCTCACACATTCTTGACAGCCAGCAAGGCTCCACTGGAAACTGTCTGTTGCCTTTAACTCTCTTCTAACAAGTTGGCCATTTTCATAGAGAAGATTTTTTCTCCACTGATTTATGAGCTTTAATTTATATGCAAGCCTGGAATACTTGCTTTGGGAAGAGTCCCACCTCAAGCCAAGTGAGGGCTGAGATGCAGAGCACTTTGCATGGTATGTTCGGTATTTTCATGGCTCTGTCTGTAGCAGGCCAAAATCTCACAGGTTAGGAGCAAGCCCAGTTGTAGGTGGTGGTGAGTCCACTTACTTTTCAGCTTGGCTGGGACAAAGTGGTGAGTTGCTGAATTGGATTTAACAGGGTTGGAAAGCTTGGGTATGACCCAGGCATGCACAATCTATTAGTGTGGCAGTTCTGCTGCGGGCTGGACTCCCATGCAGGTCATCTGGGATGATCTGGGGAACTGTTTAATGGTGTCTCAATGGGTGGTAACAGGATTTTCATATCCAGAGCTGGCTTGCTGGAGGCTGGGTGTAGGTAGAATTGTGCTGACTCTGCTGTTTCCTTTGGAGAGGATCAATAGCATTTAGCACTTTTCCTGCATCAGGTCAGGAGCTCCTGGCTTCTGGCTTTTCAACTGAGATGTAGCAACTGATGATGTGCATCATGAGCCCCAGTAGCATCCCATCTGGCTTCACCTTTGTACCTGCTAGGAGCATCCAAAATGCTGCTACTGTGTCTCAGCTGATGGTGGTACTGTCCATGAGAAGAGAGGTATTTCATGCTGTGTCTGGAGGAGCAGGCCCAATCTGCAGGCTGATGGCATGGCCAGGATCTCCATGGACAACTTTTCCTTCAGAGAAGGGATGAGTAGATTCCATTTTACCAAAGAGGAAGTGTCAGGCAGCAACATCTTTTGGAAGTGCTTCCTTCAGCCAGGTAAGCATGGTTGCAAACCATGTCATACAAGCACTTGTAACTGTCCCCAGGATGAGTCAAGCCAAATCACCACTGCCCTGCAGAGAGCTCCTAGTTGGCCTTGCAATGGCCGGAAGACTTCACTCTGGCAGCAAGTATATGTCCCTTGGGGACAGAAATGTGTGGAGTCACTGTGGTTTGACAGGTTATGGAGATCCTAATTAGAAAGTGATTAGGCCACATGAGTTTGGGTCTGCCCTTGAGGACACATACATTGCTCAGTGAACTTGTTAGCTGTGGTAAGGGGATCGTGGCTGAGTCCTCAAGGATTTAGTCAAATAACATGGGCCAAGCAGAGAAGGACTTAACTGCCATGGGTAAGTGCCTCTATGCAAGAAAACCCCAAGATGCTGACAGTGAAGCACATAGAATCATAGAGTGGTTTGGGTTGGAAGGGACCTCCAAAGGTCATCTGGTTCAAAACCCCTGCAGTCAGCAGGGACATCCTGCACTAGATGAGGCTGCTCAGAGACAGAGCTCTAATGTATGCTTTTCTTCAAGTAAAATCAGGAAGGTGCTGGGCCTATGGGAAGTGTTGTCTTTGTAGATGAGATGGTGAGGAGACCACTATTGTGTTTGGTCCCTTGCAGTAGCTTTGTTTTGCTCAATGCCCAACAAACCAGCCAAGGGCTGGGTAACCTCTGCCTTTTGATGACGGAATTATTAATTCATCACTAACTGATGCTTGGAAGGAACCTGTTACACTTGAGAGTACCCTTTCACCTAATAAACATCTTCTCTGACTATGTACCTCATGGGAGCTGACTGGGGTGCCACTAAGTGTAGAAAGGTTCACTAAAGTACACTTAGCAGGCCTGCCATGGAAGTGGTGCTGTGTGGTTTACGAACAGCCCACAATGGGGCTGAGGATGCATGTAGATCTGAATGGGATAGCGTGATGGACATCCCAGGAGGCTGGGAGTGTGAAGTTGGATCCAGGCACCAAGACTTACTCACACCCTTATGATAAGAAGGCTTGGAGGGGAGGCAGAAGGTTATTTATCTGTTTGTTCAGCTGTAGACAGGGTAATAAAAGGTGATCTGTTAGAAAGCCCAGAGAGAGGAAACCTGAGTCAGAGACAGCCTCAGCCTCCTTCACTGTTATCTGTGCTGCACTCAACAGAATAATTCATCACTTGCTCTGGCTTATGTAAAATTGCACTCTTGGATGTGACCTGCCACCAGGGACCTACTCCACCCACCAGTACCTCCCTGACCTCATCTCCCCTCTCCCTTCTCCACCCGTCAGTTGCTCCTGCAGTGCTGGCCGCCTTGTCTCATGCCCACCAGCAGTTCCTTGCAGCTGGGGGCTGGGCACTCCTTGGTGGTGAGCTTGCTCTCCAGAAGTTAGGCACTTGTGTGGTTTTCTGTTGTCTCCCAGGAGTCCCCTCTACTAACCAGTTCTCACCTTATGCTTACTTTCCAGCTTTCCCTCTCCACTCCTTCGTGATCCTCCCTCCCATGAATGTGGTCTGCAGCTTGGGAGTTCCCAAACAAACAAACAAACAAACAAGAACCAGCAGAAGGTGACGGTTTCTGCAACCACGGAAAGTGAGAAACCACCTTTCACATAAAGACATTCCCCTGCACAGTGCAAAATTAAGCCAGTGAAGAGTGCAACAGGCATGTGCTTTGACACAGCCATAGGTGTGTGCCACCTGAGATGGTCTTAGCAAAAGAGGGAGCATAAGCCTTGCAATGCCTTTGCCATCCCTACTCTTCTGGGCTGCAGCAATACATGAGCTCTGTGCTATTGGTAAAAAGAATAAAACTTGGAGGAGGACATTAAAACATCTTGTTCACCATGTGTGGGACACTGTCTTCCACCAGTTTAAGGAACATGGGATAGACTAAGCATTCTAGGTTGCATCTGCTGTTGGGAAGCAGATGAAAGCATTCACTGCAATGCCCAGGAACTAAGATTGTCTTTGGGTGTCACAACCTCACAAGTTACCTTCTGCTCCTTCTTCAGAAGCTAACTTACAGGAAGTAGCAGTGGAATGAGTGGATGACTTTTGGTGCAAGGAAAGAGGGTAAGAATCCCCTTGTTCTAAAGCATTAGCAGTTGGGTTCCTACCACAAAGGCCTGGGAGAATAGAACCTTGAACTTTCCAGCCTTAATCACAGAATCACAGAATTAACCAGGTTGGAAAACACCTGTGAGATCATGGGGTCCAACCTATCATCTAATACCTTCTAATTAACTAAGTCATGGCATTAAGTGCTACATCCATTCTCCTTTTGAACATCTCCAGGGATGGTGCCTCCACCACCTCCCTGAGCAGCCCATTCCAATGCTAATCACTCTTTCTGTGAAGAACTTCTTCCTAACATCCAGCCTAAACCTGCCCTGGAGCAGTTTGAGACAGTGTCCACTTGTTCTGTCACTGAGTGCCTGGGAGAAGAGACCAACACCACCTGGCTACAACCTCCCTTCAGGTAGTTGCAGAGAACAATAAGGTCTCCCCTGAGCCTCCTTCTTCTCCAGGCTAAACAACCTCAGCCTCTCCTCATAGGGCTTGTGCTCCTCCTTGTCCCTCTCCTGTAGAGCTAAAGGCTTGGCAAGTTGTCTTCATCTACATCAGACTGTCTGATAAAACATACTGCCTTTATCTCTGCAAACCATCCTTGCCAAGAACATTTCCATAATTCCTATGGATTATGAGATTCATGGAACAATTCCTGACCTTTGATGTGTGGGAAGCCAGCAAGGTATTGCAACATCCTTTGTTATGTTCTTGGAGTTCCAGGGATGAATGCTGTTGTCCTCCTTGCATTTCTTATTTACAGCTTCTGAAGTCACAGGACTGCATGTCTTGGGCTTATTTCCATTTTGCAGAGTGAAGAATAACCCCAATGCCTCCATTTGAGAATCGCTTCCCTACACCTTCATGTCAGGGGTTCATTTTGACATGCTTCCACGGGAGCTGCATTGTGGCAGTAACTGAAGCTCTGTGCTCCAATAGCTAATGATGACTTTTTGCAATGCACTTCACAGTGGAATACCCAAAGAAATTCATTGGAGAAAGGCAGAGGAAGCATGGGGAGCCAGGTCAGGACTTTTTGTTTCTGATCCCTAACACAAGCCTCTGGTTAGCTAGAATTTAGTTTTTCTTAGCAAATCACCCCCATGATTCACTTGAGATGGGGAGAGCACAAGCCAGGATTCCCCCTGGCTTCAATTTTGCCCTTCAGAACTTAACCAAAAGGAATAATCCCAGGTGAGTTTGTCAGGGTTCAAAACCTTATCAAACTCTGAGCCACACTTGCCTTACAAACTGCTTGTGAAATCAAATATACTGAGTCAGAAATAAATCAATTTTCCACCAGCTGGGAACATACCTGAGCATCAGTGCCATGCAGACAGCCAGGTCATACTGGAACATCCTGAGTGTTCTGTGGCCTTCAGGAGTTCATCTGTGTGGTGAAAGCAAATTTGTATTATCTTCTGTGATGCGTTGTTACTGCTGTGATTTTAGCACTGGAAGTGGTGTTCTGATTCAAAGCAGGCAGCAGTGACAGCTCTGTGGCCATACCTGTGCAAGGAGAGCACATGAGATGAGAACTGTCATATTTCAGAGTGGAAACACAAAATGAAAACAGGAGGTGAATCAGGGAAGAAAAGGGCTGAGTTGAACACAAACACCTTCCAGTATGTGATGCTGTGCAGATACTGTTCTGGAGATCTGAAGAAGCTAGTGCTTAAAAGGGTTAGTTTGCTGGATTTTCAAAGTAACCAGGAATTGAGGTCCTCCTCATCTCAGTGAGAGCCCAGAGCTGCATGACAAAAGTCCCTGTGACCTAAGTCCCTGTGTCTTAAGCCCCTGTTGTTTAAGATTTCTCTGGAATTTCAGGGCAAGCCAAAGGGAAATAAGTCAGGGCATAGGTGCCTAAACACTTCAAAGTTAGCTCTAACCTCCAGGTGAGAATATACCCAGAGACTCTCTGGTTGTGTGAGAATGGTTATCCATTTCTTTCTGGTTGAGGTTAGGACCAACCAAGCTGCCCAGGCAGGCTGTGGCACAGTGCTCTGAGGAAGGAAGACTGAAATGCAGAGCCTCAGAAGTCCTGGAGATGCTGCTCCAGCAAGAGCCAGGAGTCCTCCTTCTTCCTCCTTGCCCTGAGGTGACAGTAGCTGGGTTAGATAAACAACAAAGCATGACATGCTTAGATGCACCAGGAAATGGAAGCAAGAGATAACCCAAAATCTTCTTAAATTCCCACTCCTACTCACCCATCTGACTTAAGAAATAAATCAGGATGTAACACGCAGTTGCTTTTTATCTAGACCTAGGCTGCAGACAGCTTGTGTGGGGCAGTGACTCTGTGTGTGGCATTAAATTCACATTCTCTCCTTGTATGTTGTGTTCACAGGAGCACAGCCATGGGGAGGAACTCACCCCAGCATGATATATGATTCAGGAGCCTACTTGCTCCTTCCCAGATAGTTGAGTTTCCCCTAGTCCTGCTTAGGGACCCAGCAGACCTCATTGTAAAGGAGACACTGTCTGTGAATGTAGTGGTCACTGGAAGATGCCACAATGAGCAACACCAGACAGTCCCAGGCTGCCTATGTTGCCTTCAGCACTCACACTATTTATTTTTCCTGTTTGCTCAGACCTGGAGCCATTTTCATCATCCCAGGTTAGCAGGTACTCCTTTCTGCTCAAGGTTCAGCTTCTCTGCTGTGTGTTTCCATGTCTGCTCTGGTAGGGGTTGACAGAGAGGTAGGGATCCCTCTCAGGGATAAGTTGAGGGATACAGCCCAGTGAGCAGCTGTTGCTAGAATCCTGTCCTTGCTGCCTACACCAACATCTCATCCTACTGTAGCCTCTCTACTACAATAAGTGCTCTTAGAAGGGATCCATGGAGGTGGGACAGGTGGGAGGATGCAGGAAGTGAGTGATGAATCAGACCCCACTGTCTGATGCTCCCTGTGCAAAGACACATCTACTCAGCCCCCTGTAATTAACAGTCCTGAGTATGACTTAGGAGATGGTGCCCCATGGCATGTGGAGAAAGTACCTCTGGATGCAGTAACAATGCCAGGACTGGGCTTCCCACTCAGCACAGTATAATAAGGATGCCCTTTACAATGCCATGAAAATTAGAGAGTGAGCTCAGATGAGGAATGGCAGCCCAGTGGGACTAGTGACAAAGAGGAGTTCAGAACAGGGCTACAAAACTACATCATTACTGTAATCCATCAAACGTTCCAAGTTCATATTCCGATCATGTTCTGGAACACTGCTACAGCCCACATCACCTGAGTACCAAAGGCTCTGAGGAACCCTTCTCTACTGGGGATATCTCCCTACACAAGGGAATCTGTGTCTGTTTTGTACTGTGGCCATCCTTAGGGGAAAATCCACTACCCTTACTCCTGTAAGGTTCTGGTAAATACACACAGGCACACATGCAGTGGAAATCTGATAAGAATAAAGGTGTTGACCTTACCCAACCGGCAGAACATCTTTGGCTTCCACCTGATCCTATGTAAGTGCTGAGAAGAGAGTTGCAAAGAGTCTCTCTATCACACCATGACCAAAGGCCAGTGCTGGAACAGAAATGGCTCCATTGTCCCAGTAATCGCTGGTGTCTACTTCAGGGTTGCTGTGCTGGTTTTGGTTGGTGTAGGAAACCTCTACCCTCCACTTGTTGCTGTTTTTCCAGGATTTTTCTTACTGGAGAAAAAACTTTCCTCCCATCTGGAGGCAGAGCTAAGGAAGAGCTGGCAGTGACTGGATAACACGGAGCACCAGGAGCCCATGGGTCTACAATTGGACCAGTGGTTGGAAAGGGCAACAGGATGGGGAAATTCTGATTTGTACCAAAACCTCCACCTCCTGCCTCCATTCTCCAGCTCAGGCCATGATTACAAACACCAGTGGCTGTGTGAAGTGTCTCCAGCTGAGTCATTGGTGGCAGCACTGCTGCACACAGAGTGCATGGGGCACGGGGCTCTCTCCTAGGAAAGCAAATTTCCCTTCATGGCTCTTTAGACCTTTTAAATATTTGTTGTGATTGCTGAACTAATTAAATTCAGCTGCTGCAGGTAATATAACTCCTAGCAGCTTTTTATATATATATATATTTTAAGTTATTTTCTACCTTTTAGAGGGCAAGTGGGTAGCACTTAGAGGTATATGGTCTGTCCACTGGGATGGCTGCTGGCAGAATGCAGAACTTTAACTGAGCTCTGAAATCACTGCTCTCACCGTGCCAGTTTGCCTTAGCCCTGCACCAAGAAGTGCTTTGGTGGGAGGGCACAGACCCCTGCTTGTTTGTGTCTGCCCTTATTTTATTTTTCCTGCCCACACCTTGAATCCCAACAGACTGAATGTCTTAGTTCATTATGTCTTACTTAGGGAGAGTACCCACTGTTTGAGCTCTTCTCTAGTTTGCCTTGGGTCTTTCTGGACCCTCAGCACCATCCCTTTTTCAGCTTGCTGAAGCAGACTGAGCAAAACAGAGTCTCTTCTATCATATCTATTCCTTCTTAATGCTGACCAATATCTAAAGAGCAGGGAGCAAGAGAATGGGACCAGTCTCATTTTGGTGGTGCCCAGTGACAGGACAAGGGGCAATGGGCACAAACTGGAACACAGGAGGTTCCAGGAGCCCTGAAGCAGGCTCCCCAGGGAGACTGTGGACTCTCCTTCCCTGGAGATATTCCAAACCTGCCTGCCCACTGTAGTGGGCAAGCTTCTGTGGGTGACCCTGCTTTTAGTAGGGGGGTTGGAGTGCCTGGATGATTTCCAGAGGTCCCCTCCAACCTTCACCACGCTGGGATTCTGTGACACGGGGTATCCAACATCTGAGCCCTTGGCAACATGGTTCAGATTTGTGGGCAAATTGCACCGAGAGAGGTCGGCGTCTTAGGAGAAATCTGCATTTTTGTGGTCGTGTTCTGATGCTGCGCTGCGTCGTGTGTGGGGTTCAGGGCTCCCCGGTGCTCACCTTTCAGGTTGTCAAGGAAAATTTCTGCTTGTCAAAAATGATTCGAAACGCCCTCTCTGTGTGTCCTCCAATGTTTTGAATTTTAAAGAGTAGCCCCGGGGCAGTATATTTAAAACATGATCTCAGGCAAGCCGGTTCATTGCATTTGTAAGCCTAAAGAGCCAGCTCAGAATGACAACGATAAATAGACATTAGGGCTTGTGGAGTCACACCGAGGTCAGACACCCCCCTCTCCTCACACACCCCCACACCCATCACCATTGATTTGGGCCAATATTGCATTTCCGAATTGAAGCCCCAACCCGTTTCTTTGTGCTGAACAAGCGCTCATCCCATCAGCCTGTCTAACACAGGCAGCGCTGCTGATCCTGCTGCAGGAGGTTAGTGCCAGGGCGCAGGGATTCGGGCTCCCCAAACCAGGCACTTAGCCATCTGCGCAGAGCTCCTTGATCTTCAAGCAGGCTGGAGCACCTGCAAGCCCCACTGCTGCTCGTGGAACCTGCGAGTCCTCCCCAGCCTCTGAAACAAACAAACAAACAAAAAGAAATCAAACCAGCGTGTCGGAGAATAGAGATTGGGTTGATAGTGGGTGATTGAGTTATTGCAACTTAATGAGTTGCCGCTCATCTGCCAAGCCACAGCACGCCCTGTGTGTGCGCACACGCACGCCCCACTGCATCGCAGCCTCAGGAGCTGAGCTGAAACACTGCCTGTGGATTTGCGCTGTTTTGGCAGAATCCTCAGGTCACTTACTGATATGTCTTAACCAGCGGAGTGTAAGCACTTAGGCTTGAATGTGCCAGTTCGAAGCACAGTGAGATATTTTCCGCTCCCAAGAGCAGAATGGGGTTGGAGGATGGCGAGTGGGTGCAGCTTGTGCATGTACTAGGTGACCTGCCCCCGACTTATTCTGAGATTTGAACTAAAATAATGAGCTCAGAGAGAGTTAGAGCTCCTCTGGAAATGTGCATGGAGCTGTATTTGCATTTAGCAAAGTGCCAAACTGCCCTAGCAAATGCCACCAGGTAGCTGAGCCTACGAACTGAGCCCTCAGGGCTTCCTTCAGGTGCTCCCAGCACTTGGGCTGGTCCTCAGGGTTTTAATTACACTGATGAAGAGTGAGAAGCATCTCATGAGAGATGGTCCTGGTTCCTTATTCCAATTTTCCTTCAATATGGCTCTTACCTTTTGGTTCAAGCCCATCCACTAGTGAAAAGGGAAAGGAGAGGGAAAAAAAGAAAAAAAAGCCTTCTGGTCTTGCTTTCAGGTCCCTGCAGTGCTTGGCTTTCCAGCAGCAGTCTCCTTGTTTATTCATCACGAGTCAGGGAGAGGAGGACCTGTCTGGACAATAAGCCATCATTTTGTCCCATGCTTAAAGAAGCTTTCTGGGCTCTGAAGAGGCCAAATAACATAATTTTTTTTAACTTTGGGCACCTTTGCAAATGATTTTGCTGGCAGGGATGGAGCCCCGGAGTGCCAGAACACCACGGGAAGAGGCTGCTCTGTGATACTGCCAACCTGAGGAGGAGGAGGAAACGCTGGAAATCCCCTAAGCACGCCTGTTTTCTGAGATTCCCAACTCAATTTTGCAAACTCAGAAGTTTTTATATAATTTGGTTTAGTCAGTTCAGAGGTTTAAGGCACTTGGCTACGCATCTGGATTGCATCTTGGGGATGGGTTATCCAAAAAAAGAGCTCACAGCAGTTGGAAATTCAGCCATTGCTTGCAAAACTGAAGGAAAACACGGGAAAGGAGTTTCTGCTTTGCTCCTTGGTGTGCTGAGCTCTGGCTTTAACCCCATCATCTGTCTCTGTGCTTGTCTGAGACATCAGGCAGCAGAGGAGTGGCAGGGAGCGCATCAGGTGCCACAAGCCATCATCATCACATCAGTTGGCCTCTCTGTGCCAGCTGGAGGTGTTTGGAGTAAAAACCCACCACCAGCAAAAACTGACTTGCAGTTTTTAAAGTGTGCAAATAATTCACATGTGCAAGTAGAACAGACAGAACCCTCTGACAATGATGGTTTCTGCACAAGAGCCAAAGGGCTTTATTCAGGCTTCCCAGTCTGCAACTGTTGGCCTTAAAAAGCCCCGGAATGAAATGTTTCAAGTTGAAAAGTCCAAGTGGATTCAAAATAGAAACAAAGAAAGTTAATTTTAAGAGCTCTTTAATTTGTAGCCTGTAAAAGCCAAGAAAGTAGCGTATTGATGAGACAGCGCCTGGAGACAAATGAAACCCAGCTCAGCACCCTACTGCTGGTGTTGACTATCCTTAGGTCTCCTTGTCTTCAAGAGCTGATAGAGATCAGCACCTCCTAGGTCTGAACCTTTAACCATTTGCCATGTTTTGCCTCACAGGCAGTTGCACTTCAGCGGTGGGTGAAACGATTCCTCTTTGTCTGAAAGGGCAAATTCTTCCCTTTAGATGTTTGCGCTCACCTCCCATTAACTTCGGTATGAGCTGAGCTCATGCTTCCAAGAGCAAAATTTGGCTTATAATTTCTGCATGCTTCAGGATCCTTTGGGTACCATATAAATGTAAGATACTGTGATTCAGTGCAAAAGAGCAGAGAAAATGCAAACCCCCAGGAGATGCTGCCAGAGAAAAATCATATAGAGCTTTTGTTTAAAACCAAAAGAAAAAAAGAGGGAAAGATTAAGAAAAACAGTTAGGGCTCATTCCAAAGCTGATTTCACTGCAAACCAAGGAGGAGAGCTCACATCTCTTACTGAAGTGATCTCTTCCTTGGCTCTGGTGGGCTGTGGGCCGTCGGCTCAGGCCGCAGTTCTGAAGGCATTATTGCGAATGTCTTACCTCCCATTTCTTGTTTTTTAATCAAACTCACTGCACTGCCAGAGGTGTTTCATTTACCACGAGAAGGGTCAGTGAGGCAACCCCGAGCAGCAGGAAACAGCAAATGCAGAACTGTTTCTCCATGCTTGGAAGCTCTCTGAGGGCATATAGTGCTTGGATGCTGGTTATGACCCACCTTTGCTATGCCCCTTGCAGAGCTGGGGTGCCCAGCTGCCCCTTCTGGGCAAGCGGTGTACAGGGGGAGTCAGAGGCTACATGGGTTGGATCTTCTGGTTATTGTCATCTCTTTCACCAACTGGCTCTGCACCAGCAAGAGCAGCTAACAATGCACATATCCTACCATTTCATGTTTCTAGCTGCTGCTATTTTATAGCTTCTTTGGCTTGTTACAACTGTCACAGAATTATATTTTCCCATCTGTTACCTTTTTGCCTCTTTACAGGAGGACGTTGCATGATATACATTAGCTAATTTAGCTTTATAATTATTGCACAACTTGCCTGTGGAAAATGAACACTGCCTTTGCAGAACAACATGTGACTTCTCTGTAGCACCAAGGAGAGTGTATGAAGCCAGCAAACACAAATGTCAGCATGGCTGTCCCCTCTCCTCCTACCCCAGCAAGTTTGCTTTGGTTTGTGGTCCACCTTAGAGCTGTAATTGCTCGCTAATTCAGTCAAGCACTCTGCATTCCACCTGCCAAGCTGAGGGATCCTCATCTCCACCAGAGAGGTGAACTATGGTTGCTGCTGGTAAAGCCCTTCAAAGTTAGCTTCGCAGAATGGGCCACAGAAAGAATGATTCCTGTGTGAACTGGACAGTAACTAGAATAGCAACCAGATGGACTTGTTCTCCCTACTTTGTTTCTCTTTACTACTTCTGTAGTAGACAATCAAAGTCTCTTGGTTTGACTGTTCTCATACCAAGTTATGATCTGCCCCCTGAACTCCTGCTTCCACCACAAAAGCTAGACTGTGACACTATGCTTTGGAGAGTAGAGGGGCCTGGGGATGCTCTGAGCACAAGTGACAGGACAAACCAGGTTTTCTGAAACTCCATTTCTGAAACTCCTCTTCTGAAACTCCTCTTCTATTTTTTTAGCTTTTTCCTCTCCCTTTTTGTCACAGTTTGTATTGCTGTTGATGGCACTAGCAGTCCACCCTTTCAGTCCGTATGAGATGTGTGCTTAGGATTTGGTGCTCTTAAATTATTCATATTATTAGATGAAACTGAGTCTTTCATCTGGGGCTTTCATGAATTCAAGGGATTTCTGAATATGAAAAAATCTTGTTAGAAGGAAAAACCAGTGATGTTTCAGAAGCCTAGACATTAACACCCCCCACCCCTTTACCTCTCCTTCCATTCTCTACTTGCAACACACTGTAGTTTTTTAATATAACCCTACCTCCAAGAGAGGACACAACAATTACTCTTAACAGTGAAGCAGAGCGTGTTCTCAAAAGCCTACAGAGGACATGGGGAAATGAGGGAAAGAAATTCTTCACCCTGTAGTTACCAGTGGCTTCAGCAGAAAGCACGAGAGCCCTTCTGCAAGGCACCAACTGCTCTGAAAGACTGCAAGTGATGACGTGAGTGTGCTCACTATCAGGATTTGTGAATACCATGGAGTAACAACTGTGCAATGTAGGGTTGTAAACAGCTATGTTTTGATTACAGCTGTCTAACTGGAAAGTCTGGATGCCTGTTCAATCTTAAATCACTTAACATCAATAACTACTTTACTACAGCTGCAGCTACAACTACTTAAAGGCAACAGTTTTGGAACAGGAACTTCAGGTTACTAGTTTAAAATTATTTCCATATCTGTTGATTGTAGTAAGAGAGTTCAAAAACCATCAGAGAAGACATGTCAGTATTACATCTGGCTAAAAGAGTGCAGGGTGTGTGCCACCTCTCCTATGGTGGTGTTTCTCTGGCAGCAGGGACTTCATAGAATAACGGAATGGTTTGGGTTGGAAAGGGCCTCCAAAGATCATCTAGTCCAACCTCCCTGCAGTGAGCAGGACATTCTCCATCACATCAGGTTGCTCAGAGCCTTGTCAAACCTCACCTTGAGCATCTCCAGGAACAGGACCTCAACTATCTCCCTGAGCAACCTGTTTGAGTGTTCCACTACCCTCATGGTAAAGAACTTGTTCCTAACATCCAATCTAAATCTACTTTTCTCTAATTTCAAACCATTACCTCTGTTCCTGTCACTGCAGACCTTTGCGAACAGTCCCTCTGCAGCCTTCTTGTAGGCCCCCTTCAGGTCCTGGAAGGTTGGTACTAGATCTCCCTGGAGCCTTCTCTTCTCCAAACTGAACAATGCCAGCTCCCTCAGCCTGTCCTTGTAGCAGAAGAGTTCCAGCCTCCAATAATTTTTGTGGCTCTACTCTGTACCTGCTTCATCAGATCCATGTCCTTCCTGTGTTGAGGGCTCCAGAGTTAGACACAGTACTCCAGGTGAGGTCTTACCAGAGCAGAGGGGCAGCAGCCCCTCTTTGCTGACCATGTTGCTTCTGATGCCATTTGCCTTCTGGTGGATGCTGTCCTTCAGGCTTAGGAAATTAAACAAACAGAATTACACCCAAAATCACAGCTTATACTGGAATTCAGCTTGTTGAAGACCTCAGGCTGAACTGGCAAGAAGAGTTTGCTTGAACTCTGCACTCCCTGTGCTGAGTTCCTTATTAACTTTTTCAATATGTTCTACTACAGTCAGGCAACACTATGGGAGCTATCTTACAGCTAATTTAACACCTGTAAATTCCCATGGCTGGTAATGAAACATTGTGTAGGCTGGTGGATGAAGCATTTGCTTCATATATCAAAGGTCATTAGTTCAGTATTTGTTAGCACTATAGCTCTTATTAAATTCACCACCACCACCACCCTTTTTTTTTTTTTTTTTAATTTTTTTTATTTCATAGGTGTAGTTGCAGTCTGCTTAATTCTTCTGCTTCCCAAAGCTATGCACCAAACATGAGGGCCATCTGACCCAGAACGCTGGGGCTGAATTCTTTGTTGAAATGTTAAATTAGCATGCTTAAAATTAGACTTCCAAAGCTCCTCTCCCATTTAGTCACATGCAAACTGGGAGGCAGGGTGAGAACAGCAGAAAAGGGGAGCTGAGCATCACCCTCACTAGCCTAGATACCACAGGGGAAGGGTGGGCAACGATGTGCCCAGCTTAGTACCTACACCAGCTCCAGATCAGAGAATATTGTGTTTTTCAGTGTCTGAATTAGTAATCTCCACTGAGTCAATACCATTCCTGATGTGCTGAAAGCTGAGTGCATACTTAGGGGTTCTGCTGGCTGGGGTCACAGAAGGCATCATCTGAACAGCAGGCAGCAATGACTTTGGGTAACTCTTGTGCCTCCTGACATGTAAATGAATGCAGGTACCTGTCATTGTAGTAGAGAGGTGTTAACAGACACCTCTCTACTACAATGTATAGATTTTTTTTTTTTTTAATTTCCTGGATTTCCCATTTTCCTTGGCTTTTGATGTGGTATTTTACAATTTTTCACTATTTGGAGGCAATCACTATAGAATCCCAGCATGTTGGGGACTGGAAGGGACATCTGAGGATCATCCAAGTCCAACCCACCCCTGCTAAAGCAGGGTCACCCACAGCAGCTTGTCCAGGATTACAATGGCCAGATGGGTTTGGAGTCTCTACAGGATAGCAGACTCCTCAACCTCTCTGGGCAGCCTGCTTCAGGGCTCTAGCACCTTCATACTAAAGAAGCTTCTCCTCCTATGAGGAGATGAAACCCAGATGAAACCTCCTGGGTTCCAGTTTGTGCCTGTTGTCCCTTATCCTGTCACTGAGCACCACAGACAAGAGTCTGGCCCCAAGCTCTTATCCTCCATCCTTTAGTTCTTGCTGAGGATTGAGTAGATACCCTCTCAGGCTGCTCTTCTCCAGGCTCAACAGCCCCAGATCTCTCAGCCTTTCCTCATCACAGAGATGCTCCAGGTCCCTTAGCATCTTTGTAGCATTCATTAAACTGTCTCTGGTAGTTCCTTGTTTCTCTAATCATCATGAGATAGAAGATGGTGAAGAGAAGACACAACCCAAATCATCTGCCAGTAAGTGATGTTCCCTTTCAACACCCTTGGTCATACTGTCTAGGTATTACTTAGACATGAATGCCTCAAATTTAGAGTTGGCCTCTAAGAGTGACTTTCTTTGGTCATGGCTAAACACCACTGCCTTACCCCATACTGCTGGTGCAAGTGCTCTTCCTTTCTGTTAGGAGTGTGCTGTGTCAGCACTGCTGCACTGCCTGTGCTAAAAGGAGCTGACACAGAGAGCTCCCAGCCCTGCAGTTGTTTTTTCTGTATGTTTTGTATCTAAACTGACCCTTTCTCAACCCTGTCATGGGATGGGTCTACCACAGTAGCCAACTTTTCAAAACACAACCAGCACAAAGCAACATTATAACGAAACCAAGCAGCTTCTGAAGATGCAATCACACAAACTCTGCATCTAAATGCAATGCTGCAGCTTCTGGGAAATGCTGAGCACGTGCTTCTTCACCTGGAAAGGTCTTGGCATGAATGCTGTTTATCAAAATAACAGCTCACTGAAATACAACTGAGAGGATTGCCAGCAAGGTTGAATGAACCACTGTTGTTTCCAGCCTGCCACAGTCTCTACTGGCTTTTCCAGAGAAGGGAAATCAGCGGGCTCCAAGAGTGAACCCTGCACACAGGTCTCACCCAAATATGGCTACATCTCTTGTTAAGCTGCAGTGAGTGTTGCCCCACCATCAGCAGACCTTCAGCAGAAGATGCCTGCAAGAGTGGGACTTTCTCCTTCATTTCTCTTGACAGTGATTCTGGACATTACTCCTGGACACAGTCATCAAGACTCCTCTCCAGACACACCATATAAGGATTATGGTTATCAACAGAGAGGAAATTCAGGGTGCATTCATTGACTTGCTGCTAATTTGCTCTGCAATAAGCTGTACTTTTCATTGACACCTCCACACTGCAGCATGTTACAGGGTCCTGGACTCTCTGTAAGGCACACACTCTCTTTTATATTCATATCTGTGCCTGCCTCAGAGCTGGCTTTGGGATGCAACACATTAACTCATGACTGAAGTATCTTCCTCATTCTATGATATTTAGGTGCTAGGTATTTTCTGCAAAGCTTATTAAAGTGCAGGTTTGTACTTCATTGTTCACTCTGCTACCCAACAGTCACATCAGTGCACTCCAGTTGTGTACGTGTTCTGGAGAAGATGGTCTTGTTCAGCTTGGAGAGTCAGAAAAACACACACTGAGGGACATGTCTTTTATAAACAGAGAAGAAAATATTTGTTAGTGGGTCAGAGGTGCTCGAAAACCAACAGCAGCCCCTGTCTATATTCTGAATATTATAAATATGAGCTACAATAGCAAATCACACAGATAATATCAGAAAATCGATTCCCAAATAACAAGCATCACTCTAGAAGCACAACTGTTAAAACCACTTTATGCTCATAGAAACACAGATTTCATCAGGATCCTCGAAGGTTACCTCGTCCAACCACCCTTCTGCAGTGAGCATGGACATCTCCAACTAGATCAGATTGCTCAGGGCCCCATCAATTTTGACCTTGAATGTCTCCAGGCATGGGGCCTCCACCACTTCTCTGGGCAACCTGTTCTAGTGTTCCACCACCCTCATCGTAAAGAATTTCCTTCCCACATCCAAAATTGCCTCCTAACGTCCAGTGTGCTCGACAGCCATAAACCCAGTTTGTACGATGGGTTCAGCTGTTCAGTGCTGCATGCTACTGCACCCATTAACTTCAAAAGAGCTGTCCTGGTCTCCTCTGTGCTAATGATACCACCCTCCGGGGTCTGGTGCATTACTGGTTGCACTGGTGGCTCTAGCAACCTTCACTGCTGCAGCAGCAATAGTCGTGGAGGGACTTTGCTATAGAGCATAGCCCTGGTGTGTGCTTGCTTCAGAAACACAGTTGCCTCCTCTTCCTCATCCCTTCCTCTGCTGAGAGTCACATTCAAGTGCCTGGCACCATGATCCAAACTTCTAGCATCTGCAAAAGAGAAATATCAGTACCCTGTAACTCTCTGTGTGTCCTGTCATTACAAGACCTTGTAAATAATCCCTCCTCAGCCTTCCTGTAGGCATCCTTCAAATACTGGAAGGTTTCTATAAGGTCTCCTCGAAACCTTCTCTTCTCTAGGCTGAAGAGCCTCAACTCTCTCAGCCTGTCCTCATAGCAGAGCTGCTCCAACCCTCTGAGCGTCTTTTGTGGCCCTCCTCTGGACTCGCTCCAACAGTCCCATGTCCTTCTTGTGTTGTTAATGGTCCTTTCCAACCCAAACCATTCTGTGATTCTATGATTCAATGATTTTACTTCTATGCTTTGCACAGAGCAGCGCCAAAGCCTCAGGAGCACCCATGATTGTTGGTACCAGGCAAGGCATGCTGCCACGTGCTTGGGCAGAAGGAGATGAACTCAAATGCTGACCAGCTGGGAGCATATTTCACTTCATTATGGCACCATCCACTTCTCAGCCATTCTTGGTGCTGTTATATGAAGAATGATGCTAGGACCAAGGCTGAGTAGCACTGGGTTCTTCACCAGTGATACAAATTCCTCCTTTTATATATAGGTAAATAAGGACCCTTCAGTGTAGTGTGATGGTTTGGGAGTTCCCTGCCCCCCCCCCCCATTTTGTAAATGACCCCAGCCTGGATNAGGTTTGCCTTACGTGCAAGGTGAGCTTGGAGGATCGGCCAGGGGGGTTAGAAGGAAAGTGGTTAGTGAGGTTACTCAGCAGAGAGGATAAAAAGCCAGAAGCTACTAGACTGAGATGCTGTGCCCCTATAGAAAGACTGTGTTATCTAATGTTTCAGTTTCTTCTCTTAAACATCTCAGCAACCCTATGAACGAAGTAGACATCACCATTGTTTCCTTTTCACAGCCCATAGTGTAATTTTCTCTATTAAAATATTCCAATTAGCCTCAAACCAGCACATGCAGCAAGGCAGCCCAGCTCTCAACTGGGCCTGCAGCAGAACTGTGCCAGGCTCAGCCCATTACAGCATCTTTCCCACTTACACCTGCACCCAGTGACTCAGCCTCAGAGCTACGAGATCAGGCTCTGACAACCACATCTCCAGTGAATGGTGGTTTGAGGTTCTCTCTTATTGAGTTAATCTTGTTTTCATTGCAGTTTCCCCATATATGTTACAAAAAGGCCTGGAAGAGCACAGGCCAGCCCTGCCATCTCTGCAAGGGCAGAGGCAGTGCTGCGCCTGAGCATCCCACCGGAACCCAGACAGTGCCCCCGGCCATGAAGCTTTGATGTGGACTTTTCAAAGCATTTCAAGCAAGAGAGAAAAAACTCACATTTGACAATGTTTCACTGTGTTTGATTGAACTTCTCAGATCTCTCCATTTCTCAGACGCTCAGAGCCCGTGAGCTAAAAGCCAAGCTTTTTCCACAGCTTATGTTCTTGTAAAAACAGCTCCAAGTACACACATTCTGCTCCTCACTCCAGTCAGGGCTCCACATGCCAAGTCAAGTATTTATTTTCATTACTTTTGAGACCACCAAAATTAATGTATCTTTCAGACAGGAAGAATTTTATTTATTATGGTGGATTTGAATCCAAGAGATGAAAGAAGAGCAGCGTGCATCTTGAAAGTGAGCAAGACTGGGAGCAAGAGGAATCAACCTGACCTGAACTCCCCTCCCTCCCTGGCACCAGCTACTGCCTGCTCCAACACAATTCCACATGGATGGACCACAGCACCACCAATCCCCTCCAGAAGCCCTGCCAAAGTGATGGTAGCGAGGGGAAGTTTCAACAGGTCAATCTGTGGAATACAACTCCATGAACAGGAGAAGTTCACCATGAGGCAGCAACATGATTTTGTGGCCAAGGTCAATGGTCTTCTGGGATCTCCTGGAGTGCATTAAGAAGAATGTGGTGAGCAGGTAGAGGGAGGTTCTTCTGCCCTAGTGAGGCCACAGCAAGTACTGCACCTGGTTCTGGGCTCCCCAGTTCGAGAGAGTTAAGAAGCTGCTGACAAGAGTCCAGCAGAGACTACAAAGATGCTGAGAGGCCTGGAGCATCTCTGTGATGAGGAAAGGCTGAGAGCCCGGGGAATGTCGAGTCTGGAGAAGAGCAAATTGAGAGATCTTCTCAGTGCTCAGCAAGAGCTAAAGGGTTGCAGGCAAGAGGCTGGAGCCAGACCCTTGGACAGTGGTGCCCAGCGGCAGGACAAGGGGCAATGGGAACAAACTGGAACCCAGGAGGTTCTGTCTAAACAGGAGAAGAAGCTTCTTTGTTGTAGGGGTGCTGAAACCCTGGGGCAAGCTGCCCAGAGAGGCTGCGGATTCTCCTTCTCTGGAGATATTCCAAACCCACCTGGGCATTGTGATCCTGTGCAAGCTGCTGTAGGTGACCTTGCTTTAGCAGAGGGGTTGGACTGGGTTATCAGCTTCAGAGGTCCAATGTGTCTGGAGTGCCACTGAAATATTCCCAAAGTCATCCTGTCCATTAGAAAGAAAACAAATCTTAACTTTTCAGAAAACATAATTAGTTTCTAGAACAGAGCCAGTACAAAGACAGTTTGGGGTTGCCATTTCCATTAGTCATTTTTTGGTAAAAATATGATGCAACTACACTTGAGGCTCTCCTGCAGAAGGAGGAAGCCAGGTTATGTCACAGAGATGAGCAAAGAGTGCAGTGAGACCAAAAGTAAGACAAAACCCATAAGAAACTAGGGCTGGAAATTTGACACTTCATACAACAATTAGTTGATTCTTCCACAAAGCTCACTGAAGCTTTAGACAGGACCTAAATGTGTTAATAAGGCCCCTGGCTCCCAGTGTACTCACCTGAAATAAGGCCAGCTTGGAAGTCCTTCAGATACTGGATCGGAACATTTCCAGGTTGTATTTGGTCCAGGTATGGCTGTCTTTGCTCACTGCAGGGGGGTTGGATAAGATGACCTTTGAAGGTGCTTTCTAACTGAAACCATTCCATGATTTCTCATTACAAAAAGTTAAGTGGAAATGTAAGCTTTAGCTACTTTCATCATCTCTGATAACACTTCCAGCCTGGGTCCCAGTTCTTTAAGAGCGAAAGGAAAAAGCGATGTATTGGACACCCAATAAAAGGGAATTTGTGCTATCCACAGTTAGTTTGAATTCAGCCTGATTGTTTATTACTCTGGGGTCTCTGAAGGATAAAGAATATGGAATAAAACCTTTCTGCCACCTCAGCCTCTACGAAAACATTCACAACCTGTTAAACACTGGGGTCAGTAACTCTGAAATGATCTCACAATTTAATTTCATCAGATTTTAATTGTAGGTGATATATTCTAGGGCTCATGGAGGGNGGGGTGGGGTGGGTGGTGCACTCAGCCAGCTGTACTGCAGGCAAGTGCAGCACAGCCTCCCTGACACCCTGCTAATGTGCTGAATGGCTGACCTGGAGGGACCGAGCCGCACAGGCTCTGCAGCCAGCATGTTCATTCTGTCCGCTCTGTGGAACGGCTGCCAGCCAGGACACCCTGCCAGAAGTGTGGTGGTTTTTTTTAATGCAAAGTTGCAAAACCACAAAACTCATTTTTACTACTGACCTTTTTACCACTAATTATCTGGGTACTTGGGAGAAAAAAAAAACCACCAACACAAAACCAAACAACACAACAACAACAAACAAAAAGAGTCACTATGGTCAGGGCTGAAACGACATCCCAGAAACGCTCCTCCAGCAGCTGCTCTTTCACCCCACGCTGCTATCCTGGTGTCTGCATCTAGACTAGGTCTAGCTTGGATGAGTCAGACAGTTTTTTGGGTTGTTGTTTTTATTTTTATTTTTCTTGCAAAACAGTTTTTGATTGTGAAATAAGTCACCAAAAAAATAGCTGGAGTGTAGGAAAGAGGGAGCAGGGAATTAGGGGTGGGGGTACAGACTAGGAGAGATTCCAGGGCTGTGTCTGCACCAAATGCTGCTCGAAGATGGTTGTTTTCTTCCCCTGGCTTTGGCTGTTTTTTTCCCCCCTCTAAGAACACACAGGTCCATTTTGTTTTATTTCTACAGCTTTTTTAGACATGGACTAGTCAGTAGTTACAGCTGCACTCAACTCTCCCTTTGAGAGTTCAACCAAGTTTTGATGTCCTTTGCGCAGGTTTTAATACCAATTCATTCCCTAATTTCATTAGAATTGGCGACATGTAAGAGGTGTGTTTGTGAGCAGAGCCTGACCTACTTTTTCCACCTCCTCTGCTGAGTGTTTTATGAAGGGATTTAGCCAATGCTCAGCTGGGGGTAGTGGGGAAGCTCAGCTGGGCGACCTTTCAAGCCCATACAGTTTTGAGCTCTCCATGCACCTTCACAGAGTATCCCACTTTTGAGTGGAAAAAGAAGATGTCTCTACTTTAACAAACTTCAGCAAATTAAAACTTGGGGCAAGAGGAGGCCCCAAAACCAATCCAAGGGTTGGAAACCCTCTGCTATGACACTGGGCTGAGAGAGGTGGGGTTGTTCATCCTGGAGAAGGCTCCAGGGGGATCTTCTGGTGGTTTTTCAGTGCTTAAAGTGCCCTGGAAGAAAACTGAGGACAGACTTTCAGCAGGGCCTGCTGTGACAAGACAAGGGTTGATGGGCTGAAACTGAAAGAGGGAGATGGAGGCTGGAGAGAAAGAAGCAATTTTTACACTGAGGGTGTGAGACCCTGGTCCAGGTTGCCCACAGAGGTGAGAGATGCCCCTTCCCTGTAGCTGTTCCAGGTCAGGTTGTCTGGTGCTCTGAGCTACCTGCTCTAGTTGCAGCCGTCCCTGCTGATTGCAGGGGGTTTGGACTGGATGGCTTCGAAAGGTCCTTTCCAACCCAGACGGTTCTGTGATCCTATGAAAACAACTCAGTGTTCTTGGGCTACTTTACAGTTTTGGCCATGTTGCAGCTTCAGCTCCAAGGCTGTAAAAGCTGGTCCTCTTCAGTCACTTCTATGCACAAAAATACTTCTGTGCTCTAGAAACGCCTTAAAATGCGGAGAGTATTTACATAGAAATGCCCGACAGAGAGAGGAGCAGCAGCACCCAGAAGGAGGGTGCTGCTTATTTAGCAACTCCTCCCCCACCAAATTAAAGAACAATTCCCCACATTGGTACTGGCCTCCTGTCCTGCTCAATGGTCCCAAGGTGCTGCTGAAGTCAGCAAAGCTGCACCACAGGCACAAGTTTGGGTCTGATGATATTTATGGTAAACCTCCCTCCACTGTCAGGAGGCCCAGGTTGTTACAACAGGTTTCTGTTGTTGCTTCTACAGACAGAAAATTGAGAATTTTCCAGTCTAAATGAAAGAGAACCATAATAAAACATGTGATGACTGTAGTCTGGGGACTCTACATCCATGCAGATCCATCCCTCACGCTGAAGGCAATCTCTTTTCTACAAAATGGTTTTGTTATCAATGGTTTTCAGAATGAAACTACTGAAAATTCAAGAATCCCAGCATTGTGGGGATTGGCAGGACCTCTGGAGATCATCCATTCCAACCCTCCTGCAGGGTCACCCACAGTACCTTGCTCAGGATCACAGTGTCCAGGTGGGTTGCAAGTCTCTACAGGAAAGCAGACTCCACAATCTCTCTGGGCAGCCTGCCCCAGGGTTCCAGCACCCTCATACCAAAGAAGTTTCTCCTCCTGTTAAGATGGAACCTACTGGGATCCAGTTTGTGCCTGTTGCCCTTTGTCCTGTCCTAGGTTCCATCAAAAAGAATCTGAACCCATCCTTTTGCCACTCACCCTCTAGCTCTTGCTGAGCATTGAGCAGATCCTCTGTCAGTCTTCTCTTCTCTGTGCTAAATAGTCCCAGGTCTCTCAGCCTTTTCTTTTAAGAGAGATATTTACTTAATGCTCATTGTAGCCCTCTACTTGACTCTCTCCAGTAGTTCCCTGTCTCTCTTGAACTCAAGAGCTCAAAACTGGACACAGTGTTCCAGATGTGCCCACACTAGGGCAGAGTACAGGGGCAGGAGAACCTTCCTCAACCTGTTGGTCACACTCTTAATGCATCACAGATTATTGACCCTCTTGGGGGCCCACTAAACTGTAACCAAAAGCAGCTACCCACTGCATGCTGGGCTGACTGGGAAGGTGCTGAAAGGACAGGAGCAGTTCCATTGCACACTCACATCTTGACTGGTTTCATCCTCGTCCCCATCACACCATTCTCTGTCTTTAGACACTGATTTTTGCAAGCTCTCTGCTTCCAAACACTAGCCAGTTTTAACACTAGCCAGTTTATGGAGTTAGTTACAGCTCAATTTACTGAGCATCCTACCAGAACAACAAAGGAATGCTGTGGTGGGTGGTGTCTATCGAGTGAGACTGGCAGAAGAGAAGTCTTCTCAGAGCTCTTTCACACATTGTAAACTCCTCTCCTTCTTCCACTTCACCTCTTACAATGCAAATCTTACACACAGGAGAAGCAAACCTAGAAAATGACAGGAACCCAGGAATGAAACCAAAGAAATACCAAGAATGTAGCTCCTTAAGTGAAAGCACATAGAAAAGTGCAAACGGCCTCTACCTCAACCAAACACCATTCACATCAGAAGGAATGAGAGGTGGAGAATACTTCCCAGGGAACAGCTTTCCAAGTGAGCTCTTGAAGCTGCAGAAGAACCATAGTCACAGTTCTGGTTTGGGGCTGCTTTAGAGCGAGTTCCTGCAAAGACACAGCAGCGACCCCATATCCCAGGAAAAGAGAGTATCAACCCCATTGAGACCTAAGGCACTCCCTCTCCAAATCACAACCAAGATTTCTCAGACCCAGGAACTATCTCTAGATAGGCACTCCCAGGTCCTGTGCTGGGGGGAGGTGGCTGGGCTGGGTCAGTCTGCAAATCAGGGTCCTTTGGGCAGGAGTAAAGCCTAGCTCTGGTTGCAGCCTGGTGGGACAGCTGATTCCATGCTCTACGCACCAGGCACAGCTTGATGCTCAGCAACAGCAGACACTGGGCACTGGCACGGTAGCCGAGAAGCAGCAAAGGCAGCCAGATATATGAGGTCTTTAGGCACACTGCAGCTGCAGCCACCCAGGCTCTGCTGGCTTCCATTGCCCTGGGAAGGGACGTGGTGGCATTCAGCTGCACGTCACTCAGAGCTGCACAGGCAACTTCTGAACTCCAGTTGCCTCTAAATCCCATCATGCTGTCCAGTTCAACAAGTGCCTCGGCCTGCCCAGTTCTGCCTGGCTTTTAGCACACCACCACACCTGTGACACCATGAAAGTCTGGCACCCGCTGTGCACATGCAGCCCATCACAGTCCAGCCAGCTCCTCCGCCTATGTCTGGCTCCCATGATGAGACTCTCAGAGACAAGCTCTTGCTAGCACTTTGCTGGCAAGCCCCTCAGCACTACAGAACCAGACAGAACTTCCAGCCTACCTCCTGAACTGGGCTAGGAATGTGCATCACCAACTCCAGCAGGCTTGCATCAGACTTTGCCAGCTGCAGATAGTGCCCACAGCTGTTGTATGCGACCCCTCCTCTCTACACCGTCTGAATTTTCTGGGTTTTGAGAAAGCATGTACTCCTATAACCAGAGCCAGACCCAGAAGGAGAGGAACCTGTTTAAGATTTGAGATGACAATTCTGCCCTCAGTTACACTTTCTTGAACAAGAGCAGATTTGGTTAGTAACAAGATACAGATCTAATTCTGATTATTTTTACACCAGCAAAGCCAATGGTTCTGGGAGAAAGCAAAGTGATTTACACTGGGCGCTGGTGCAACACCAACCACTGTTGCTCTTCGGTGCCCTGGACATTTTCTCTGCAGCATGGTTTCAAACATCTGTGAGAGCTGAAAACAAAGAAATGAAATATCAGCCTTGTGCAGACACTAGAAATGAAAAATAAAATGTCCAGGAAATCCCTGCAAAGTTTTGGACTGAGCAGGAAGATACATTACAGAACCTTCTCAACTCCTTTTTTATTTCAACTTCCAAGCAGCAGAACGCCAAAATGCTAACAGGGCAAATGGAGCAAAAATAAAATATTCTGTGGACTGGGTTAGAAATTAAGGCAGTGTTTATTTTCTTATGCTTTACACTTTGGCCAGCATTTATCCCGAATGAAGGCAGCAAATGTTATTAGATTTCATGGAATGTAAATAAACAGTTATTGGTAAATACATTTTGGTGGTCTGCTTGTTACACTGCATGTCAGGAAAACTATAGGGAACTGGCAGGAGTTCAGACGTCTTCAAGGAACACAGAAAACAGACATATTTTACTAATTATAGCTAACAAAAACACTCTGAGATTACAGTTAAATTACATTAAAACATAACTTGTTGGCAAGGGCTGTGAGCATAATGCTTTGCCTGTATCTTTCTGTATAATGTTTCATCAGAACAGAGCAGTAACATTGGGAAACCCTGGCACAGAGCAAGCTGCTGCTGCAGCCCATGGGGGCCAGTCCACCTGGGCACTTTGTTTCCTGCAACAGTTTCTGCAGGTACAGTGCAGTTTCTAAGAGGGTGAAGAGCTGAGTTTATCCCCAGCAAGTATGGCAGAGGGGTGACCTGATGTCTTCATCTGAGCCTGCACAGATGGGAAGGAAAATGAGGCACCTGCTGAATGCAAGAGAGAGTGGGATTCTGAGGAGGGATGGGAGGGGAGAAGCAGTGGGAGGTGGAGGGCTGCATGGTTGTAGCTTCCAACTGGAGCCTCTTTGTCCACAATATGATACCTGGATGGACTGAGCCACTCCACCTGAGTCCTCATCGAGTTGTGAGCTGGATTTCGTTTCTGCACCACAGCAGTGCTCTGCTGCAGCTCTTGCTTCCATCTTCTGCATCTTCTCTGCAACACATCTATGGGACAAAAGAGAAATGATGGCTCTAATCTAGAGTGTCCTGGGGGGCACAAAGCTGTGGCTTGACTCTGTCTGTAGACAGCACCTCCAGCTGTTGATCATGTAGCTAATTTCAGAAAGACATCTTAAAATCATAGAACTACAGAATGGTTTGAATTGGAAGGGACCTTTAAAGGTCATTTAGTCCAAAAATCCTGCAGTCCATCAGGGGCATCTACAGCTAGAGGTCTGCTTAAAGCTGTAGACAACCTGACATGGATGAGGTGTCTCCCATCTACCTGGCCAACCTGGGCCAGTGTCTCATCACCCTCAACATAAAAAGTTTCTTCCTTCTACCTAGTCTAAATCTCCCTCTTTTACTTTCAAGCCGTCACCCCTTGTCCTCTCACAAGAGGCCCTGCTAAAACACCTGTCCCCAGCTTTCTTTTGGGTCCCTTTAAGTACTGAAAGGCTGCCCAAAGATCTCTCTGGAGCCTTTCCTTCTCCAAGCTGAACAACCCCACCTCTCTCAGCCTGTCCTCACAGCAGATGGATTCAAATCCATCCATAATTGCTGTGACTTCCTCTAGCCCCACTCCAACAGATCCATGCCTTTGCTGTGCTGAGAACTCCAGAGCTGGACCCAGCACTGCAGGTGGAATCTCAGCAGAGCCTTGACCCAAGCCAGCAATTCCCATATACATGTCAAGTAACTAATTTACCTCCTTACAGAAACGGAACTGGGCAGATTGTCCTCATGTGCGAGATGCCCAGGCAGCACCTGTGGCACCACTGGCCCACCACCAATGCAGGCCACCTCTACAAGAGTAGACCTTTCTCAGCCATAGGAGGATACAAGGCCCTTCTACAGAAATGGTGCTGTTTTGATGTCCAGAGTTGTTACAACAAAGAGCAGCAGCAAATGCTGTCCCCACTACAGACATAGCAATCAACTGCAGAGAGGCTTGTTTGACACTGAATTAGATTCTAAATTATTCAGTTTTTTGAAGTACACTTCACATGAAGTAACTTGAAAAAGAAAGATGCTGAGAAACATCACACATAAGCAGCATTTGGGGCAGAGAAAAACCAAGATGCTACTCTGTTCTCCCATGGTAGCACATCAGGAAATGACAATACCATTCCTTTAAAGAAAGTCTCTAAACTAGAACAATTTCCTTCCTTCTGCTGATGAAGTATTAAACTGAACGGTCCCTGGTAGATGCAGGAGGGCTGGTAGTGCCACTGTGCCATGATGATTATCCATTTTAAAACCAGGAAAATGAAGGTGGTCATTTCATCTGACCACGACTCAGACTTCCAGAAAGACATGTATCATTTTCTCTGCCAAGTGAATGAAAAGAGAACATACAGGCTCATCTCCTCAGAATATTAATAACCCTCCTGCCACTCTGCCCTGCTTCAGAAGCACATGGTTCCCCTGCCTCAGCTTATTTTTGTGTCCATGCCCACATGTAAAGAAATCCTCTAATGAAATCGTGTTTCACCATTACCCCATGGTAATCCCTTCACTTGGACTGTCTTTGTGTCACATTTATGGCCCATTCTTTGCTGGGAAGATTTTTTACAGGGGATCTGAAGTTTAAAAGAAGACAGATGACAAGCTGTGATCGCAAGGAGGAGAGGCTCACCATATGGAAATAGAAAGCCCTGGCTCCCTCCTCTATCCCTCCTCCCCCCTCCCCTGCCGAGTTGCTCTACTTCACGTGATGGTATTGGGATTTGAAGATCAGAATACAAATTAAATTATTAAACGAGGAACAAAAAAACCCAAAAACCCAAAAAACAACACAACCCCAAACCAACAAACCTCATGCCTTTCCTCTCCATCCTCCCATGTGATCATTAATTATAAAGCAAAGCAGGGAAAACAAGCCCTCTGGAAGCTGGCATTTGGGATGCAGCCCAGTTGCCTGCAGAAGGAAGTTAGCAGTCAGGTGACATGTATGTGCCTTTGCATGCTATGGGTGGTTCATGCGTGAATTGGTTCTACAGGTAAGAAATCGTTTTAAAGGCAGAGACTTATCGATGTGGCAAGGTAATGATATTTGTTATTTACTAACCAGAGACTCATCGATGTGGCACAGTAATGATATTTGTTATTTACTAACCAGAGACTCATCGATGTGGCACGGTAATGATATTTGTTATTTACTAACCAGAGACTTATCGATGTGGCACGGTTATGATATTTGTTATTTACTAACCAGAGACTCATCGATGTGGCATGGTTATGATATTTGTTATTTACTAACTGTTCTTAGGATTATTTGTTATTTACTAAGTGGGAAAAGGAAAAGCGTCGCTCCGATCCAGGTTGTCTCTCCAGCATTGGACTCCCAGGCACCAAAACCCATGGAGCGCTCCCAAAACAGGACAGCCAAACCAAACCCATCTGATGCTTTTGAGCCATTAACCATGACAACCTCATGGAAGCAACCACTTAAAACCCAGACAGGCAGAGAGAAACACATTAACCCGTTTCAGGTGGACAGAATCTGAAATGCTGTAGCTTTATTTTGGTGCAGAAGATTTTCACAAAACCAAAGAATGATTTAGGTTGGAAGGGACCTGAAAGATCATTTATTTCCAAACCCCCTGCCATGGGCAGGGACATCTTCCACTAGATCAGGTTGCTCAAAACTCTGGCCTTTTAAACAGTTTGGTGGTCTGCTTGGTCACTGGCCTGTACATCAAGGGTGAGCCCAGCAAGAGCAGGTGGGACCCCCTGCAAGGACAGTGACCAAGGGCTGAGCCCATCTTGGTGCAGGAGGCATGCTGTGAGCTCAGGGAGGACCCACTATTCACGGTCTAGCTGCCAACCCTTACACCTGCACCCCACAGGAACTGCAGAACTCTACAATTCTGATAAGCCTCAAGCACACACTGCAGGGGCTTTGACACTGGGGTTTGAATCCTGGGGGTTCAAAACCCCCAGTTTTAAACAATGTGGTCCTATTTTCAACATTGGCTTTGCAAAGCTTGGGCTCTGTAGCTAGACTTAGAAAACAGGCACCTAGTCCCCTTAGAGCAGACTTGGGCTATGGATATCCCATTTAGGCACCCATGTTTGAACACTGGTTCCTTGTAGCCAAAACAAATAGCTGAATCAATGCTACACAGAGTTTAACCTAAACACGTGATGGAGTCCAGCTCAGATATGACTGTATTCCTTCAACAGGTCCTGGAGATGGCAAACTGAAGCCTGCTTTTATAGTGTGCCAGCTCAGGGACCTGTTCCCAATTTGCAGATTTGGCCTGTTGCATTCTAAAAGATGTTTAATATACTCGATGCCTGTTTGTGTTAATGTTTACCATTGAAGTTTTTCATTATTTGATGTTATGTTTGGCCATGGCATTAAAATTCCATTGGACCGACTGAAATCTAGTGTCAAATCAAAGCCAAAGAAGCGTCTGTGTGATAGACCTTCAGCTCCCATCCAACCACATTAGGAAAAAAAAAAAAAAAGCTATTGTAGGTGTTTTCTTTCTAGCTTTTCTTCCTTTTGCCAAAGAAATAGCAAACACTTTATTTATTAGCCGTTGTTTTCATACACACAGCTCTGGAAGAGGTGAGCCCAAAGGCATGGACTAGCAGGGAGGTGGAAGTCACTCTGCCAGCCAGGCACAGGTCCATTCCATCCCAGGGTCAAGTGTGAGTGAGGATGGCTGCCACCTCACCCTCAACCCTTCTCCAGGCCTTGTAACCTGGGATAAATGGGATTACCTACAGTCTTTTGTACTTATGAACTGATGCACCTTGGGGGCAGCTGATGGACCACGCTGATGTTTCCACTGCCTGCAAATCACTTATTTTAACTTGGACCATGATCAACCTCTGAAGCTCAAACAAAAATCAATTTCCCACTGTGCTAGAGCCCAGCACTGCAGGGTGAGCAGTCCTGTCCTGAGAAGCTAAAGCTTCCATCCACCAGACAACTTTAAGCACATGTCTAAAGTGAGAGAGTTGCGCCAGGGCGACCAGGCACTCACATTAACTGCAGGGAGTTTGCCTGACTTGGGGGTCTGGCTCTCAGTCCTGCCCTCCCCTCTCTTAGCATGCCTGCCTCTGCTCCAGGCTGAAGACAGGATTCTTCCCTGGAAACCCAGAGATATAGGATCAGCAGTGGATCCCCAAGTGCCACGGGGAGTCATAGGCTCTGTGGGGATGCTGAAGACATTCAGCACTTGCAGGCTTGGAGCCTGCAAATCACACTCACGAAACCCCTAGCATGGCTCAATGAGTCCAGAGTGAAAATAAATGAAAGAGGTTTAAGTCCAGATGTGTCTGAATGCAAAGGGACCTGGAAAATATGAAAGCCTGGATGAAAAACTGGGAAAACAGCATTTAAACATAAAGCCGTGAAGTTAGGCTTGAGAATCAGACTACTAACTCTCAGTGAGTTAAATAGGGTAGCTCTGGGAATCACCCATTTTTCAGTCCACCAAAGCAGACAATGTTTCAAAATGTCCCATCCCTAGAATATTTTCTCTGACTTACTCATCCAAATTAAGATCAGATATTTTGTATTTCAGTGAGCTTTATTCTTCTTTTATGTTTTTTCTTCAGGATAGTGTTCATTGATTTTCAAGATTATAGATTATGTAAATGCCATCTCAGCACATAAGGGCATTTATTTTGACAGTGTTAAAATGGCATGTTTTGATTAATGAAGAGTTCTCACTTAGTTCCAAACTGGACTTCTTTCTGAAATGGAAGAGAAAAATCTCTATCTACAAAACTTTGTACAGCTTTAGTTAAATGTTGAAACACAAAGAACTGCTGCACTATAATGAAGTGAACATTACATACTTGTACAGCAGCAGTTCTGAAGTGCACAGATTCACAGATTGCACTGATTTGGAAGGGACCCTCAAATGTCATCTTGCCCGACCTCCCTCAGTGCTACTTCCAGCTAGATCAGGTTGCCCAGGGACACATCGAGTCTGACACTGAATGTCTCCATGGATGGGGTCTCAATCACGTCCCTGGGCAGCCTGTTTCAGTATTTCACCACTCTCATTGTGAAGAACTTTCTCCTCATGTCCAACCTAGATCTAGCCTGCTCCATTGCCCACCCTGTCACTACAAGCCCTTCTAAACACTCCTTCCACATCCTTCCTGTAGGTCCCTTTCAGATGTGGAAATGTAGCTATAAGATTTCCACAGAACCTTTTCTTCTTCAGGACGAACAATCCCAGTTCTTTCAGCCTAGCTATCACACTGGAAGGAACTAATCTACTAAAAGCCTTTGAGATCCCAATTTACTGGCACAAAATTGAAGTAAATCAGCTTTCTCCCAGCATTAGCATTGATTGTAGTCATAGGGTTAGGATGGGTTAACCAGATTCTCCAGCCTTCAATTTTTTAATGTTTCTGCTGAAGTGCACAGTTTAAAAGGGAGGAAGAGGTTAAGGTTTGCTTTGTCACTTGTTGATGCTGGCTATATGCTGCAAAAAATGTGTGTTAGTATTTGAAACATTGGTGGATTGTTACCTTTAGGACAAAAAATCTTTGACACTGCCACAAGCTTCTCATCTCCTCATCACTGTTGTGTCCTGCCCTATCCAGGTACCTGGTGTACAGCACCCAGTGCCTAAAGCTGAGTTCCTGCTCCTGGAGTCACTCACTGGCTTTGAATGCCATCCCCTGGTTTAGCTGGTGATCACCTGAAGATGAGCCAGTCAGAAAACACAGAGGCTGAGCACTGTTTTCCTCCTGTGTCTCTGTATTTAGCTGGCCTTGGTTTCCTGAAAGAGCTTGAAATAAACTGACCACTTCCTATAAGACTTCAAAATAATACAGTGATCTCCAGAGGTCACTTCCAACCCCTATCACTCCAGGATTCTGTATGTGTGATGGGAAGGCCATTTGCAGCTCCAAGATATCTTTACACTCTATTTGTGTGAATTCATTTTATATAGCTACAGGCTGTATAAAAATATATATTCTTTGGTTAAGAGCAAACCAGCTTGGACACTGACAAGTGCTTCATCACCTGCATTCCTGAGCTGGAAAGGCCATCTTTCACTCAGAACCAACCCCTAAGAGGCTGTTCCTTGCTTGATGCAGGCAGAAAGATAAGGATACATGCTTCTTTACAAGTAGCAGGCACTACTTTCCTCTTCTCATAGAAGAACCATCCTTACAAGGTACTCGAGGCAGCTTCTAGCTGAAGTCATCAGAAAGACTTCAGGACTTGGATCTGGCTAGCACACAGCAACAGCACCATAGCTGGGCCAGGCCCTCATGCTTAAACTGGATTCCTCCATTGGCTCCATTGAGCAAACCCATTTGATATTAGCAGAGGATCCAGTCCACATTGCATGGGAACTTGCTGCAGCTGTCCTGACTCACATCAGCTGTGAATCTGGCCTCTAGACATAGGTGTCACATCTGTCACTTCCAAATAAAACAGGCTTGTGGTATCAATGAAATGGCATCAGAGAAAGCTTATAGCAAAGCCAGTGTGTTAAACATTAACCACAATGCTCACAGTCCCAGAAAGGTCTGATAAGCCACGATTAAACTTAATTATGGATTATTTTATATTACCTACCTCCAAGCACTATGGAAAATTGCTTCCTTTTAAGTGCCTTGGCTGGCTTTCTCTGGCCACACACATACTGGGGGATAGTTTCCCATGATTGATGTATTTGTTTACAGAGCTCCTTGCTCAGATATAGGCCGATTCTCCCTTTAATCAGAGGTGTGAATACCTTAATAGTTGTCAGAGCCCACATTAACCTCTTGATTAAAAGACATCCTCTCACTTGCCATTAAATAAATATGTGGAGCAAAGCAAATTCTTATTCTTAGTCTAAAATTCATGATGGGCAAATAGTTATTTTATGTTATTGTATTTGGCCTATTGGCATTTCATCAAGTTGGACCTTACAATTTAAATGTTATTTTCTCCCTTTTTTTTTTCCCCCCCCCCCTCCAATGAGTAGAGGGAAGGGTTTGGTGGGTTGAGTTTTTTTGTCTTTGCCTGGGGGCAAAAAGCTCCATGAACATCAGTTTTCACTTGACTTCCTTTGACTGCTTATCTACACTGACTATTACGCTCTTTCACTACAGCAATATTACCAATAAAATAAACACGTCAGAATTCAGAAGCACAAACAAGTTCATCTGTGACACTAATTTTGCCTGGCAAATAATTCTCCTTGTTTCTGCAAGGGCTTCAGTTTCTAGTGGATGGAAAGCAAATTCATCTTTAATTCGATGCCTTAGTCTTATTTTTCTTCCCCAATCTCATTAGAGTAAAAATAGCAAGGATATCCATATGATTAAAGACTTCATGTGCAAGAAAGCAATCTGGTCATAGTGCTCCTTAGCTTTATGTACTCCTTTCTATTTGACAACATTAATTTGCCATCTGTCAGCTCAGTTACATAGTTTACTTGCTGCTTGCTTGGCGTTCACCTCCCCCTTTGTCAGCTGTTTTTAATAGTTGGGCCTCCTTGAGTGGGCCATTTATGCAGATTTGAAACAGGAGAAATCCTAAAAACTGACCATATGGGAACCCACTTTGCACTCCTTGGGCTGACATAGCCATGCACAGACCTCCTCCCCTTCCCATGCATCCCCAGCACTTAAAAGGAAATAAATTTTTTCTGTACCTGCGCAGCACCTTTCTTTGAGGGGAACTCCAGAGCACCACACAGTGGGTACAAACAGCTGAATTTTGCTCTTCTGGGCACCCCTGCTGAGGTCAGCTGAATTGTAGAAGATTTCCTGGGAGCTACCTAAATATGCAATCAGATAAATGGAGGAGACTGTTAGGTTCACATAAAAAAAAAAAAAAAAAAAAAAAAAAAAAAAAAAAAAAAAAAAAAAAAAAAGGCCAAAAAAAAAAAAAAAGANAAAAAGAAAAAGAAAAAGAAAAAGAAAAAAAAGGCCAGTACAGAACAAGCAGAGCCAAACAACTCAACACAACTCTCTCACCGCTGAGGATGTGCTGTGGGGACAGGTACAGCACTGACTGGTCTCATGTGTAACACAAGTGCCATGCACAGCTGATACCAATCTGGTAGATGTCTGCAGTAAGAGTTATGGATATATTCTATAATTGATCTGTCAATCTTTTCTGATAACTCTCTGAACTCCTCAGAATGTTCATTTCTCATCTAAAAGCCTTAATTCTAGGAAAACAAAACACAGCACCGGAACTAGGAAATGGTGAGAACTGGAAGAGCGGAAACAGTGCGGCCAACAGGTCTAGGGCAGTGGTTGTCTCCTTGTACTCAGAGGTAGTGGGGACAAACCTCAAATATTTGGTTCAGTTTTGAGCCCTTCACTACAGGAAGGACATTGAGGTGCCAGCAAAACAAGGGCAATGAAGCTGGTGAAGGGTCTGAGGCACAAATCTCATGAGAAGAGGACTGGAGTTGTTCAGCCCGGAGAAAAGGAGGCTACAACTTCCTGAAAGGAGCTTGGAGAGGGTTGGGGTTGGTCTCTTCTTCCAAGTGAAAAGAAAGAGGAAATGGCCTCAGGTTGCTCCACGGAGGGCTTAGCTTGAGCATTAGGATCCATTTATCTCCAAAAAGGATTGTCAAGCCCTGGTCCAGGCTGCCCAAGGCAGTGGTGAAGTCCTCATCCCTGGACGGATTGAAAAGCTGTGTAGATATGGTACTGAGGGACACGCTTTAGTCATGACCTGGCAGTGCTGGGTTAATGGTGGGACTCGGTGATCTTTAAGGTCCCTTCCAAGCAAAACAGCTCTATGATTTTAAGTTTTATTACCAAAACATGTAATGTTCTGGAGAGGAATGGGAGCATCTAGTTCCAACTTCCAACTCCTACCAGGCACCCTGTAGAGCAGCAGAATAAAAGCAGGCTTTCATTTGGAGAATCTGACTTTTTAGTTCTCCTCCAAACTCCGAAAGTTTCAGTATCCTCTGTCCGTGCTGTCCATGCAGGATGTGTTGTTGCTGAAAACACTTCCTTCATGCAATACTTTTAAAGTGATCTTGCAAACACATAGGCATACCTATAAAAGTTCTGTTGTTGTAATCAACACAACATCTATCTTCCAAAACCCACCAGGCAGTGGTTTAAGCCTTTGTGTGAACAACCATGTTTCCCACTTGATGAGACTGAGAGGGTAAAAACTGAACACTCCTCCTTTCCTTGGAAATGCCCTGTTTTGGGGGAAGGGAGGTATTTAGAACAGCATCTCTAGAACACCTGGTATGAGAGGCTTTTGTGCAAGAGGTGAGCCTGGCTGTCAGATTGACAGGACTCTGTTACTAAAAGCATTTTTTTTCCCAGATCCCAAACATGTCACTGTCCAAAACTCATACCTGATGTTAAGAATTATGGTTATAAAAGGAGCTATCCTAGTCTACATATCTGAAATCATAGTAATTTATCTGAATAAATACTGTCTGATTCTACCCACGTCTGCCCATGTCATTTTTCTGCCAGCTGAAGAATTTCAGGACACTCAAGGGCACTGAAATGGAAAGATACTTTCTGCTGAGCAGAAAGCCAAGATCAATACTGTTTATGGCTTAACTCACAGGGGCAAACAGAGCTGTGCACAGCCAGTGCTCTGGCCAAAGACTTCATGGCTCCCTCTGATTTGCCAATCATCCTGGTCCATGCTCTTCCTCTTCCATTTAAATTGTGCCAGGGAACGTATACTTAAAAGGGTTTTCATCCTCAAGAGTGGCTAAATTACCTGCAGATAACTGAATTAAGTGGTTTGTATCAGCATGAGAATTCATTACATTCCAGAGCTGCCCTGTTTCAGGAAAAATGTGAGTAGCTTGTGGCTAATTTGCACTGGTTTTTGGTTATTTTCCTGATGCCTTTTTAAAAACTCATTTCCAAGTGATTGGAGAAAAATTCAAAAGATTAAAATCTTCTTCACTGAAAAGGTAGTGGCAGATGTAGAACTGTTTTGCAGATCTCTATAGTCTAAACATAAAAAGCCCTGATCCATCCTCACAGCCACATAAGGAAGGTCTCAAGGTTGCAAAGGGATGTTGAGTCCTGGTGACCTCCAACCACTTGGGTTTTTTTTTTGTTTGTTTGTTTGTTTGTTGGTTTTTTTTGCCAAGATAAGTCCAGCAAGGCAGTAGCAGAAAGGTTGGACAACATTTCAAAGAGGGCATCTGAACTCAGACTGCACCTGGAGCTCAGCTGGATGCATTTTTGCTGTTTTCACTCCATGCCCTAGGCAGAAAAAGAAACAGTGCTAGGGCAGGTCCTTGTCAAGGAATCCAGAGGAGAGCAGTTGGCAATGGGTGGTGATCCTACCTAGGTCAGGTTGGTCAGCCGGCTGGCTGCAGGGAAGAGGTTGACAACATTTTGTAACAGGAGTAACACTTCCAGAAAAGCAAAGATGGAAATTACTTTCCGGTTCTGGTAGCCCAACCCTGGCATCTGCAGCCATGAGAAGATCACCCCAGTAAAGGGAAGTCCAGCTGTGAGACAGAGCCAAAGTAATACCTCCAGCACCGCTCCCCTGATGGGAGCCTGGCCAGATGTGTTCTTGCCTCTGGGGCTGGAGCAATCCTGTAATTTATAACAGTCTCCAGGCTGCTCTCATTTACTTTGGGGGCCAATGCACAGCTCTCTTCAGACAGAGTTCAAAGGCTGCCCCAGCTCTCTGCACGCAGGCTGGCCACTGGCCCACACCCAGGTCAGCAGCTGGCACCATCCACTTGCCAGATTCAGCTGCTGGGCTGTCTCATACTAATGTGGCTGGTGACCAGCTGGCTGCCCTAATGGACTACTAAATGGCCCCTCACACCTCCCTCCAGGTACCCCAACAACCACTGCTCTGCATCACCTCTCTGCAGCATACAAATACATGGAGATTCATGCAGCTAGGGGCTAAAGTGTAACCCTGTGAAGACAGCCAAAGTTTCTTTAGGGTTGACAGAGTACATTCCATCTCTGTGTGGCAGGCACAACTTTGTACCAAAGGCAGCATTTCATAACTGTGAAACATAACCACTGCTCCAAACGTTTCTCAGAGTCAGCACATGTTGGATTCAGATATCCAAATATTGAAGAGTGTTTTGAGGGGCTGTAAGCTCTGCACCACTGGTCAAACCCCTCCTTGTGTAGGCAACATGCTGGTATAGATGACAGAAGCTCTAACAGCAAAACAAATCCATCAACACTATGACCAAAACAGAAATAGTGGGAAAAAAGAACATCAACATGATGCTGTTGGCAAAACTTGGCAGAAATGTTCAGCTGGAGAAAGCTGAAGCCATTTACATTTACAATAAAGCCTGACAGCTTTTGGGACACATTGTCTTTACAGACTGGATTCATTTTAGAAGCTCATTCATTTGCATGACAGTTTAGTGAACCAAACAGTCCTCCTTCTCCTCCTCCTCTCTGGGAAGACTCATTAGCTGCAGGGAAACTCCATGTGAACAGGAGGTGTGTGTGGGGTAGGGGTAATTGGAATTACACAGGCACCTTAGGAATAAATCACAAACCTACTGTTGATATGACTGCAAACCTGGAACTGATCCTCATTTTAGCCTGGGAGAGGGTCTTCAGCAACACTCTATAAACTACAAAGAAAAGAAAAGGAAATTGACTTAAAACCCAACATTTTAATAATACTGAGGTGTTGACAAACCCTTGGAGAGCAAAGGAGCTCCATCACATGGGATGGACTTACTGCCTGGGAAGTGGCTCCTGGCATTTGCTTGGGATGTCGTTGGGGCCAATGTTTCATTAGCTCAGTGACTACTGCTATTATCCTGTGTAGGGAGAGGGTGCTGTGGCAGGAAACAGGCTGCAGTGGCTACCACACCATCCTCAAACCCTGCTACGCAGCAGCAGCAATGGCAGAAGCAGCACTGCACTCGCCCAAAGAAGCTGCAGAACCATGGTGCTCCACAGCACCACAAGATGTGAAAATGGGAGGTCAGAACTGCTGTGCTTCTTAACAAGGAATCCCATAGGCAACTGCCTGCTCCTGAAGCACATGTGCAGCTCACCAGGTGTGCCTGTGTGAGCACAAACTACAGATCTGCTGTCCAGCACATAGAGTCTAACATCTAAGATGCACCAGCCTTGCAGTGCAGGTGTTCTTCAATGCATCCATGAACCATTTACCCTGCAAATGTGAAAATCAGACCCCTGTTTACATTATGAATGCCAAAATACACTCCAAGCCAAAGTCACATAGTAATGCTGGTGAAAAGGATGGATCTGTGAAGTTCCTCCTGATCATGCCAGAAAAGCTAGAATCTGGGAGGTTCAAGATGCTCTTGAGAGCCTGACTGCACTGATTCAATGCCCAGAGAATATCTCAGCTGGCCCAAATAGTAGGAGCCATTCTGTCTTGGAAATCTTAGGTTTTTCTAGGGCCCTGCTCTCTTCCCTTACACTGCTACAGCAATTAGGGCTGCCTTTTCAGCACTGTCTGCTGCACTGGAGACACACAATGTCTCAGCCAGCAGACCTGTAACCTTTACAGAAGCCAGGTTGACAGTGGCACAACACAAATCCACATCGGATCATGGTGCGGAGTGCTCGTACTGGTACTCAGCTCTGCAGCAGCGCATGCTGCTCTGTCCAAACCCAAGAGCTAGAGGCACCTGAACCCCAGACTGAAAACCTGTGTAATGCAGTTAAAAAGCCACAGAAAAACTCACCAGAACACAGCGACCCAGACTCACAGCTGATGCTCCCTGCTGCCTCTTGATTGGGTTGGGTAAACTTCTGCTGTTTGCAGGCAGCTAGGAGTCTTTCCCTCATCCTTCACTCAGGCAGGGGATGTAGACATACACAGTAGCTCCAGTTATTTCAGAAAGAGGAGCGAGCTGATCACCCTGAGCAGAGAGGACAGAGAGTGAGAGGCTCCAGGCAGCCACCTCACTGTCATTGTCAGTCATGCTGAGGTAGCTTCAAGGAATTAGTTTTCCTTTAATTTGGGAAAATTTCCCAGAAAGCTTCAACTCCTGGACACAAATAGGAATTGCTTAAAAAGTAGTTCACTGCACTTGGCTACCTTTCTGCACAACAGTGAGCTAGAGGAGCAGCCCTTGGCCAGAACAGCCTGGCTCACTGCTGCTGAGCACACATCTGAACTAACCCCCTGCCAGCCAGGAGTTCACTCGCAAGGAGCCAAATGGGCTAGAGATCTTTTGCAGGTATCTGCTAACTAGTGTTATGTGCCTCTATCCCAACCCATTTTCTCGGTGCCACACTCCTCCAGAGTAGGATATCAGGTATGTACAAGCAGCAGTAACATTCTTCACAGAAGCAGTCAGCAGACAGATAGCTCTCTCAATTCCTGGCCTCTCACCTCAGCAGCCTGACACCAGCACAGGCTGCTGCACACTACAACCCCAGGGAAGGTAGAAGAAAAGTTTGGGTTAAGAGAGACCTTAAAAGGTCATCTAGTCCAGCCCTGCTGCAGACAGCAGGGACATCTGCAACTAGAGCAAGTTGCTCACAGCCCCAAACCATCTTTCCTGGAATGGTACCAGGAATGGGGCATGTCCCAGCTCTCTGGTCAATATGGGACAGGGTCTTACCATCCTCAGAATGAAACATTTCTTGTTTCTCTCTAGTCTGAATCTCCCTCTTTTAGTTTCAGACCATTACCCCTTGTCCTGTCGCAATGGACCCTGCTAAAAAGTCTGTCCCTAGCTTTGTTTTAGGTCCGCTCTAGATACTGAAAGGCCACCAGAAGGTCTCCCCAGAGCCTTCTCTTCTCCAGCCTGAACAACTCCAACTCTCTCAGTCTGTCCTCACAGCAGAGGGGTTACAGCCCTTGAGTTCATCCAGCAAAGACTATGCTGCTTCTCTCACTAGCAGAAACTTGACCACAGGTCTCAGAAGTCAGCAGAACAGATCATGATCTAGCAGCTAAGATAATGTGTAAATCAACTCCCTGGAGTCACTGATAGGCAGTGAATTATGACTGAGCCATAATGCAATTTCTTTATCGCAGATAACCCAGGCTGTGCAGCAGATGCATGCTACTGATAATGCAGAGTTGTGTGGGGTGCTGAGTACAGGGGTGCTCTTGCAACCCTTGTGGCTACACAGGTTTGCAGCAGCTAACCACTAATCCTTCAGCTTCTTAAACGTGAGTCACTTCAACCCACTATTGATGTTCCACACGTTCACATCCTACACAGCCCAGTTAATGTCACAGGTGCCTCTGCTCACCTCTCTATAGCTAGAACCCACCACCAGATACAGCACAGGACACCTTCCAGTCCCTAACCTCTCTCTGGGCACAAGCCACATTCCAGCTACTCACCTTCTCCCACAGTCTCCTTCCTAGGACTTAGTGCTTTACAGAAAACGGTGCTTCAGTTTTTAAACTTTTTGAGAAGAAAACACTCTGAGATTTTCAGAAGAGACTCAAGATGTGAACAAGAAATGACACCAGAAAACACGAACAAAGTCTTACATTTTTTACAACCTCAACTTGTGTCTCCTAAACAGTTTGGTTGTATGAAATTGCTCTTCAGCTTTCACTCTTCATCAATCTCCCACAGATGTCTGCACTCAGTCTGCTTCTAAAGGGCTTTGGACACTGATGTCTATTCCAAAACACTTCTAGAAAGCAGAATAACAGAAGAGTGATTTGAGCTCCTTCTCTCCGACCTGTCTGCAAAGTGCCTGGTGAAGTACTGTTGTAGGCAGATCGTAATTAATAATTAGCATTGTTTATAGTGGGGCCTGCAGAACAGAATTGAAAGTGTCATCAGATTTTACATCCAAAATATCGTCCAAATGAGTGCTTTCTAATTCCCAGGCATTGCTGTGGGAAGATACAATTGCACATGTAAATACTTTCCCATGCCTCCTCGCCATGCGCGTACTTCGCATGTGTAAGGCATATGGGAATGTACGCAGGACCTCGTTGGAAACGTAGTGTGTGTGTAAATTGCTGCTTGTCTACATCTGTGTATCTAATTGCATGTGAAAATCACTACTTTAGTTGCATCAATGAAATACAACTTTTTGAAAATACAGCTTGCATGTGTTTCTCATTCATTTTAGTGAGGCACAAGACGATCCAGTTGAAAAACAGTAGCTCGGACCAGATGTTCTGTTGCTCCAGCGTGAGAGAAGCAGCTCAGCTTTTAGAAACTCAAAGCTGCTTAGCTTAGGATACTTGCAGTACCATGGGAGAGAAAGATCTTCTCCTTCAGTGGCCTCCCTAAGGACTCAGATCTGCTTCCAAACCATGTAAAGGGCAGAAGTTCACCTTGGCTTCCAGTAATTTAGAATCAAGCACCAAGTCTTCTTTGAGTGATGATGAGCAACGGGTGGGAAGGTTGTGCTGTGGTCATTCACTGGGGATTGAGGCAAGCAGGGAACACTCTTAGGGACACTCCTGGCCAGCTCAGATTGGGCATATAGTAAATGTAATATATGACGGGAAAGGCAAACTCACCTGACCTTGCCAAAACATCATTTCCCTGCCTAATTCCTGAACAGTTGAGTTTTAAAGATTTTAATAACTCCTTGAAGTTTTCCACAGCTCACCTCTGCTATGACCATACATCTAAATTTAACATATCTCTTACTCCTCTGCTTAGAACATTCATTTCTCATTTAAACTTGCAGGAAAAAAAACCCCAAATTCTGTGTTACTTTCAAATCATTGGCTGAACTCAAAAAGATATGCCAGACCTTTATGGAATGCAGACAGAAGTGCTCACAGCACCTATCCTGCCAGGAAAAACCTTCACTTTCTGTGAAAAGCTTATTAAACTTTTAGATGCAAGAATTTGCAAATTGGACAATGACACACGTGTCAGATCCTTGAGATGAGATGGTGCCTGTCATAAACTGCTGCTGGACACGTAAACAAGGTTTACTGTGCTCTCCCCTGGCCATGTTGAAGGAGGAGCTTGGGCTGAAAGCCCTCTTTGTGAGGATCAGCTCCAGAGATTTATGAAGAACCTTTTCTTTATTTACCAGCTTGATGAGCCTAACAAAGTGTTTCACAGAATCACAGAATGTTAGAGATTGAAAGGACCTTGAAAGATCATTGAATACAATCCCCCTACCAGAGCAGGATCACCTAGGGCAGATCGCACAGGAAGGCATCCAGGTGGGTTTTGAATGTCTGTAGAGAAGGAGACTTCACAACCTTGCTGGGCAGCCTGCTCCAGGGCTTCAGCACCCTGACAGCGGAAAAGATTTTCCCTATGTTCTCGTGGAACCTCCTCTGCTCCAGCTTGCACTCCTTTGTCCTGTCATTGGACATCACGGAGCAGAGCCTGGCTCCATCCTCCCGACACTGCCCTTCACATCTTTATAACCATGAATGAGGTCAACCCTCAGGGTTCAGCTGCTTCATGCTGAAAAGCCCCAGCTCCCTCAGCCTTGCCTCAGCAGGGAGATGTTCCACTCCCTTCAGAGTCTCTAAGGCTCTGCACTACAGAGTTCCCTGAGGTCCTTCTTGAACTGAGGGACCCAGAACTGGGCATAATATTCCAGATGTGGCCTCACCAGAGCAGAATAAAGGGGAAGGAGAACATCTCTTTAGTAGCTTGAGCCTCTTGCCTGTAACCCTTTAGCTCTTGCTGAGCATTGAGAAGATTCCCTCTCGTGCTGAGCCCCAGGTCTCAGTCTTTCCTCCTCAGAGAGATGGCCCAATTCCCTCAGCATCTTTGTAGCCCTTAAATGTTCTGGCATTCCCATCCCACACAGCCCTGATTTACAAAATGACTGGGGACAAGAATCTCATCTTTGCTCAAGGACTTCCCTTCCTCAAGGCAAACTGCAGGCAATAGTATTTCAAGGTGACTTCTGCTTACCCTCCCTCATCTCCTTTGCAAGAAGAGTGGGCACCTGATCCAACAGAGGACTCTGGATGAAGGACAGCATCCATAAGAGTATCCCCTCTCAAGTTTCTGCATCTCACCTGACCATTTTGCCATGTATTGTCTTCCCCAATTTTATGTGGCAGCTCACCACGACCTAATCTTTAAATGTCCTGGGACATTTTCAACTTGCTGAGTGTGACTCAGCAGTCCCACAATAATGATAAAGAAACACCTTAAAAATTAAGTTTTCTCCAGGTGCTCACCTGGCTGACTCCATCTAGAGCTCCAAGTGATGGAATGCAAACCTGATGATGCATTGTATCTCACACCCATGTATTGGTTTATTTCAGCAATTTCCTAAGACTCAGTAACCTTCAACCAAGAAGGTTCTGGCAGGATGGTGGTGAGAGTGTCCCTCCACTCATTCTGAACATGTTATTGCTGGTGTGGGAAGCAAATACAGCCGACCAGTGATGCCCGTTTCCAAAGAAAACACTCACTTTACTGTATCTGGTGTTTTGAAATGTACCAAAATAAATTATTTATTATCATGACTTTTGGGCTGAACCTGTTTATATGGGCTTGCATCTGTCTGATCTGAAGGCTGAGTCACTGACTGACAAACACCCAGTTGGCTGATCCAGTTACTTACATTATGTCCATACTGTTCCAACAGCTTAAATAAAAAGCAAGCTTGAAACTTCTTCTCTGTTGGCATTTCTTCATAGGGATGGGGTGTTGCTTAAAGAAACATCAAATCACTCTTAAAGAGAACAGATCCTGCAGGATGAAATGGTAGAATTAATGGTGAGACTCCCTGGCTTCAGATTTCCAGCCCAGCTTCAGACCCCTCAGCAGCTGTGTTGAATGCCAAGGGAATGGGTGAGGAGGTTTGGACGATGTGTTAACTGCTTCAGAGTTTCCTGCAAAATATCAGTCCATGAGAATTAAAAATCTGCTGAAGCCCAAAATTCGGAGGCCTTCTGCCACTGCCAACCACTTCCACATCTGGCAGCCAGGACAAACTCAGGAATATTTCCATAGGCACAAATCTGATTATTTTTCCTGCTTTTTACACTGTACCCCCTCAGATTCTGTGAAGACCAAATTGAAAGCTGCAGGTGAACCTCTTGGAGAGGGAGCACAATGGGAGTGTGAGAATGCAGCAGAAGTCTCCCATCTCTGTGTCAAGGGCTTCTGTTTTGCCATACAGAATTACAGAAGTCTGATTCAGAATAGAAGCATCATTTTCTTCCCTCTTTCATCCAGCAAGGAACAAAACTCACATCTTTCAGTGCAGAACGTGGGGACTCAAGGCTGAATTTGAGTACTTTCAGACTTGCAGATGTTCAAGGCATTGTACCACCAGGGCAATTATCTGATTTCCTGGTATTCTATTAGTTTTCAACCTTTAAATCTGAATTTATTTTCCATCCCATCACTACATCAGTAATGTCACTTGAGATAATCTGGCGTCTCCCCAGATCCTTAGCTGTCACTTAAAGAAAGACCACTTGGATGGGCAGACAGAGGTGAAAAGGTAACAGGTAAAACACTGTCTCTCCTCATTTCCTTGATTAGGTAGGAACTGAAAGTGGTTGACAGCAAATGCTGCATCTTATAAACAAAGCATAAAGTCCTGACACAACTGGCAGACAGCATTCCTGTGGGGCCAAGGCCCCCAGATGCCTTTCGTGGAATATTCTACAGATATAAATGCCACAAAATCCTACTAGTGCTGCAGCAGGTGCAAGAACACAAGGAGCGCCTTGGACAGAGGCTTTAGTACAGATATTAATGACACCATGATAAGAAAGAGATGGTCCCAGGGCTTTAGTGAGCCTTCTACCTCTCTCAATGCTGTGAAGGCTAAAATTACTGCCTGCCATGTCCTTTTGGTAACTACTTTGCAATCCCTTGAAACCACAAACAGTTAACCATATCTATTTATCATAGAATCATGGAACTGTAAGGTTGGAAGGGATTTCAAGGATCATCTAATTCCAACCCCCTGCCATAGGCAGGGACACCTCCCACTCGAACAGGTTACTCAAGGCCTCGTTCAACCTGGCCTTGAACACCTCCAGGGAGGGAGCAGCCACAACCTCCCTGGGCAACCTGTTCCAGTGCCTCACCACCCTCACTGGAAAGAACTTCCTCTTAACATCCAGTCCAAATCTCCCCTCTGCCAGTTTAAACCCGTTGCCCCTTGTCCTGTCATTGCAAGACCTTGTCAATAGTCCCTCCCCAGCCTTCCTGTAGGCCCCCTTCAGATACTGGAAGGCTACTATCAGGTCCCCTCAAAGCCTCCTCTTCTCCAGGCTGAAGAGCCCCAACTCTCTCAGCCTGTCCTCATAGGAGAGCTGCTCCAGCCCTCTGATCATCTTTGTGGCCCTCCTCTGGACCCGCTCCAACACTTCCATGTCCTTCCTGTGCTGAGGGTTCCAGAACTGCACACAGTACTCCAGGTGGGGTCTGACAAGAGTAGAGTAAAGTGGCAAAATCGCCTCCCTTGCTCTGCTGGCTGTGCTACTCTTGGTGCAGCCTAGGACTCGGTTGGTTGTCTGGGCTGCATGCACACACTGCAATACACAACAGAGTGCCTGTCTGCCAGGAACTGAGCAGAAAACCAAGTCATAGTCACATACTTTCATTATTTTTAGTTTGAATTGTTCAGCACTTTCATTCAAAACACTGATTGGGATCTGGTGCCTAATCAGATGGTGTACTTGTTACCTGCCTTCTGTCTCAGAATGCTTAATTTGGTCAGTACAGCCATTTGTGAGCTAGATCTGCAGGTGAGCAGACAAGTTATTTCCACCTGAAGTTGATACACACTTTTATGTAACTACAACAAGTATCTAATCACAGTTTCTCCCTTGATTTCACAGATTAAAGAAGAGAAAGCAATTCATCACAGTCTGGACTTCTGTATCAAGAAAAACATGCAAAGATGAAGAGGGTCTCCTGCTTCACACAAATACCTTGGAAAAACAGCCAGTATCTAGGTGAAACATAGCATTCTCCACTTGCTCTGCACTTGCAAGCATGGAAGACTCTCAGTAGGATGTGTGTTTGTGGCTTGAGGAGGTATGCAAGCTATGCTCTGTGTGGATGGAGTATGTCTGGTGCTGAAAGCTGTGAGATGAACGCAGTTGTACTGGGAGAAGGAGGAATGCTTACAGTGTTTTGTGTCATCGAATGTGGATTAGCTTGGACAGGGATGTATGGTGGGAAAGACATATCCTGAACACTTGTTTCTACATCTGTATTTTTTTAAACTCATTTTGGAGACAATATACCTTACTTCACGCTCTCCATCCTTACTCTGCACTCAGGTCCTTCCCATTTTATGCGAAAATAGCTTCTCCTCTCATGAAAGTCAGTTGAGACACTGAGAAGGGCATGGTGCCCATGCACACCTGTCAAGGCTGAAGGAGGCTGGGCACACATCTGCCTCTGGAACTACTGGGGAACTGGAGCAAGAGAGAAGCACCTACTCTGGGACTCAAACTCCTTCTACTGCACTAAGCGTGCTCTGTGTCTGCTAGATTCTCTCAGGCTGGTGTTTGCTCTTGCTTTCCTTCCATGCCTCAAGCCACCACTGAAGGCAGTGGGAATTTGGTCAAGGCATCCAGGACAGACTCTTTGGGGAATGCAATCAAAGCAGCCACATTCTCAAAGTCAACACAAAGTGTGCGTGTGATGAGTTGGCAAACAGTGCTCTTCTCATTTTTGTCAGTAGAAGGAAATTTAATTGATTTATCAAGAAGCTAAAGATAAAAATCTCTCCAGAGGCCATGGAAATATATGCACTTTCACTGACCTCTGAAAATACATGATTTATGGGAATATCCACTTATTTACCTAAATTCCCACAAACTGACCTGAAAACATTAGTCCTTGATCTGTGATGGGACACCACAGAGTTGAAATCACCGAAGGAGAAAGAAGTAAAATACGTTGAGTAGTGTAATAGAATATTGCTTGGCAATGCTCTTAGGTTGTGGATGGACAGAGAGACTCAGAGTTTCAAGCTAGTTTGGTTTGGTTGTTGGCAATCAGGACCTTGAAAGGAAGTGTGAAAACAGTAATAATAACTTCAACTGGGAAATGCTACAGCTCCACAGACCTACAGCCACAACCTGGTTTCTGTCCCCACAGAACCTCCACATTCCCTCTGCAGAACTGCTGGCCTTGAAGAAGTCACGCTAACTGGGAAATTCTTTTGCTACCACCCCTCAATGTTGTGCTAGGTGCCTGGTTGACAAGCCTCTCTTATGGACCACAAAAAAGTTTAGACTACAGACTTTAGGACAACACCCCTGTGACAACATCTGTGTTCTCTTTTGAGATTTCTACAAAGACAACAGGACCTTGACTCTCAGGATATCCCATGAAACCATTTAATGAAGCCAAGTGGATAGTATGATACAGTGCTTCAGTCTTGGGAAGATGAAGAGTTTGTTCTGTTAGATTTGAGCCTAAGATCCAGAGGGTGCAAGTGAGACACAGACCTGCTTATCAGCCCCTGTATCAAATGTTTGTTTGTTAAATTTTCCTTCAAAAAGGACTTGATGAACCTTAGCCTTTCTCCTTGCAGTCCCAGCACAGTCAGTTGCCCTGAATTCAGTCAAGAAATATGAAGAAAACAATCTATTTCAGATGTCTGATCCAAAATGCCTGCTGCTCTAGGTGCAAAGAAAGCACAGTGAAAATAAGATGGGCCACCACTGGTTTTGATGTGAGACGCTCGAACCGATCTAGGATCTTGTATGGATCTGGGAACAGAAGAAATGGAAAGTAAAAGCCCAGAAGTCATGAAAGTGTATCAGAATAAATTAATTTGTCCAGAGAGTGAACAGTTGGTTAGTCCATGCTCCATAGTGACTCTGAACCAGGAATGGATGTTCTACCATGTCTCAGAAGTCTCATCAGAAGTTACTCCATCTCCTCATGGTGTTTTAAGTAAAGAAGTCGGAGAGCCTATTCGAATCAGGCTGTAAGAGTCTGAAGCTGGGTTTGGATCTGGACTGTGTGGGTTTGGCTCATTTCTAGGCCTAGATGAAAATGTGTTTGGTGGTCTGAATTACATCTCCACCAAATAGGTGAGTTGGCCGTGTTCAAAACCACTGTATAATTCTGAATGATTGGCACCTTTCACTTAAAAGAATCCTGAGTTGCGTCAGCCAGCAGTGAATTAAATTGGCGAAGGCTTGGGAAGGTTTGTAAAGCAGTTGGCTCTGCTCAAGGATGAGATTCTCTCATTTTCATGAACCCAAACCAACACTGGAATTGAAAGCAAAAGAGCAAACTACCTACCCAGCATCCAAGAGTAAGAGGAAGGTCATCCTTCTTAAAACAAACAAGCAAAAAAAAAAAACAAAAAAACAACCAAAAAACCAACCTCCAAACCCCTGATGAGATAATCTTACAATAACTGATTACTTCAGTGAACAAATGACACTGCCACAAGAAGTACCCTGGAGTCAGAGGCATGAACTTTTAGCTGGTGGGTCAATGGTAATGTATCTTGTTTGAAGGAGCCTGACAAAAATCTGCTGAGCAATATTCACTGGGGCCAACAGCGCTTGGCGGTCTGCACTGTGGTGGGGAGATAGACTTGGATAACAGTGTCACTCACTGCTCTGCCGACACCAGCCAAGCATAATGAAGCATGGCCAAAGCCTTCTCCAGCATGACGGCGAGAGTGAAATGCTGAATAGTCCTAGGAATGGTTGATATGGATGAATTAGAACGAAACGACTGCAGTAAGACTGATCTGAGGCAGCACGTCCAGCACTCATGCCAACACAACCCTCTTCCAAACCCCTCCTTCCTCTCCAATGGCCTTCATGCTGCATGTTCATATATGCCGCAAAAATAATTGTGCAAGCATGTCCAGCCCGCAGCGGCGTCAAGGGACGTCTGCGCCGCAGACTGCAGCGCGATGCCGAGGTAGCTGGATCAGCTGGAGGTCAGCTAATAGGGGAGCGGCTGGCCATGGAACTGCAGCTCCAGAATCTGCTTTGCAGCACTGGTCTCTATTGGTATTTTTAGTGCTGGTATCAAACAAAGAACATTAGCACGTAACAGAGTTGAGGTGTTTGAGGCCAGGCATCTGCTGCTTTAAGCACAGAACACATCTGCCCCCAGAACTGAAGTGAGATCAGATACAGCAAGTGGATCTGGAGAGGAAGGCAGGCCAAGCACAAAGAAATCAACTGAAGGTCTGCACTAGTTTAGTTCTTACAGGAAAACCTTGTTGTTGTCAAATGCAAGAATTAGCTGACAATAAAGACAAGGAGAGAATAGAAAAGTTCATCACTTTTTTCCAATTTGAAGGAGAGTTTTGCCTGGCTCTCATCCTAAAGTGGAGAATCAACATTTCACTGGATGCACCCAGGAAATCCTAATCTCTGTGAGAAACTAAGCTACAAAAAGGTGCTTTCTTGTGCAATTGCAATTTCAGCTGTTTCACAAACCTGACCTACAGTCTATGGTTTTTTGGCAGTAAAAGAGATCTACAACATCTCTCAGAACACTTTAATGCGTGACCTTGGGTCAGCACCTAACTTCTGGGACTAGATTCTCTACTAGATTGTATTCTTCCTGAAAACCCATTAACAATGAAGTTATGAGAGTCAACAGATCATATTGGCTTTGCCCAACGTTTATGAGCAAGGTCAGCCCAAGGGAAGGGCAGCCCAGCCCTCCTAAGATCCATGTTCAAATGGTGTGGATTCCATCCAAGGAATCTGCTTCACCCACAGGCCAGCAGATATCTTTTAAAGCAGTTAAGAGCATCACTTCCTCAGTCACAAGAAAGAATTCAAAAATAGACAATACGGATTTGTTTTCTGGCAAGCAAACTGAGAAACTGCAAGACCATAATCACCATGGTTCAGGACAAGGAGGATGCGATGGTTGAGGATGAATCCCAAGTGTAACTGAAGAAGAGAAATGAGAGGATATTGTGGGCATGGCTCAGTGATCATTACAAATTAGTGCAGATTAACACTGTTTTCAGTTCCTAGGTGTTGGTTTGGCACCATGAACGACCCAATAAAGAAATCTTCATGTGTTATGCATGTGGAATGTGCACAGAAGCTAAGGGAAGCCACAAAAAATAGACTGATACCTCTCTATTTGTAACACTAGCTGATGACTGTTTCCAGTCCTCCCCTTTCTCCAATGCATCTTAGAAAATAGTTTTTAAATTCATCAGATCTTGGACATCCAGCATGGGTAATGTTCCAGCAAGTAGCCGTTTATTTTATGAGAGGATTTAAATATTGTAAAACTGAATAAAATGCAGGTGTTTGCACTACAGACAAGTGAACCTTCTGAAAGCTCTACAGAGATGTGACTGACTTCCAGATTAAAAGGGCTTTACACAGCTTGTGCTGCCTGACTGGAGGAGGTGGATTCTTGGATCTTCCTTTGCACCAGGAGGTCCTGGATGCAAACCTCTGCTCCGTTTGTGCACCAGTGGAACAGATGCAGGAAGACAGATGGTGGTCATATTTACATCTGCACAATTCTGGTAACTTTGACATTTGCCTGAATGAGTTCCACCATGCCCAAACATGAATAATTGCCATCTAGTGTCTGGAGCTACCATGCTTGCTGAGAAGGATGGACGCTAACCCCGCGTTGTGCTACTATTCAGATGCCTCAGCCCAGGCTCATAACAAGGGCTGCTGGGGTGAACCGAAGCAGCGGCATACATATATGTGAAAAACTGATTTTCACACTGGATTTCAGTAGCAAGGAAATGATTCCAGCTACCTCTTGGAAAGCTTCCCCAGTGGTCAAATCCAACCTTTCTGGCCCATTCAGTATCAGCCTCCTCAGGATGAGAGATTATGTTAAAAACTTACGATGAAGTTTAAAGAGAATGAAACCTCCTGTGTCAGTTGATCGACTCCTGATTTACACCAGTAAAAGTGAAAAAACAGCCAAGGTAATACTAGTTAATTATTAAACATATAACCAGTGTAACCATGCCCTCTAGAGGACTAAATTTACCTTCCTTGAGTCAAAAACAGCCCTTGGGGCTGATCATTCTTGAAATCTGGGGAAAAAGCATTTTGAATTTTTGTATTTTCCTTTGACACCTGAATCTAAACATAAATTTTGATTTCCTCACTAGCACCATACCCTACAGTGGGTTGAACCAACTTCCCAAAATGGCACCAATAGGTGAGTTTTAACCTCTGTACCTACCTGGTGTCTCTGCCAAACAATTAATTCAACTAATTCCCACCTAGAGACCAAAGGACAGATCCAAGTTCTTATTCTCTACCAAACATTAAGATCATTTCCACAGACATCTGACTACTTTGCAAGGCCTGACCCGAATCAGCACAATGAATATTAAATAAACAACATTCACTTTCTTACCTCCTGCCTTCCACTTCTTTCTCCCTTTTTTCTATATTCACTGGCAGTTTCCCCAACTTCCCTTGGTCAGAGAGGTTTACCTTCCTAGTTGGCTTGAGCTGCAAAAATGAGAGTGAAATCAATCTGTGTGCAGCTTGCTTGCTGTGGATGCAATTGCCCAGGTTAGGTGGGATGCTAGATGCTAGTGGCAGGATCAGCTAGCTGGTACCTGATGCAGCCTGTCACAGGGTTCTGAAGAAGCCAGTTAATGTTTGTAGAATTATGTTGGAAACACTGTGGGCCTAAAAAGTCCAAATTTTGAGATCTCACTGAGCCACAAACCTGCAGTCTGATCAACAACAAGATCTGTAAAGAAGGGGAAAGGGTCAAAGACAGGGGTTAATAGAAGGCAACAAAAAGAATGTTCTCCCACATCAGTTCAGTGGGGTTCTCCTGGTCAGATTGGTCTATGCAGAGTCTAGATACCCACTTGCAAGTCCTGCAGACCAACCAGGGACACAGGCGTGGTGGCCTCCATTCAGGCTGTTGAAGGACAAACACACACCAAGGAGGACATCCACTTGCCTTCTGCCAGAGAATATTTTGACATTTTTAACATGCCACCTTAGCTCATATCTCAAGTTCAGTTGCTCCCCATTAGTTTGAGGGACAACTGTCGTTGAAGAGCAGCTGCATTTCAGTAGCCCTGCTGAGTAAACCAAATGTAGTTTGAGTGTGGGATTTTCAGAAACTGTACCACTAGCTTTGCTTTTCTCTGTGAGTTGTTGGGATGTTAGACACTGAATATACTGCAGCTGTCAGACAGCGGTTTTCAAACCCGCTCTGCGGATGTTTTCTTTCTTTTTCTTTCGGTTTTTTAATCCCACTTTACTATATTCATTTTTTTCCCCTTGCTTTTTCTCTCAAGACAAGAATATGTGGTTTTTTTCCTTGGTTATTTCCACTCTGCTGACATGGTTTCTTGCCTTCCTTTGGAAAGGTTTAGGTGTCTCTGCAATGGACAGGATGAATCAGGGAATATTCAGTGGGTCTGGGAAAACCCCGGCTGAGAGGAGCATGTGGGGAACACAGAGGGTTGTAGAGCCCTTGGAAACAGCACGGCAACAAAGGACGTTGTCACTTTCCTTTTCTCTCTAAATTGTCATTAGCAGCCTGTATCACTGCTCTGAGCAGATGCTGCCCTCTTAGTACAGGAAGACCTTTGTGGCTTGTGCCCAGTTTAGAGGACAAAACTGAAAACATTCTAGGACCAATTGAAAAACACGTAACACACTGCATGTTTTCCAGTAGCAGGAAGGTCTCAGCATGTTGGAAACCAAAGGATGATTTGTTGGTAAGGCACAGATCAAACCCTGGCAGAGGACTAAGCACAGAGCCAGGGACTTGGCTTTTAGTTCATTCACAGGAAGACTGAAGGCCTCATCTCCATGGTTCAGTGCCTGGTCACAGCCTACTGGAGATGCAGCTGTTTCATCAGCAGCAAACACACCTGAGGAACAGGCAGAGCTTTGTAGATAGTCATTAACAGGAAATACAGACCACCTCTGTCAAGTAAATTGTATGATCTAAAGGATACTGAAGATCTGACACACAACTACTGAACAAATGCAGAACAACGTAACACAGAATCACAGAATGAATCATAGAATGGTTTGGATTGGAAAGAACCTTAAAGAACATCTAGTTACAGCCCCTCCACCATAGACAGTGATGCCTCTTACTAGACCAGTTTGCTCAAGACTCGAATGTAGCTTTGAACACCTCCAGGTTTGGAGCCTCCACAACTTAGTGCCTTTGCAAATGTCCCTCTCCATCTCTCCTGTAGCTCCTTTCAAATTCTGGAAGGTTGCTGTAAGGTCTCCCCAGAGTCTTTTCTTTCCTAGGCTGAACAACCCCAACTCAGCGTGTCTTCAGAGAGGTGTGCCAGTCCTTTAATCATCTTTGTGGCTTCTTCTGGACCTGTTCTAACAGTTTTGTTTCCTTCTTGTGTTGAGGGCTCCAGAGCTGGACCCAGCACAGAGCAGAGTAGAAGGGATTGATATAACACGGTCATCTAAGCATTGAAATGTAAAATTAAGATCCAGATGTGATCTTTAGACACTCTCCCCACCAAAGGTTGGGAGTAATATCCCAACATACTTATTATTCTTCTTTCTTAAGAGTATTCCAGGGGAAAGAGTGAAGGAATTGTAATTTGGGCAAAACAAAGTTTTCCCGGCGTTAAACGTCCTGTACCTTGGCCCTGGGGCAGGACCGCACATTAGTTGAAGCATTTTGAGTCATCCCACTGATTTCAGCCAGATTAGTCATAAGCACAGTGTTAAGTACCACGTACCATCAGATTTTTCACTTCAGAGAAGAATAGATGGACCACACTCCGCCCCCTGCTCTGATTTACAGAAGCTCTCTCTGTCAAACCGAGGCCGTGTGCCCCTGCCCTCAACACCTGACAAGTGGGTTGCCCAAATGCCCAAACTGTGGACTTCCTGCAAACAAATCCTTTTCCTCTTAGAATCAGTTGAATCTGGATCAGAAGAATGTGTGTGTTGAAACGAAGCCTGAAAAACAAGAGAGTTATGTAAACTGATAATACTGCTAGTAGGGGTTGAGTAACAAGCTAGAACTTTCTCTGAGAGTGGTAAACATTTTGCGAACACCGAGCATTTGACACAGCCCCAGTGACTGACATTGTGGTTTACAGCGTGACTAAATCACATCATAAATGAAATTTAAGGGTAGTTAACAAAATCATCTTAATGTCAAATGGGTGAAATGTGGGCTCTGCATTTGAAAATGGAGTGCTTTGGTTTTGTAGTGTCCCTTAAAGGCTAATCTAAAAGAAAATTAGATTAATCTCATACTCACCACCTTTAAAGTGCAGAAGTGAAAACCTTTCAGGACTTGCCAATTACTTAGGAAACTTCATGGCTGGATCATTCCCAAATTGCACACCCTTTATTTTAACCACTAAAGGCAAACACATGGTTTTGATGGGTCGTAAAAGAACAGGTTGCTTTTTCAGTACTGAAAGAAGCTGTAATTACTTCCCTTGTTCGGTGACTTCCTGATTGACTTAGGTTGTTAGGGGTGATGCTATTCTGCTAAGGTAATTGGAGCTGCCTGAGTGAAGCCCATGACCTGGGGGAATGACATGGGGCTTTTCAGTCCAGGTGACTTGCATCTAATGAGTAGAGCCATGCTTCCCAGGAAACGAGGACACTATAACTGCTTTAAGTGCTTTGTACGTATACTTTAAAGGCTTGAGTTTCATAGTCCAAAGGAATTGTGTCTCTGTATGATATTCAGAAACTAAGCTCAGTTTCAGATACAGATTAAATAAAGTTATTTCCTTCAGGCAGAAGCGTGAGACAAAAACACCAGGACAGGAAGGACAGATTCAGATATTTCATACTAACACAAGATGGTTACCAAAAGATCCTGAAATCAGCTCTTGTCTCAACATAATATATAATAAAATTCAGTTGTAATGAGCAGCAAAAGAATAATATGAATGAAACTCCTTATCTCAAGAGTTAGAAGAGAGACCACATGCTCACATGAGACCATATATGAGACCACTTAAATCTTCAAAAGCTGGCACAGACTTAGGAAGGGCATCATCCTTGAGTCATTCTTGGAAGAGAAACCTGCATGCAGTAAAATTCTCAAGGGGACAACCTCAACAGAGGTCACTTCCTTCCCCCAGCAGATGAGAAAGCAGCCATTGAACATCTTAGCAATGCTCCTCAGAAACAGTCTTTGCTAGAAGGTGACACGTGGGGAGTGCACAAGGAGAGCCCAAAGACTGGTTCTCTAAGACACTTGGCATCTAGGGACTGATGTTAAAACACTGGCAAAAGACTTCAGCTGTTAGCACCTCTTCAAAATGGTCAGAACACGCTAACACTTAAACTACCCAAATCTTACAGCATCTTCATTTTGGAAGTTATCTCAAGAGACACCTTGCCTCTTAATACCACAGGCTGCAGACAAGTACATTTACAGTTAAGACTCTTCACCTGCAGGCACCAAGAGAAAGTCTCACATACGGCATCCAGATGTCCTGCATGGCTGGAACAGGCACAGAGAGCACAGCATCCTTTAGCAGTCACCATGGAGAGTGCTCCTTAGAGAGGCAGGTGGCCCATTAGTTGTTGCAAAGACTCCCTTTCCTCTTTTCTTTCCCAAATTTCAAGTGCTGTTCAAAGTATCAGAAAACCTGGCCATTGCTTTAAAGCATCACAACAAATTAAGCCTTCCTTGTGAAACGCAACCAAATTACATATCCAGTGGCTGGTACACAAATTGGATTCCAAGACTGCATTAAACCACAGATCAAAACTAGTGATCAAGGAGAGACATCATAATGCAATAAGCTCCAGGAGCCTTTGTTAGGCTCCATAAAGGACTTAAAGATGACTTGAATAACAAATTGTTTGAATTCATTATGACACTGAAAGAACATTTATGGAAGGAAGAAGTTAAAGCTGATAACCCAAGCCTGAGCTTGGCAGGGCACGTGGGGCTTCAAATACATGCAACCAGTGACAGAGAAATCTAGAGTAGTGACAATACAGTGATGAATAATAAGAGAGAGTTTGCAGTGCTGTGTGTCAGGGAAAAGAGCCCTGTCTACTAAGTGGAGCAGCTACAATTCTTTTGCCATGGGAAGTGAAAAGGCATGTCTGGATACTCCACCTACCTAGGACTAGCAACACCACCAAGATCAACACAGGACCCAAACTACAGCATGAGCAGATGAGTGGAGGTGAGCCCATGAGACAATACCATCCACATTCTCTAGCCTTTTAAAAGCAGTGATATGGGGAAACAAGATCTGTACCAGTCTCTCCAGGATTGGCAATGAGACACCAGAGTTGTGTCAGAGCCCTGGTGTCATTTCACCTGAAAACACCACTGCTTCCCAACTCAGTCTTAGGAGACAGCAACGTCCATTGTATCTGCTGAGGACTAATACATCGGCCCTTTGCCCCTATGTTCCTCCATTCGATAAGGGATGGAGATTCTTCTTAGCCTTCCTCTTGTTGTTAATGTGTTTGTAGAAACATTCTTTACTGTCTTTTGCAGCAGTAGCTGAATTAAATTCTCTTCCACACACTTCAGGAACCTCCTGAACTGTTTCTTCTGTCCTGTATTCTACTTCCAGTAGACACCTGGTTAATTGAAGGGCCCCACAAGAACAAGAGCTAGGGATCATTAGAGACTTCTCCCAGATGCTTAAACAATGTTTTGTCTATCTCTTGATCCTGGTTGGGAGGTCTATAACAGGCTGCCACAATAGTATCTGCCTTATTGGACTTCCATTGGACTTCCCTATGAATCTTATGCCGTTAACACACAACCCTATTGTGATTAATTATTAAACTCCAGGTGATGCAAACACTCCCTACAAGTCAGGTCACCTCACTGCCTTCCCTTGACTGTCCCTTCTGAAGAGTTTATAGTTCTCCATTGCAACACTCCACCATGTTTCCATGAATAATTAGCGACCTTAAGGGACAAGCAGGACATTTCTGGATTATCTCATCCAGTTGATGTAGAATTAACCCCTGAATTTATCAATAAACTCACAAGGTCAGTTGTGTCAAAAGCTACTGCAGATCACACTAGGTAAACAGCTACCTGGGATCTCTGTGGCCTTTCAGGAGACAACAACCATGAGGATGTGCTGAGCCCAGAAAAGGCATGGTACTGGTCAGGAATGATGCAGTTGATTCTCTCCAGGGCACATATGGGTTTGCTATGGGGTCTTCTTCCCTTTAGCACATGCCCCTAAGGGAAATGTCATTGATTAGGATCATCCCTGGGGAAGCTCTTGAGCAAGGAAACTGATGTTCCCTGCTTCTCTGCCCACCTGCCCTCCAAAATGACCCAGCATGTCCAAGAAGCAGAGGATGGGAGATGATGACTAAGGGTTTTATTTACTCTTTGCTGGTGCATTGCAACAGGCTAGGGAAGAACATTTGTTGAAATACAGATCTGCCATAAAAGTAAGCAACTAAAAAAAACCCAACCAATTAAAACAAAACAGACTTAACTTTCCAGAGTCAGTTTGAGTTCCCACTGGGGTGGTGGTGGCTGTTGTTGTTGTTGTTATTACTATTACCACCACCACTATTTCTGCACTAATAGGATTTCCATTCATGGAGCAGAACCAGCACACATATAGAAAAGGTAAGAGGTGGAGAGAAGAGGTGAATGCAGCCAGCCAGGGGAGCAGGCTGAGCGCTCATAACCTCTGTGTCCACTGGGGAGGCTCAGCACAGCAGACAAGTTGGTGAGAGACCTTGCCTTGCAGAAAGGACACCACATCCTTTTGTACTCTTTGATTAGGAAAGTATCCCCAGTGACCAGTACAGGTGAGGTGCTGACCTGCTAGAAGGTAGCTCCACAGAGAAGGACCTGGGAGTGCTGGTGAACAAGTTCACCACAAATGTGCTCTTGTGGCCAAGAAAGCCAATGTTCTCCTGGGGGCAGTAAGAAAAGCGTGACCAGCACATCGAGGGAGCTTCTCCTCCCCTTCTACTCTGCCCCGCTGAGACTATACCTGAAGTATTGTGTGCAGTTCTGGGCTTCACAATTCAAGAGAGACAAGGAACTACTGGGGAGAGTCCAGTGGAGGCCACAAAGATGTTGAGGGGCCTGGAGCATCTCTGTGAGGATGAAAGGCTGAGAGCCCTAGGGCTGCTGAGTCCAGAGAAAGGCAGCCTGAGAGGACATCTGCTCTATGCTCAGGAAGAATTAAGGATGGGGGCAAAAGGATGGGGCTGGGCTCTTTTCAGTGGTGCTCAGTGACAGGACAAGAGGCAACAGGCACAAACTGGAAGCTGGGAGATTTCACCTAAATATAAGGTGAAGGAACTGGTGCAAGCTGCCCAGAGAAGTTGTGAGCCTCTTCCTCCGGAGGCCTTCAAAACCTACCTGGACACCTTGCTGTGCACTCAGATCTTGGTGAATCTGCTTTAGCAGGAGGGTTTGACTAGATGATCTCCAGAGGTCTGCAGCTCCAAAAGAATGGAAGGTTCAGAAGCAGGTTTAAACCGCTTTATGAAATGATGCAGCTCTCTATTGCTTTAGCTTCAAAAATGGGTTTAAGCTGCAAAACTTAGAGCCAGGCACAGGTGGCTTGGTGCTCAACTTCACCCTAAATGTTAGGTGAGCTTTGATTTAAGGACTTAGCCTCCGTCAGCGAGAGAAGGGCGAGCTACAGGCTTTGGATCTGAATTCAACCCTTCCCAAACTTAAGAGGGAATGCTCTGACCCATCTCTATTTGTCTTGGGTAGGGGAGTCACAGTGATGCTATCTACAATGGAACTTTCCATTAGCAACATCACAAGATACAAACACCTCATGCTCTGACCTTTATAAAACTGTTCCTTCACACAATTTACTCAAGTTTAAAAAAAAAAAAAATCCACAGTCCCCTTTGGTTTTACTCCTTTAATTGATATGGACATAAAATATTTCACGTTGTTTTAATAATAGTTTGGTTTTCTGCTATTTCAAAAGAACTTCATTTCTCCAAACGTATTTTTAGCAAAAATATTTTGCTTGAACTTTTTTCCTCTGCCTTCAAAGGCTGCTGCACAGTTCTGGGGTGCTAAATACTAAACTCACATTCTACCACTCCATCTCCTCCCATTTGGATGGTAATCACAGGATCTTGATGCCAAACTCTGGAAGATATTTTTTCCAGCAGCAGCATCTGGCTTCTTGGCAGACCCCGCGAGCAGTTGTGTTGGCAGCAGTGGGAGCTGCTTGAGTCTGTCATGTGTTTAGGCTGCTGCAGAGCTGTCTGAGCCTCCTTGTTGCCTTAGACAGTATGTTCTCTGGACTTCCATTTCATTTTGATAAATCTCTCCTTGCTGTTGTCTGCCTGCTAACCCAACTCTCGCATCCTGTGAAGACCTATTAATAGCTTCTCTAATTGAGAATAATAACGGATGTTTGCAGAGCACTTCTCAGCCCCCCAGGCCCAGCTCCTGCTCGGCAGAGGAGAGCTGCTGCCTGACCTCTGCCAAGGGATCTTTTTGCACACCGCTGAACTGCAGCCACCCCTCAAAGGGATTGCAGGAACCAACAAACTCACAGGAGACCCTCGAGGTCCAGGCGCTCTCTCTGCTGTCCTGCCACGTGCCAGGAACACTCTGACTAATGCTTGTCATGGGAAGACCAGGACTCTAGCCTGAGAACTGACTCACAAAGCTTGTTAGAGAAGCCCTCTTTTGCCTCCTGAGTACCTTAAATTTTGTGTTCTGGTGAAGGCACATCAGGAGGGATCTGCTGCTCCTGCTCTACAGACTAGCAGGGGAATAACTTTAAACTCAATTATAACTTTGGCCGAATAAAGACAGAAGTAAAGACTGGATTTACTCCCTGCATTGCAAATACTTAAACATAATTCCTGCCTCTGGAGAAAGACGTGAAAAAAGAAAACTCTGCTTAGCTATATGATCACTTGTTAAGCTTGAGTTTTTCTCTCTCACTCTCACCCACTGAAAAACCCACCAGGGTGCTCGTACAGCTCCTCGGTTGTGATTCAGTGCACTTTGTCCTGCTGTTCCCATTGCTGGAAAGCACTAGTTTAGGAGACATATTTCTTTAGATATGCACTTCTTTTCCCGAGGCTCAAAATGTTCCTGAGACTCAAAACTGATTTAATTCAAAAGATGAATGTTTTGTTGGGAAAATACATTTTAACACTTATACCAGAAGACTGACAGTCGTCCTTGCTTACCTCTAGTAACACAGATGTCTCTCCACATAGTCAGGTAAGATCCTGTCATAATCAGAGCACAAACAGAACCTGTTAACACCTTTCCAGTGAGGAGCAGTTCAAGTCACTCCAGACTAGAAGGATGGAGCTTCACCTAAAAATATGAAAACAGTAATAATTGGTGCAGTTTATAATGCTAGGTCTTGGACAAACCTATAGAAAAACCTGGTGAGAATCTTGATCTCAGTAGACCTGGGGTGTGGGTTGATGATCCCAAACATCATATCTAAGGAGTAAGCAAGCTCCATGGCAGCAGCTGCAGGCTGTTAGCATAGGACATGCAGAGTGCTGCATATCATTGAAGTGCAAATGGAAGTTGTGATTTAGATGTTTTTATTTAATATTGTTATTTGTCCAAGACTTCTAATTAAATGATGGACTAGTTAATGAATCTAGGAGAAATTAGGGGTTTATTTGAAAGCAGCATACATGAGAGCTGGGTGTCTCCCAAAAAATTCCCTTCTTAGAGGTGTGTGTAACAGTGGCCAGCATTCAGCCTTCAGTTACAACTATTGGACTCACAGCTGCTCCTACAGTTGTTCTGAGGAACAAAGGTCAGAATCACCACACAAACACCCATGCATAGCTCGAATTTGCCCTCTTCGCTTCATTTCCCCTTGCATCATCCTTGGGAGGCAGAAAAAGGAGATATGTAAAATGGCACTATACCTGATTGAGGTTGCACAGGGTATCTGGCAGCACAAAGATACACAACAGGTCCTCTGATGCTTCAGTGAGGACTTTCACCACTGGACCATCCCTTCTGTACATCTGCAGCACACAAAGCACTCACCTGTTGAAGGTTTCTTTCTCCCTCCTCCTCCTATTACAAAGCTAGGTGAGCTTCTTCCCAAAAAAATGCTTCTGCAAGTACCACAGCAACCATATGAACACCTGCTTGGGAAGACACTGAGTAAAGATGGGTGAGCATTTCATGATTTCAGACTTAAAAAATTTGAAACAAAGATTCTTTCAGGAACTTGCTGAGAGCAGCACAAAGATGGATTCTACTGTACATGTGGACACTGAAACACAGACACTCTCCAAGCAGAGAAATTAAAATTAACTTCTATAAATCAAGTGACTGCTTGATTCTCCTCTGCTGCTGATCCCTACAGGAGTGGGGCTGAGACCCAGTTGTACACAGGGTTGTTACTGCAGGACTATGTGAGGTATCCCCAATATTTACTTTTATAAAGGAATTTATCTACACTGGACATAGCTCTCAGTACTGGAACCCAGGACTTTCCAGACTCTGCAGTACTTCTGTTTTGATTACACGTGTAAGCCACCTCACAAACCTGCTGCCATCTGTGGGGTGGTGAGGGACAGCACTGCCAGCCAGAGGCTCAAACCACCACACTGTGTGAACTAGGCAAATGGGGACCCATGAGCATTCCAGAATGGACCCCGCAGGTTTAATAATGTCTACAGAGGGATCTCTTGGGTGTCCAAAGACAAAAGAACTCTCTGCTCTCAATTCCCTGCCAAAGGGGTCCAGTAGCCTCTAAGAAACCAGCCCTTTCTGTCCAGGATCCAACCATGTACTATGCCCTCACCTGGGCTTCCCCAGCAGGTCAGGGCCAGGCAGAAGAAGAGGCATGCATACAGATCTCTTCTCCGAGGGGTATGTCCTAGTCCTTTGCTATTAAGGTCAACTGAGAAGCTCAAACTAAGAGGTCGAAGGTATAATAGCACTGCGTGGTCAAGGATTGGATCAGGAGGATCTCTGGCTTCAGGCTCCTCAGGAGAAAGGTTGTGGCTCAGAATGTGATGAGAGTATCTACCCCAAGATGTTCTACAAAGTCTAAATAAAATCCTGCTACTCTGACCTCAAAGCTGACTTCTATACAGAGACATTTGAAAAGCAACTTGTGGTTTGACAGAGAGTTTCAGAGGAAAACAGAACACAAGTCTGGAAACCACTTGCATTGTTTATTTCTTCAGTTTGAACTGGGAATTCATTTTGTTTCCCCTGCTTTTGTATTCTCCTCTGCAGCTCTGGCACAGCTGAGGGGTTTGTGTGACTATCTCCAAAAGATCACAATCATGTATGATTTAGGAACAAGTTTGTTCTTGTTTATTTACCAGTTCAATTCTCAATCCCTGATTCCTTAGCACTTGCTGAGGTACGACTCTATCCCACCTTATAAATCTGGAAGTTTCAGGGGTAGGTCTGAACGAGAACCCAGGCTCCCAGACTGACTTCCAGGCAGTTCTGCTGACACAGATTCAGAAAGACCCGCTCAAGTTTCAGATTCCTTCAGTGCTTTTTCTAAGATCAACACGCAGGCCAGACATTTCTCGATTCACTCATCACTAATAAACAATCATTGGACTATTGCAAAACCTCACTTGCCTGCTATTTCCAGTCCCTATCAGGAACGCTGCTTTAATAAACTCAACTCATGCGTTTCGCCTGAATTCACCAGAGTTACCCCAGGGGTGATCCTGGATCAATGTATTTCATTTGTTTTGTGGGTCAGAGGAACATTCCTTCCTCATATATGTGGTTTATTTGTGTCTATGCATTTTGCAAAGGAGAACATAAGTCATTTAAGGAGCCAGCTTAGGAAATGTAAGGAACCACATTAAGAAACGAGGCAGATGGATTGTTTGGAGAGGCTCCTTCAAACCCCAGCAGAAGCTGTTCTGTTGAAAATTGTATGAAAAACTAGTCCATGCAGCATCCCAATGCATTCCCAGAAATTCCAGAAATGCTTAATCAGATATTTAGAATTTCCAGTATTAACCAGAAGTGCTGCCAGTGGAAAGTTGGATTTCTAGCACAAGGCTTTTGTCTTATTAAGGCAGGTTTGCTTGTTATTAAAAAGTGTCACTTCCCCGAATTTTATTATGGAAGGGATGGAGAAGCAATGGCTCAGTGCAGTTGTGGATTTTATAGCTAGCCAGCAGTTATAAGCAAATCTCAAGATGCATACTTGGTTTTAACTTAACAGCAGAAAAGTACAGAGATAAAGTTCTAAAAGTAATTCAAGGGATGAACATCACCTCCTTCAAGTCTGGTCATGAATCATAGAACGGTAAGGTTGGAAGGGACCTCAAAGATCATCTAGTTCCAACCCCCTGCCATAGACAGGGATACCTCCCACTAGTACAGGTCACTCAAGGTCTTGTCCAATCTGGCTTTGAACACCACAACCTCCCTGGGCAACCTGTTCCAGTGTCTCACCACCCTCACTGTAAGGAGCTTCCTTCTAACATCCAGTTTCAACCTCCCCTCTGCCAGTTTACACCCATCGCCCCTTGTCCTGTCATTGCAAGACCTTGTCAATAGTCCCTGTCCAGCCTTCCTGTAGGCCCCCTTCAGTACTGGAAGGCTACTATAAGGTCTCCTCAAAGCCTTCTCTTCTCCAGGCTGATACATGTGTCCTTTAGAAGTCCCAGCTTACATCTCAGTGCTTGACATGCCTTCAGTGAAACTACTGGGTCCAGTCCGAGAAATTTACTAAGAGTTATGAAGGGCTCAATGCCTTTTATTTGGAAGTGAAACAAGGTCAGCTCTTCCCAAGAGCTGCTTTTAACCACTTGTAGGTGTTTTAAAAAATACATGGATTTTGAAGTATGGCTCTCGGACAGGGGAAGGGGAAAGCACCCAAGATAAATCTTCACTCCACTGACATTAGTCAATAACCTCCTGTGTCTGCAACAGGACCAAGGTTCTGTGCAAATATCTGCTTATTCTGTAACCTCAGGTACTGCCCCAATTCCTTTCACACAGCTGACACACATTCAAGGTTGAACTTTTCTTACTCAGCCAGACAGGTTCACTCCTTCCCACTCTGGTCATCATATATTCCCTGCCAACTGAAGAAAAAGTGTTTCTGGACACTTCCAAGAATCCCATCATCTTTTTAAGCAGGCCTGAATTGTTCTGGCAGTGCAGCTTTCCATATGTGTGTTGAGAAAGGCTCAAATCAATAAATCAAGCACACAGGATAGACAGGCATTTACTACCTAGGAGTACAAGCAACATATCTGACCTCTCTGTTTCCTATCTGTACTGTAAACAGGTGGTGTTAGAGCTTTACCACAACGATTTACTGATATATAAAAATAGAGCATGACTGAGGGATGAGAAACAAAGCCAAAAGGATGCTGGAAAACAAAAAAATATGCAAGCAGACAAAGAGAGCTCATTGGAAATGCAATCACCACCACCACACACAGTTTTTTATACTGCACTTTTAATATGAGGATACCCAAGTGCACTACATCCTCTCATGGTACAAATCACCATAGCTTCACAGAATTCATACTGATTCAGCTCAGAGACCTGACCCATGGCATTTTTTTTATTTTCTAGCAGTCTTACCCACAAAGACAGAAGTACCCAAGAAATCACCACAACTGAAATTTTTTCTCTAGCTCTACCCAAAGCTCCAGCATGGCCATGTCCATCACAATCTGTCTCAAGATCATCTGATCTTGTTCTTGTGGGTGA
>VWZE01012301.1:98289-190021 GCA_013396675.1 Eubucco bourcierii | reverse complement strand
TTCCAACCTTACCATTCTATGATTCTATGAAAGAGTGAAAAAAAAGCAAGAACAGAGGGAAGGAGAATGAGATGCTGCTCTTGATGATCTTGGTGTTAGCTCTGGATTTGTTCTACTTAAGTCCCTGGACAGACTCTGAATTTTGACCAGTCTATGGGAGAAGAGTTTGATAAAAATTTGTACAGGGCAAACTGTCTAGTTACAGTTATTTAATAGTATTTTGGAAGCTAAAACTAACCTGAAGATCCTATTTGTCGCTTGGACTTAACAATAAGAACATCAAAGGTATGTGTGTTAGGTATGCACATAAATCCCCTGCACTTTTTTTCATAATAGTACTGAAACCTGATCTCACAGCAAGAATGCAGTGCCTGCAACACCCTGCTACAGCCTGGCTCCATGGTACAGAATCACAGAAACATTCAGGCTGGAAAAGACCCTCAGCATCACCAAGTCCAACCCATAATCTTACTCTAAACCATACCTATAAGGTGCACCCTAAATCATATCCCCAGGCACCACAGCCAAATGACCTTTAAACACATCCAAGGTTGGTGACTCCACCACCTCCCTGGACAGCCTGTCCACTCTCTCTGGGAAAAAAATGTTTCCTAATGTCCACTCTAAACCTATCCAGGCAGAGTTTGAGGCCATTCCCTCTTGTTCTGTCCCTAATTACCTGTGAGAAGAGACCAGCACTAACCTCTCCACGAGGTCACTTCAGGTAGCTGTAGACAGCAATGAGATCTCCCTTCAGGCTGCTCTTTTTCAAACTAAACAGCCCCAGCTCCTTCATCAGATTTATTCTCCCCAGCTTCATTGCCCTCCTCTGCACTTGCTCCAGGACCTCCACATCTTTCTTGTATTGAGGTGCTCAAAACTGAACACAATACTCAAGATGTGGCCTCACCAGAGCTGAGTCCAAGGGGGTAATCACTTCCCTATTCCTGTTGGACACAGCATTTCTAATCCCAGCCAGGTTGCCACTGGCTTTCTTGGCCAGTGGCTTGTCAATTATAACCCCCAGGTCCCTTTCTGCCAGACAGCTTTACAGACACACTTTCCCAAGCTTAAGTGGCTTTCCTTGCTCACAGATCCCCATCCACCACTTGGAAAGTGGCCTGCTTTGAACTGTTTGATTTTCCGTACAGGGATTGTAAACATTTAACCAAACACAGGTAACGTCAGAGAATAGGACAGGTGAGTATTTACTTCCAGTTCCTCATAACTCTTTCATGTTTTGCCATTTCTTCTGCTTAAGCAACAAAAATTGATTGTTTATCTTGCAAAACCCAAAGAGAAATCTCAGTTCTGGCTAAATTCCACCCTTGGTTCAAACCGATTGCAGAGTCAACCCAAAGAGGTAAATCACAGGATCACAGGATGCTAGGGGTTGGAAGGGCCCTCTGGACATCTTCCAGTCCAACCCCTCTGCCAGAGCAGGACCAGAGAATCTAGTGCAGGTTGCACAGGAATGCATCCAGACAGGCCTTGAAAGTCTCCAGAGAAGACTATAACCTCTCAGAGGAGCCTGTTCCAGTGCTCTTTCAGCCTCACAGTAAAGAAGTTCTTCCTCATGTTGAGGTGGAACTTCCTGTGCTATAGTTTACATCCGTTGCTCCTTGTCCTATCACAGGGCACAAGTGAGCAGAGGCTGTTCATTCCCTCCTTACACCCAGCCCTCATCTATTTCTATGCATTTACTAGATGCCCTTTCAGTCTTCTCCTCTGCAGACTAAACAGCCCCAAGGCTCCCAGCCTTTCCTCGTCAAGCAATGCTTCAGTCCCTTCATCATCATTGTAGCCTTCCGCTGGACTCTCTCAGGTAGTAAATGCTTTCATCTCCCACCTAGTCACATTTTATAGTGTTTGGAACTCATGGAGTTTTGGATGTGCCAAAAATACACCAGTTGGTAGCATCTGTGCCTAGGTGATCCTGGCAGCAGAGGTGAAAGCAGTTTGCTGGATGAAGAAGCAGGATAGCTGGCCTCCAAAGGCTGCTGCAGTTGGCACCCACAGACATACCCTTTCTGAGAATTAGGTACATTGAATCAACAGAAGCATAATTTGCAGATAAACATAACCTACCTCTGTGAAGTGAGGTATGATAACACCAGATCACTTCATGGCAAGACTAAGACCATTTCAGCCTTGGCAGAAATGTAGCCAAGGATTCACCATATTGACAGATATGATTTGACCTGACGATAGTATGGAGCAAGGTCCTTCTGCTGGTGGCCAGCAGGCTGCTCCCAAGAAGCTAAATGTCCCTACATTCTATGCTTGTGACTCCCAAGCCCAGCCTCAAGCAAGACTTTATCTTGAGAAGGAAGCCACCAGAAACCACAAGGGTTGTGCTCTGAGGTGAGCCCCATGGACATCAGCTGCACGTTGTAGGCTTTGTGGCACCACTTCATCTTCTCAAATCACAAAAAGGATGAGAGAAGTAGGAAGGCTCTGGGACTTTACTGCCTTGGGGAGTGCATGGCCACACCCCCATCCTCAATGAGAGAAGCAACCTGCCATTCAAGGTTGATGGCAGGAGCCTGTGCTCTTTCTGGGGAAGAACTCAAGCCATCTCTCAGTAACATGAGCTGTGCAGAATCAGATTCATCTTCCTGGTTAGACACTGCTGGCAGCAATACAGCCAGGACATTCCTTGTTTATTATGCACACTTCAGAAGAGTGAGGGACAGTGGTGGGATAAGGAGTTGCCCACACCCCTTCTCCTGTCTTTTCATCACCTCCCAGGAATGTTTGCCTTCAGGGCCAATTTAGATGCATTTACATTAATAAATATGTGGCCTTTTCAGACACTTTATTTTTTCACTTTAATTCCTGTCTGCCCTTGTTGGTACATATCCTTGGCAATTTATGGACACTTTGCTCATTTGGCATCGTGTAATTATCCTTTACAACCCAATACAGATTTCTGTTTATAAGTAAGCAAATGCAGAATTCAGGTTAAGTTTTTCTTTTTTCTCTTTTCTCTCTCTTTTTTTTTTTTTCCTTTCTTTTGTTTTCTTCTTTTTCTGGGAGAAAAAAACCCCAATGTTTTGCTAACTGTATATTAATTTGCAAGCCTGAAACTAACATTTTGTGAGATTTCCAGATGCACCACCACAGTTCTAAAAAGCTTCCTGACTGATAAGAAAGACTTCTGTGAGCTCTTCACATCAGAGTATTATTAATAAACGTTCTGTATCTCAGAAGGAACCACCCCCCACAATATCATGTAAGCTCCATATGGCTCCCTGCTCAGCAGTGTGGATGTCTCCTCCCTCTGCTTACTCCTAAGTGTGATGGGGCCCAATCTTTTGGGCTGGGGTTGGTTGAACAGTTCCTTACAAAGGTACTCAACATCTCTATGCTCAACTCGTACCACAACTTCATGCATGAAGACACTGCTTTCACATCCACACTTGTCCCATGATGAGATGTGTCTGTGCTTAGACTAACCGACAGGCATAAGATCAGATGAGTAATGAGCAGGAGCCACACATTCTTGAAGAGAAAGCACAGTGGAAGGAAGGCTGTTGCCCTCTGTCCCTGATAAGGGCCTTCAGAACAGAGAATGCAGGGTAATTTTGTACTGTTGATAATTCTGGCAGGGACAATCCAGCCCACAAATTCTAACCAAACCTGCCTGACAAAACCATCAGCAGATCCATTTAAATTCTTGCACATTCACTTAAAGCACTGACCAGTAACACATCACCTGAGCTCTGCTGATCTCAAAGTGATTTACACACTGCAAGTGACATGAGAAGCTTAGAAAGGGTTTCACTCTGCACCAAAATGCTGCCATTTCTGGGGTGAGGTCTGGCAGCTGTTTTAACAGCACAAGACAATGTTACATACAGTTGGGGCACGAGTCGAGAAAGAGCACAGATACACTGTATGTGGTAGGGAAGGAAGGATGTAATTATCCAAATTGGAATTCAGCCAGGATGCTAGGGTCAAAACCCTGATTTTTAAAAGTGCCATGGGAATGCTAATGACTACAAGTGGTCAGGGCCCTGCTTTGACATTTAATCTGAAAAACAACACCTACAACAACTTTTTTTCTTTTGAGCACCGTACAGTGGTACTCATCCCAAGTGAATCAGAAGGACAAGTTTTCCCTGGCACAGAAGCTAAGTGTCCTTGGAGATAGGTATTTCATTTGCCAGTTAGCCTACACAATCTGAGAGCCCAGGGGAAGTATACATACTCCTTTCACAGCACTGATCTAGGAAGAGCACAGGACACGGCTTGTGTTGGATGTATTTATCAGAAACTCAGATTAAATCCCATTCCTTTCAAAACAGCAGTACTCCTCCTACTGAACATCTTGTGGTTTGAGTTCCAGAGTCTAAAATGTGAATCAAACTAAAGATTTAAACTACAGACAGCTACTAACTGAACAACTTTCCATTACTGTGTTATTAGTGAGCTACTGCATCCTGCCTGATTAAAGCACATATGAAGAAATTTCTATTTTGTTTAAAAAATCTCACAGACCTGAAACCAGCTACACTTTGGCCACAACAACCCCATGCAGTGCTACAGATGGGGGATGAGTGGCTGAAGAGCAACCTGGCAGAGAGGGACCTGGGAGTGCTGGTTGGCAACTGACTGGATATGAGCCAACAGTGTGCCCAGGTGGCATAGAAGGCCAGTGGCATCTTGGCCTGCATCAGGAATAGTGTGCCCAGCAGCACTAGGGATGTCATTCTGCCCCTGTACTGGCACTGGTGAGGCCTCACCTCAAGCACTGTGTGCAGTTTTGGGCCCCTCACTGCAAGAGAGATATTGAGGTGCTGAGCAGGTCCAGAGGAGAGTAACAAGACTGGGGAAGGGACTGGAGGGAAAGGTTGATGAGACTGAGGGAGTTGGGGTTGGTTAGCCTGGAGAAGAGGAGACTTGGGGGGGTGGGGTTGGTGTGGTGTGGTGCTCTCACTCTCTACAACTACCTGAAGGGANGTGCTCTCACTCTCTACAACTACCTGAAGGGAAGCTGTAGTAAGGTGGGGGTCAGGCTCTTCTCCCAGGCAACTTGTGACAAGACAAGAGGGCAATGGTCTGATGTTGTGCTGGGGAGGTTTAGGTTGGATGTTAGGAAGCACTTCCTAACAGAAAGGGGAATTAGACACTAGGATGGACTGCCCATGAAGGTGATGGAGTCACCATCCCCNAAGGTTGATGAGACTGAGGGAGTTGGGGTTGGTTAGCCTGGAGAAGAGGAGACTTGGGGGGGTGGGGTTGGTGTGGTGTGGTGCTCTCACTCTCTACAACTACCTGAAGGGAAGCTGTAGTAAGGTGGGGGTCAGGCTCTTCTCCCAGGCAACTTGTGACAAGACAAGAGGGCAATGGTCTGATGTTGTGCTGGGGAGGTTTAGGTTGGATGTTAGGAAGCACTTCCTAACAGAAAGGGGAATTAGACACTAGGATGGACTGCCCATGAAGGTGATGGAGTCACCATCCCCGGAGGTGTTTAAGGCAAGACTGGATGTGGCACTTAGTGACATGGTCTGATCGATGCAGTAGATGATCTCAGAGGTCTACTCCAGCCTCAATAATTTTGTGACTCTGTGAAATCCACTGGCTTGACAGCACATGAAGGAGCACAGGACTGCATCACTGGAAGAAAATTAATTTTGGAGGTTCTACAGGGCAAGGCAAGGTATTTCATAGGTCTTTCAGCTATAAAAGTCTGTAAAATGTAGGAATATGCACCAATGCTGTTCAGAAGAAGTTGAGGAAACTGCATTATGTAAACAAGCACATGAGTACCAAGAGGAGGGAGCCAGGCTCTGCTCGGTTATGTCCAATGACAGGATAAGAGGTAGTGGGTGGAAGTCAAGGCACAGGAAGTTCCATGGAAATGAGAGGAATTTGTTTTTTCACTGTGAGAGTGATGGAACACTGGAACAGGCTAGAACAGGAGTTTCACTCTCTGGAGATACTGAAAACCCACCTGGATGTGCTCCTGTGTGATCTGCTCTAGGTGACCCTGCTGTGGCAGGGGGCTTGGGCTGGATGATCTTTCAAGATTCCTTCCAATCCCTAACACTCTGTGATTGTGTGATCACATTAGATGGTCTTCATTCAAATGAGATACAAGGGACACAACATGGAATGCAGGCCAGCAGACCCAATAGCTTATGGTCTTTTAATAAAATTAAAATGAAAATTGTGATTTTTGCCTGATGGTAACCAAGTACAGACTGCCCTATTTTCAAAACCAAATGAAGTTAGCAGAAGCAGAAGTATATTTGCTCTTGATACAACTGTTAAGCTTCAGTGAATGTTTGCTTTGCTGGACATATACTAACCCTAGCTGTGTATTTAATATTACTATTAATTATACCATATTATTTGCATGTGCCTTTTAAAGTAATTAACTCAATATTTTCTCCTATTTTCTTTCTGTCACTGCCTTTTCTGTAAAAAGAGCACTACACTTCAACTGCATCTGGTGTCCAGAGCATTACAAATTATTCCAGTACAAATATACAAAATCTAAGCCTTTGCTTGCTTGTTGCCTTACTCAGTTTACTATCCCCTCATTGTTTTACTTTAATTGGTGGACCTTGAGATGAGGATTCATCTTCCTCAGTCAGTTCATAATATCATTTTCCCTGAAGGTCAGAAACAATGCCTCAGGAAATACCACCTGCTATTCAGAGATACTGTAGGAAATTTGCATTTCCACTTTGTAAACCATTATGATTTTGGACTCATCATCTATGTTTTTTATTATCTCAAAGTGCTGGATCCCTAAAAGATAGAAAAAGGGAGATTTGGTTGCCTGGCTGGCTTCCTGGCAGTATTTCACAGTCATTAACAATCAAGAGTGAGAAGTCAACCTGCTGAAAGATGTGCATGCTCCACACACAGCTTTCCCTGCTACTTTCACAGGAGTATGGGAGAGATTTAGCAAGGCCAAATGCTAGTTCCTGCACTTGGGTCACAACAACTCCAAGCAATGCTACAGGTCTGGGGCAGTGTGGCTGTAAAGCTGTCTAGCTGAAAAGGGACAATCAGCTGAATATGAGCAAGTTGTGCCCAGGTGGGCAAGAAAGCCAATGGCAGCCTGTCTGGGATTAGAAATGCTGTGTCCAGCAGGAGCAGGGAAGTGATTGCTCCCTTGGACTAGGCTCTGGTGAGGCCACACCTCAAGTACTGGGTTCAGTTTTGGGCACCTCAACACAAGAGAGGTGCTGGAGTGAGTGCAGAGGAGGGCAACAAAGCTGGGGAAGGGCCTGGAGAATAAATCTGAAGAGACACCGAAGGAGCTGAGGCTGTTTAGTTTGAAAAAGAGGAGACTGAGGGGAGACCTCATGGCTGTCTACAGCTACCTGAAAGAACCTTGTGGAGAGGTCGGTGTTGGTCTCTTCTCACAGGTAATTAGGGATAGAACGAGAATGGCCTCAAGCTGCCACTATTTAGGTTCAGACTGGACACTAGGAAAAGTTCTTTCATGGCAAGAGTGGTCAGGCATTGGAATGGGCTGCCCAGGGAGGTGGCGGAGTCACCAACCCTGGATGTGTTTAAAGGTCATTTGGCTGTGGTGCCTGGGGATATAGTTTAGGTTGCACTTGTAGAGTAGGGTTATGGGTTGGATTTGGTGATCCTGAGGATCTTTTACAATCAGAATATTTCTGTGATTCTGTGATTCAGCCTCTTCATTGGTCTTTCCCTGTTTGGTATGCCTGCTGTCGAAGCTTGGTTGCTGACTGAGTGCACTTTTCCACACTGTGTGAACAACACTGAGGAATGAAGTGGCAGGTAAGGACAAAGGAACACAGGAAGATTGAACATGGCTTCAGCAAGTAGCTGGATGTCTTCTCTCTACCTTTGTTCACTCGGTGTGAGAGCACAGCATTTTGGAACCACCAGCATGGGAAGAAAGCAAGCTGCCCCCACCTAGGTGCTCACAAGTCTTACAACCTTCACAACCAATACAGTGAATATCCCCCAAACCAAACTTCAGCTCTTCAAAGCCAAACTTATCTTCCATCGCTTTGTTTTTCACTCCCAATCTTACGCTGGTGGGAAGGAGTCATGTCCCACAGTGCAGAGCAGAGTACCTGCTTCGAGCAGACCTGGCCAGGGCAGCAAGCACTGAGACTGCACACCACACTCCTTGAGTGCATGTCAGAAAGCATATGCTATGTGAAATATTTGAAGGAGAAGGATATTCATAGAATCACAGAATCAGTAAGGCTGGTAAAGACCTTTAAGATCATCAAGTCCAACCACAACCCAACTACCATGACCACTAAATCATATCCTGAAACACCACATCTACAGCTTCTTGAACACCTCCAAGGCAGAGATGGCAACTCCATCACCTCCCTGGGCAGCATGTTCCAATGTCTCACCACTCTCTCAGTAAAGAGGTTTTTCCTAATGCCCAACTCAAACCTCTCCTGGCACAACTTAAACCCATTTCCTCTTGCCCTATTGCTAGTTACTTGACCTATTGCTAGTTACTTGGGAGAAGACAGCAACACCAACTTCAGTGTTGCTGTTCCTTTCAGGTAGTTGTAGAGAGCAGTAAGACCTCTCCTTAGCCTTCTCTTCTTCAGACTAAACAATCTCAGTTCCCTCATGCCCTCCAAACCTCTCACCATCCTTTCTGCACTTCTCTAGACACGTTCCAGGACCTATACTGTGGTGTTCAGAACTGATGTGGCCTTACAAGTGCCAAGTACAGGGGTACAATCACTGCCCTACTGCTGCTGGATACACTGGTTTTGACACAGGCCAGGCTGTCATTGTCGTTCTTGGCCAATGCTGCACACTGCACACTGGCCTGGCCACACTGCTGGCTCATGTTCAGTTAGCCATCTACCAGCACCCCCAGATCTTTTTCCACCAGGCTACTTTTCAGTCACTCTCCTTCAAGCCTGTGATCAAAGTGCAGGACCTGGCACCTAATCTTGATAAATTTCATTCCGCTGACCACAGCCCATTGATTTAACCTGTCCAGATCTCTCTCCAGAGCCTTCCTACACATAAGCAGATTTACAACCATCTATCAGTCCTCCCAGTGAGGACTGCCCTGTGGTCCAAAAACACCCCTCACGACAAGCATTTAATGTAGAAATGTGATTTTAAATTGCTCTGTTTGTGCAAGTCTGTCCAAATCCAGCTCTGCGCTGGCTGTGGGAACTTTCTTGAACAGTTTCTTCTTGGCTGACCAAATGCATCTCAAATATTTCACTTCTGGGAGAAATGTCTCAAAGTTTTGTTTTTTTTTTTTAATGATAGTGTTACAGGACATACCTCTATTTTGAGCAGCAACTGCTAAAGGAGGGCAGTGAGCCTCGTTGGGCAGATTAAAGGAAACTTTCTTTTTGCCTGGCTGCATGAAAGGGCACGAGAGGCAGCAGTGGAGGAGCACACTCACCAACACCTTCCTCTCCAGCCCTGCTCATGCCAGGGAGTTGCACTGCCACTGCCACCACTAGAGTCAAGCCAGCCTGCTGCCAGGGAGCACCATGTTATGCAGAGCTAGAGGTGATGTTGGCTTTGTTGCCCTGGTGCAGGTGTGAGCCTGAGAGCTGCTGCTACACTAGATGATCTGAGCTGCAGATGCAGCACTGGTACAAGAAGCTCCAAAGCTGCCCAAAGTTTCATGAGCTTGGTTTGTTCCAGCTGCCTAAGAAGAGGAAACGCAAAGAGGTATAAAGTCACCATGCCCTTTCCCAGACACATGGATCACCAAAAGCTGGCTGAGAATTTTCCCCTATGGGAGCCCTGTTCAGGTATTTGGATGTAGTAGTCCTTGGGTGTTGATAGTGAGATCTTGTTGGCAGAAGAGAGTTGTGAGCTGGCACTGACTCAGAGGCTGTCTTTTAAAACTTCAGAATGACAAAACTAATGACTGTGTTGAGAGGTGCTCATAAAACAAGAGTCACTTCTCATTCAATTAAGGAAGCCGTCAATGATCTTTCAAGGAGGCCTGAGAAGGTTATTCCCTTCTACACTGTGCAGAATTCAGGTACAACCATCTGCATGACACTTTGAATGTGTCATTCACATGACCTAGGCACGCAGGCAGAAAGTTCAAAAGGTGAGGAACACCTCTCAACAGGAAGAAACAGTGATGCACATCTGGAAATAACCTTTGCAATTACAATTAGCTGTTCAGTACCCTCTCCTGCCTGGAAGCTTTGGTGCCACTAAACAGTTACCTAGAAGGGATTGCAAGAAATGACTGTGAACTGGTCCCTCACAGGAGGAGGGGGGAAAAAAAATCAATATTTAATATATAAACAAACAAGTAATTTTTAAACATTTAAACATTTATGTTCTTTTTATGATTGTTACATCAATATTAATATAGACTTCAAATAATTTTATAGCCTACACACAGCACTCCCTTGTCACTCCCTTCCCGAGAAATCTGTTTCTCAGGCAGATGAGCACCACCAGGCAGGAGGTTCAGAAATGTTGGCCATAATAAATAACTCCAGAGTGAGACCTGCCACCCTTCTTCAGACACACTGCCTAATGACTTGAGTGAAAGTTCTGCCTCAGTGAAAAATACTGAGTTTTGGCTCATTACCTTCAAATGAACAGAATGGTTTACTTGTGGTGTGGGGTGCTTCCTCTTGTCTGAACCTTCAGTTTTCCAGGCTGTCAGAGAGGTACAAAGGCGGTTTCCCTCGTGATCCCTTGGGCTGTACGTGCACTCAAAAGGGCTCTCAAATTGCTCTCTTGAGTTTGTACCTGCATCCCCTGTCTTCACTGAGCAGGAGCAGTGGATAGAGATGGGGTGTCTTGACAATGAGGTTTGATTGAGCTGAAAAATAACCTTTCTCCAATTCTAGCCTTTAAAAACAAAAATATTTTTCTAATATTACTATTAGAATATTATATACAAACTACATACACTAAGATGCCTCACGTTTCTAAAAAGCCCTTACAACCTTTAAATGAAAGCCAGGACAGTGCAGAAGAGCAACAGAATCAAGAGACAGCATCCATGCTTCTATCATTCCATTTATTTCCATGATTTTGCTGCAACAAGACCATTCAAAAAGCAGCCACTAGATAGTTGTAAGCAAACCTGACACCAGTCTGCTGGGTCTTGCCAATGTAATGCAGCTGCTATGCCACTCCATTCACTTCTTCACATGTTTGAACTTACGTCATTTATTCATTTGGGAGAAGGTGCTGCAGCTCTCCCACCTAGCTGGTTTCACAGAACCACGGAATGTTAGAGGTTGGAAGGGACCTTGAAAGATCACCCATTCCAACCCCCCTGTTACAGCAGGATCACCTAGAGCAGATCACACCTGCATCCAGGTAGGTGTTGAATATCTCCAGAAAGGGAGACTCCACAACCCTCCTAGGCAGCCTGTTCCAGTGTTCCCTCACCCTCACAGTGAAAACATTTTTCCTCATGTTCCCATGGAACTTCCTAGGCGTCAACCTCCAACCATTGCCCCTTGTCCTGTCATTAGGCGTCACCGAGCAGACACTGGCTCCATCCTCTTGGCACTCACCCTTTACATATTTATAAACATTCATGAGGTCACCTCTCAGTCTCCTCCTCTCCCAGCTCCCTCAGTCTCTCCTCATAAGGAAGATGTTCCACTCCCTTAATCATTTTTATGGCTCTGCGCTTGATTCTCTCAAGCAGTTCCCTGAGGTCCTTCTTGAACTGAGGGGCCACAATATTCCAGATGTGGCCTCACCAGGGCAGAGTAGAGGGAGAGAAGAACCTCTCTCCCTTCCAGAGAGAACCCGACCACCAAAGGCTGGGAAAGCAGCCGCCTGGTTTCCCTCCTTATCATCCCCTCATCATGGTCCTTGAGTGAGGGCATGGGGAAGAAGTGGTTCTGATGTATTTTACTGATGTCTTAAAGCATATGGTCTGAATGCTCTGAATGCCATGGAAAATTACTGTCACATGTCCCAACCCACTGCCTATCCATCGACATAGTATCACCTTTCATAAACTGCTGGATACCATTTTCCCATCAGCATTGCTCTAAACAGGAATTATAGACAGGACACAAATTCAAACAACCCTTATATGCTTAATAAAAATAAATAACAATCATCCCTTTAATTGCTTCTCCTTTAAAGGAATCTTCCTGAATTTAGATCAAACAATTCCTTGTGATCCACACTGATTTGTATGTTCCAGTGCCATAAATACCTAACAGAAAAGAAAATGCTGCACATTTAAAATTGGATAGATTTATATTTTTCAATTCTAAAATATATGCTCATGACATGCTTTGGCACAATTTTGGAATTAATGCAAACAAAGGAAGATCTGCCTGAGCGCATCAGACCCCTCTAATGCATGCTTAGCATAGCTCCAGTGGAGTCAGACCAGTTTACACCAGTTCAACAGCTGAGCATGGGATTTATGTAAATATCTTCTTTCTTCCCTCTTCATGTTTGTGAATGTGTGTATGCTATGGTATCTCTGTATACCTCTGAAGCATACAATTTGTTTCAGATCATACTAAAGCAAGCTGGAAACCACACAAGTACCTCTGCCGCCTCCTCCCCGCTCCACACACAATTCCACACATCTCTATCTATATAGACTAGGGAATGAGGTGACAGAAAGCAGCCATGTGGAAAAGGACTTGGGGGAGCTGATGCACAAGAAGTTGGACATGAGCAGACAGTGTGAACTTGCAGCACAGAAGGCAAATGGCATTCTGGGCTGCTTCAAAAGATGTGTGGTCAGCAGATCCAGAGATGTGATTCTGCCACTTTGCTCTGGTGAGACCTCACCTGGGGTACTGTGTCCAGTTCTGGAGCCTTCAATATAGGAAGGACATGGACCTGATGGAGCAGGTCTAGAGGAGTGCCACAAAAATGATCAGGGGGTTGGACCACCTCTGCTACAAGGACAGGTTGAGGGAGCTGGGGTTGTTCAGCCTGGAGAAGAGGAGGTCCAGGGAGACCTAATAGCAGCCTTCCTGTACCTGAAGGGGGTTACAAGAAGGATGGAGAGAGAGAGACTGTTTACAAAGGCCTGTGGTGACAGGATGAGGGGCGATGGCTTCAAATTTAGATTGGCTGTTAGGAACAGGTTTCTTACCATGAGGGTGCTGGAACACTGGAATAGGTTGCCCAGGGAGGTATTTGGGGCCCCATCCCTGGTGATATTCAAGGTGAGGCTGAACAGGGCTCTGGGCAGCCTGATTTGGTTGAGGATGTCCCTACGTCTGACTGCAGAGGCAGTTGGACTAGATGACCTTTGGAGGTCCCTTCCAGCCCAGCCCATTCTACGATTTTCACAGGAAAAGTGACTACTGATGCATTAATTCAGCATAGACTGTAAAATGTTACATTTTTGAGCTTTGCATAAAGATAAAACTTCAAGTAGCAAGTAATTCCAGTTCAAAATTTCATTTTCACCCAAAATCAAATTTTCTGATGAAAGTACTTCAACAGAAACAGCCTTGTCAGCAGACAACAAGGCTTTACACTGCACTATAATAGTGCACCTTTGCCTGCTTCCACTCCTGGATCCTTCACCTTTTCCAAACTCTACACATTTTGCCTTTCAATATGGCCTGGAGGTCTATGGATGGGGAATTCATCGGCTTGGACCCCAAAGCATCCTGCTTCTATCCTCTCATCAGCTGGGTGAAGAGGAAGTTAGCACATATTAAACCACTGGATTTGTCTGCTCCAAGTATACAGGGAAAGAGTGGACATCTGTTTGAGAGCTAAATGTAAGCCGTTTGGGGATGCACTGGAGAAAATGAACACCCAGCAGCTGGTGACCAGACAGGTTTCAATCCATAATGTAATACTGGTGAGAACTGGCTATGTCACACAAGGTGACACACTCTGCTATGAAGAACTCCAAGAGGAACCTGAGCAGAGTCCCTTGCAACCACACACTCAGTGTAGCCTGTATGAAGCCCCTGTTGCTATAGTACTAGACAGCCTTCTCTTCTCCAGACAGAATAACCCCTAACTCTCTCAGCCTGTCTTCAGAGGAGAGGTGCCTGAGGCCTCCGATCATCCTCGTGGCCATACTGTAATTCTGTATGTATTGTACACATTTGGCTTTGTATTTTTGTTTGTTTGTTGTTTTTTTTTTAAAGGAGATGCCAATGTGGTACCAGTGGAGTGTAGCAATACTCCCTCACTGTCAAAGTTCTAACAGAATCCTCTTACTGAGGAGATGGGGAATTATGTTGTATTTTCACACCTGGATAGCCAGTTAAATTGCATGCAAAATCTTTTTTACTGTCTGATTCCTTAATTTCGTCACATATAAAAACAGTAAAACAAAACAAACCCAACAAAACAACGAAACCAACCAAACAACTCCCTCAAAAAACAACAAACAACTCCCCCACAAAAAAAAGCACCAAAAAAAACCCAACACAAAAAAACCCCAAACACCAAAAAACTATATTATTTGTTTCTGTTTTACTAGAAGAAATGTAAAATATGTACAAATGCAGCCAAAATTCTATTTCTGTCTTATTCTAACTAAACCGCGGCCAAATCAATTTCCTTCAAGTTTTAAGGAAAAGAGAAATGTTCTCGGATCTTGGCTAAGAACTCCTGCACTACATTTCAGTCTGGAGAGAATGTTAACGGTTGTATAATTACTAATAAACAAAGTTTAGAATGGAAACATTGACAAGACCTCCACCAGAGTGATACCAGTAAGGGTTGCTGTATTGAATTCAATTGACATCTAACAGAAGCTGATCTCATCACATGCCAACTAACATTATGCTCAGATTAAAATTAGAACTAGTGTGGATTGGTTGCTGTCAGCTCTCAGAGACTGCCATCCTCAAGTTCCTCTCACAGAACAGCAGGTTTTATAAACCAATGCACCTTCAAAACAACAGAAACTAACGATTCTAGACCAGATGCTCTCTTCATTCAACTAAATTACACTGTTTTAAATCTAGGGGCCCTCAGTATCCTTACTAAGCTAACTTTGGCTCAGTAGCTTTTGAAAAGGCTGAATGAAAATCAGCAGTTTCTGTGCAACAAAACACCTGGATATTAACTAGAGTTAAAAATCAAACCTTAGTTTGCTTCCTGCCCATTGGACATGCTACACTGAATAGCCTTTTAAAATTCCGCAGGTAATAAAACTTGCACTACATGGGGCCAGTCTCAGAACAAGTCTGCACTGATGCCAGGCACAGCACTCTCATGTGTGTTGTTTTGCATGCACTGAGGCTGCAAAGCATAGGGGTTCCTGAAAAGCATAGGGGTTCCTGTACTGTGTGCAGTTCTGGAACCCTCAGCACAGGAAGGCCATGGAAGTGTTGGAGCGGGTCCAGAGGAGGGCCACAAAGATGATCAGAGGGCTGGAGCAGCTCTCCTATGAGCACAGGCTGAGGGAGTTGGGGCTCTTCAGCCTGGAGAAGAGAAGGCTTCGAGGGGACCTGATAGTAGCCTTCCAGTATCTGAAGGGGGCCTACAGGAAGGCTGGGGAAGGACTATTTACAAGGTCCTGCAATGACAGGACAAGGGGCAATGGGCTTAAACTGGCAGAGGGGAGATTTAGACTGGATGTTAGGAGGAAGTTCTTTACAGTGAGGGTGGTGAGGCACTGGAACAGGTTGCCCAGGGAGGTTGTGGATGCTCCCTCCCTGGATGTGTTCAAGGCCAGATTGGATGAGGCCTTGAGTAACCTGTACTAGTGGGAGGTGTCCCTGCCTATGGCAGGGGGTTGGAACTAGATGATCCTTGAGGTCCCTTCCAACCTTACCATTCTATGATTCTATGATTCTAAAATATAGTGCTTTATAGGTTCACTGCTAACTCGATAGACACGACACTGAAACTATTGCTTGCTAGGAGCTGACAAGTTAAGCAGATTTTCACAGCAGTAACAGACAAATGCCAGAAACGAGCAAGAAAAACAAATTCAGTACAACTCACAGGCCGTGAACTCCTGTTTCCTAGACAAATAAATATACCAAGTTGTTGTTTGGTTGTTTTTTTTTTCAAAAAGATGTACACCTCTAATCCAGACTCAGTATGGCAGACCTGCAGTCAAGATAATTACAGTGGGGCTTGGGTGCACGCAAATATGGCAACAAAAAGTCTCATGCCACAGGATAATTAGCTATGTAATATGAGGTACCTAATCATCTGTTCTCAGTGAGATAGTCTCCAAGCTAAGAACCGGGCGGTGAAGAGGGGAAGGGAAAGCCAGTTCTGACCCAGAGGACAGGTTTCTATTTCCCTCAAGAGGAATCACTGCTGGCCAACAGCTGCCACTCTCCCCACTCTGGCACTGGCGTGTGTTGTGGGGTATGGCTTCTCATCCTCTTCAGACAGAAGCGGTCAGGCTGGCTCAAATCAACTATTTAAATTGACTGAACTAATCCAGTTCATTTTGCTTGGGGTGGATTAAGAAGTACTCACAGACAGTTCTTGGACACAGCTGGGCAAGATCAGTAACCTCTGGCCAGGAGGTTGTAACAAGCAGCCAAGGGCAGTGACCTCTTCCACTGGCACAGCTGGATCTTGAAGGAAACATCTTCCTATAGCTTAACTATGCAGGGTCTTCCACCAGTAATGAACAGCTGGGACTACTTGCCCTACCCACTTGTTACCACCCAGGCAATTGGTCCCTTCTTGCCAGTACGCAGCTCTGGAAAATATGAAGTTCTGCTTTCAGATAATTTTGACTGCTACAGCAATATGAATAGTCTTCAAAGTGAACTGAATAAACCAGTGAACTCAAGCAGAGTGTATGGTTGTAGTAATTAAAAAATCCCTCAACCCCCTGCAACAGACACCAGTAAGACCAGAAGGCAGAATCGCTATCACCTAGTCTAACTCCCTGCACAGCCCAAGTCACAGAGTTTTGCTCAGCAGTTCTTGCATCAACATCATAATTTCAGGTTAAGTATTGCCTTTGAGCGAAACTTCCAATTGTGATTTAAAGGCTGCAAGTCTTGAAAAATTCATCACATCCCCTAAGGAAGCTGTTGCCATGATCAATTGCCCTCATTCTTCAAAATGCATACCTCCTGTGCATGTGGGAACTGTGAATGAACAGAAAGGGTGAGCTAGCCAAGTTCTGCTGCTGGCACGAGTGAAGAATCAATGTCATATCATGCATGAGGTTATTGTACTCCATATAAGAGGCTATACAAGATCTTTCTGCAAGATCTTGTGCAGAACTCACCATGAGAAGTGTTAAATGTTTCCCCCACTTTCTGAGAATTTTTCAGACTATGTTTCCTTCTCAAGACTGAAACAGACTTGCATAATTCTTGCACAAGGCACAGAGTCTACAACAGTCATCACAATGCTAGTGGTACCATGGCTCTTCTCTGGCCTCCAGCCTAGTTTGCTTGACAAGCAGCTGGGGCTGAAAAGTTGGCTTTTGAAGTTAACAGAGACCACGGTGCTATCAATCAAAGAGCATGTTTTGCTTTGCAGTTACAGATCTAGTTCCTCCATATGAACCAAGACAGAGGACATACTGTTGACATGCGACCAAAGGGGAATGACTTTGCCTTGCAATCTGACAAATGTCTGTGCTAAGGGTCAGAGAGCTGGAAGTTGTTTGACTCAATAACTGGCATGTGAAGGACTGAGGAACAAAAGCTAGTTAAAAGTCCTTTAAAGTAAAACCACTAAAAAGATCACAGGATCATAGGATGTCAGGTGTTGGAAGGGACCCCCGGAGACCATCAAGTCCAACCCCCTGCCAGAGCAGGACCATATAACCTAGTGCAGGTCACACAGGAACACATCCGGATAGGGTTTGAAAGTCTCTAGAGAAGGAGGCTCCACTACTTTTCTGCGGAGCCTGTTTCAGTACTCTGTGATCCTTACAGTAAAGAAATTCTTCCTCATGTTGAAGTGAAACTTACTGTGCTGCAGTTTATGAATTCATGAAACAAAACCAGCAACACAATGAATCAACCAAAATTTCTCATCACAGATACTGGGACTCAGCCCTGATCACTCATGTTTGTTTTAATTATAGGCTGACTTTACATTACAAACAGAAAAGCAAACCTTTTTGTTTAGAAAATGCTGAAACAAGGCATATAACTTTTTTGGGGGGTTACCTGAAGTAGAAATTTTGTTGAAATGGAGCCTTCCCCTTACAAATCTCTGATTAAACAGTTTAGTGTTTCTGAATTAGAAAAAAAAAAAAAATCCTCTATGAATTCCAAACCAGTTCCAGTGAATCCCTACCCACACTGAAATTTGTGACATCAGCACATTTCAGATTTTGCTGCAGTCATAATTTCAGCCCTGTGAGCAGAGAAGGGATGCATCTCCTCACAGTCAATGCTCATAAACTACACCTTTGCAACAGAGAGGAAAAGGAAAGCCTGTGCTATGAACTCATGGCAACAGTGGGACATGGTTGCTCACAGCCCATCTGCAGAGCAGCTGTGGGTAGGAGGGAAGCAATGAGCAGTAAGAGACATAATTTTGTGGGGAAGTAAGTGTTGCATGTCTTTTGTTTTCTTAACTTGGAATAAAGTCCGAAATAAGCACTCATGTATGCTCTCATCTGTTCTTTCCTTGAAGAAGATGTCAACCTGTAAGCATCATCAGGATCTAAGGAGACAATTGTCATCATGCTCCTTCTATAATGCCAGAAGGTTTTCTTTCTCCAATAGATGTCTTCCATGCAGAGCATGCATTCCCCTTCAAGTTGTTTTATTTCACCTGGAGGAATCAGATCACGCAAAGGGAGTGGCTATACAGAAGAACCTCAGAGGGAGAGGTCCAACCACTTTTTTTCAGTGAGCTGGAAGAGGCCAATTCAGCACAGCTCTCCCTCTTCCCATGCCAATACTTCTTATGTTTGATGGGAAGAGCAGCATTTTGCTTGAATTATCACAGTTTTCTTAGCCTTTTTCAGTCAATGTGCTTGTTTGAGGCTAATTGGAATATTCTAATGAGAGGAATTAGATTATTGGTTATAAATGAATAATAATGATAAATTCTATATAATTCATTGGTTTGCTAAAAAGGGATAAAAAGACAATATGTAAACAATTTGTTCTTCTGAATTCTTCATTCCTAAGTATTGGATCTATTCTCTTGACCTTGACTCTGGTCTAATCTCTCCGCTAACAGATAACAAGTAAGCTTTGCTGACTGCTTGTCTGTCTGTAAAGGAAAGAGAGAGAAAGAAAGAGAGGTTTTGAGCCCCTTCTGGGCAGTTGCTTTGTCCGTGAGGGAATTTGTATTTCTGCATGATTTCTAATTTGTATATATTTGTAAATACCTGCAAATATATTGTGTATATATGCTTGTAAATTTGCTGGAAATACAGCTTCGTCTTAGTTTCAAACTGTCTGAGGTGGTCTGGTAAATTTCAATTGGGGGAGGAAGTTCCTAACCCACCACACTTTAGTAAGTCAATCTGTTTGTNGGCGAAGTTCCTAACCCACCACGGCCAAACACATGGGAAACGGATCTGCAGAAAACATAAGCTTGTGGCTAGAGGGTGACCTTTGGGATGGCCCCTTTGTGACTCTATTCTAGCCTTCGAGTGAACACTGGAAGGCCCTCACTTTCAATCACTGTTAAACGTGACCTTACGAGTGTATTTGCCTAGATCAGTTTAGCTGCAGGCCTGCGTTTGAAAGCTCAGCTCTATAAAACCCCATATTATTAGACATAATCGAGAACTAGACTTCAAAGACCTACAGTCTGTCACACGTAATTAACATAATAAATCACAATTAAACCATGATTGGGCTTTTTATAGCACTAGTTCTTTGAGGACAGCAAAGTAATCTTTACCAATAATCTTCAAGAAAAAGACATCATTAGCTGAAGGTATCTTCAATTTTTATACCATCCAAGATGTTCTCAGGAGGTACAAAACAATTTTGAACAAAGAATTGCTTTTACATTATTTCATTACCCCTGTGGTATTTTTGGCAGTGAGTGCTATGGAAGGTAAATTTAAAAAGAAAGCAAATGCAGAATGAAGTTGTCAGTGCACTGATTGTAATTATGACTACTCATCCTTTAATCATGTGTCACGCTCAAACTGTGCAGCTCTGAGTCCACATGGCCCATTTGGACATTAAACACTGCAATATGTTAATTAATTCACTCAAATGCACGAAGGTCCTTGGACACCACAGTGGTTGGTGCCAAGTAAGTGTTTACAGTTACAGTAACTGTTAATAAAACATCATGCACTCCAGGTTTGGAAGGTGATATGGAAGAGCTGAGGGGTTCTGGGTCTTTGAGGTCACTCATATCCTGGTCTCATCTCACAGGTAAATAGTGATAGAACAAGAGGGAATGGCCTCAAGCCATGACTAGGTAGGTTTAGACTGGATGTTAGGAAAATTTTTTTATGGAAAGAGTGGTCAGGAATTAGAATGGGCTGCCCAGAGAGGTGGTTCAGTCATGAGTCCTGGATGTGTTTAAAGGTCATTTGGCTGCGGTGCTTGGGGATATGATTTAGGGTGCACCTTGCAGAGTAGGGTTATGGGTTGGACTTGGTGATCCTGAGGGTCTTTTCCAACCTGAATGTTTCTGTGATTTCTGTGATTTTTGTGATATCTTGTGTCTCCTCACAGCTAATGAGACTGAATTTTTGTCAGTCCTTGTCAATCCAGTACCTTGATTCTTTTCAGTACTCCCTCACCCTTCCGTAGTTACAAAATTTCCATAAGTGCATGCTCTAGGTCTGGTCTCCTTGGAAACTGCCCTACAAAAATGAGCAGCCACAACTCCAAGGAAAAGATCACAGGATCACAGGATGATAGAGGTTGGAAGGGACCTATGGATATCTTCAAGTCCAAACCCCCTGTCAGAGCAGGACCAGAGAATCTAATGCAGGTTGCACAGGAATGCATCCAGACAAGGCTTGAAAGTCTCCAGAGAAGGAGACTCCACAACTTCTCTGGGGAACCCATTCCAGTGCTCTGTCACCCTTACAGTAAAGAAGTTCTTCCTCATGTTGGGGTGGAACTTCCTGTGCTATAGTTTACATCCATTGACCCTTGTCCTGTCACAGGGCACAAGTGAGCAGAGGCTGTTCCTTCCTTCCTGACACCCAGCCCTCATCTGTTTCTATGCATTTATTAGATGCCCTCTCAGTCTTCTCCTCTGCAGACTAAACAGCCCCAGGTCTCTCACCCTTTCCTAATTATGCAGTGCTCCAGTCCCCTCATCAGCCTTGTAGCCCTCCGTTGAACTCTGTCCAGTAGAACACTGTCCCTCTTGATCTGGGTAGCCCAGAACTGGATGCCATATTCCAGGTGGTGTCTCACTAGGGCAGAGTAGAGGGATAGGAGAACCTCCCTCAATCTGCTGTTCTGTGTTATCTTTGGTTGCCAAGCTTAGTTTTTATAAATGCCATATTTTTTGTGTTACCTCTGTGAGTTCAGAATATTACTTTTCACAACACATCCGCTACTAGGACAATGCAGCACTTTTTAAAAAGTTACTAAAGAAAAGAAAGGTTGCATGTGCTGTCTGAAAGACTACAAAGTCCCTATTATTGCTGCAGCATATGAGAGGCAGCAACTTCAGCTTTTATTTTGATATCAAGGTGAGTCACACAGTTGTCCGGGTTGGAAGTGACCTCAAAGATCATCCATTTCCATCCCTCCTGCCATGACCCAAGACACCTCACATGAGACCAGGTTCCTCAGAACCCCCATCCAGCCTGTCTTTAAAAACTGCCTTAACTTCTTTCCCTTCCTCTCCTCATTTGAACATCGGTTATTCATAGGAGTAAAACCCACTGACAGCAATTAAATCCATGGAGGTATGACAGGAATCAGGATCTATGGATGTCTGCTCTGATGGTGTAAGATACTTGGAGAAACCACCCAGCTGCTAAACCTGGGCAGTTTGCACAGCTTCACTGTGTCTCCTGGGGCCAAGCAGAGGTGGTGAGTTAGCCCACTGCCTCCTGAGGTGAGCAAAGCTGGAAAGATATGCCACTAAAAATGGTTTCAAAGACAAGGAAGAATTTATGTCCATAAAAGCAAAGAAAGGAATGAGGTAAAAATGAAAGGGAAATGGAGAATGGAGGGAAACTGAGGGAGATTGGAGGGAAAAAGAACCACACTGCCCTACAAGAGCAGTTTTGTGATTCCTGCAGTAATGTTACTCTGTTTTGTTTATCATGAAAAGATCCCATTAATGCTTCAGCCCCATCAAACAGCAGACCAAGCTCATGAATGGCACCTATCAGAGCCCAGGGTAAATCCAATGATTAGAGGGAATTTGCCAAAGGGCCTTTGTATCTGAGAAAAATGCCTACTCCAGAGAGGAATGCAGAAAATTCCTGGGAGGACAGGCCCCCCTTTGTTGGCAGTCCAGTGGTATTCTGGAGCAAATAAAGGCCCACAAAAAAATGGGTTCTTAGATGCCACTAACATTTGAAGAAAATGTTCAAAGTCCTCCTTGAAACATTCACACACACACACACACAGAGCCCTCCCCTACCCCTTGTCACCCTGCTTCCCAACTGTACTAATTCTGTTTAGGATGACCAAACACTACTATTTTAAAATTACATAATTGAAACATCTCCTGACAGCAACACCTTTACTTACTTTGGGTTTTTTATCTACATTTCCCCCAGTTAAAACTTCTATTGACACAAGCTTTGAGGGGCCAAATTTTCAGCCACAGCAAATTACTACAGAACCACTGAAATGGAAGTACCTCTGATGGTTTAGAGTGCTAAAGAATCTGAACCAAACATCAGAATGGATCTACACTCGGTGGACAAGAAGCATCTGACATCTCATCTCTCATTCACCTCACCTCATTATTACCTGTGCCAAATGAGGATGCATCACCTATAAGTTATGCGGTAGCAGCTAAATCTGCAGTGCAGAAGGGAAGATTTGTCCAGATAGATGCTCTTGGAGAGTATGAACACATCCAGGCAGAAATTAAATTCACAAGACTTGGAGGAGACAAGTTGCCACTTAGCAACTGAAAGCGACATGACAGGTGGGTGTCGGTTCATTTTGGACTCACTGGGTGGGTGCTCTTTTACTTCTAAGTTAAGAATTTAATCATGATAAACTCATTTGAGTCAGCAAAATTATATGGAGACCCCCAAAAAACTCAGCCAGACATCACCAAAATAATGTTAAATCTGCAAATTGTTCTCTAACGCTTGTCTGTGTTTGCTTACCATGACCTCATCAACTACATTATAGCAACATCTATGTAGTTAATAAAGTTTTGGTATGAAAATAGCCCCAAACAAAACACACAGAGGTGATGTTCTGTCTGCCACAGGCAAGGCTCTAATCTCATTTACATCAGTGTAAATCCAGCGTATTTCCAACAAGTTCCCTGAACACCAGCGTGAGATCAGAATTTGGCCCTGTGCCTCCTTCCCTCTGTTTTCCTCCAGAGAAAACAAAACTTTTTTTGTTATTTCTTTGGTGTGAAAAATCAGATACAGATTTTATGGCTGATTTAGAAGATCTTATCTGCTTCTGAACTCTTGAATTGCATAAACTCTATGTAATCCTCACATAAACACATTCAACACCATTTCCTCCTCCCCTCCTCACTTCCTACGCTCTGAACAATCTTAATGCCCTTTTTTCCTTCACAATGTGCATTTAAACATAATCTGCTTCCTCACAAACATTGCTAATGACTTTTATGCCCTGCATTAAAGAATTCACTATGATGACTGAGTGAAGTAATAATTATAGAGTTGGAAATAGGCTCTGTAAGCACCAATGGGTTTATGCTCCCTCTTTTGGTGTGCATGGATCCAAAATCTAAAAAATACATTATTTTCAATTTTGGAGACTGATCACAGAATCATAGAATTGACCAACAGAGAACACAAGAGGACACAGAGTTGGTAGAACTTAGGGTGAAGGAGGTGGTAGGTACCTGCTCAGCATTGCCTCTCACCTGCCACCTGCAGCTCTTCCCCACAGCCCCCCAGGTATCAGTGTCTAGTGTCTGTGATGCCTATCCACAGCTCACCTGTGCCACTCCAGCTGGATGCTCCTCCACAGCTCCATATCAAGTTTCCCCCTGTGCTCATCCTCCCACAGCAGGACACTTCCCAGCTCAAGGGAATGGTTCAGTTTGGTTTGTTGACCTCGAGTGGCCATGTCAAAAGGGAATAAAAAGGCACTTAGACAGGAGTGCCTGATGCAGGGAACGAGCGGCAGCAAGAAGTGATTCTTACCACAGAAGGGGGAAAACCCAGTCCCTACATGGCTGTCGAGAGCTGCCAGATGAGAACCCTGCTTCTCCTGAGCCACAGCCTCCAGCTGCTCAGGTGGGAACCAGAAAGCTCCTCAGGAAATACTGTTCCCTCTTTTTCTAACCCATCCTGCTGGGAATATGTTTCAAATGACTTCAGCTTCGTGTCTGACACCTCTTTGGAAGGCTCCAAACCATGAGCCACTAAAGGCCAAAGACCAGACAGGAACAAAAGGCTCAACAGTTTGTCAGCTCTTTGGTTCTTTCTTCCCTTCGGAGCTGGAAGGGACTTCAAAGATCATGTAGCTCCAACTCCCCTGCCATGGATAGGGACACCTCACACTACATCAGGTTGCTCAAAGCCACATCCATCCTGGCCTTAAAAACCTCCAGGGATGGGGCTTCCACCACCTCTCTGGGCAACCTGCTCCAGTGTATCATCACCCTTATGGTGAAGAACTTCTTCCTAACATCTAATCTAAATCTCCCCTCCTCTAGCTTGGATCCATTTCCCCCAGTCCTATCACTACCTGACACACTAAAAAGTTCCCTCACCAGCTTTCTTGTAGGCCCCCTTCAGATATTGGAAGGCCACAATGAGGTCTCCTCAGAGCCTTCTTTTCTCCGGGCTGAACAGCCCCAATTCTCCCAGTCTGTTTCCACAGAAGAGAAGCTCCAGCCCTCTGATCATCCTCGTGGCCCTTCTCTGGACACACTCTAGTATGTCCAGATCTTTCTTGCAACAGGGGCTCCAGAACTGGGCACAGTGCTCCAGGTGGGGTCTCACAAGAGGTGTATAGAGGGGGGGAATCACCTCCCTCGACCTGCTGGCCACACTTCTCTCAATGCAGCCCAGGGTATAGTTGGCTCTCCGGGTCGCAAGTGTCCACCAGCAGCTCATGTTGAGATTCTCATCCACCAGTACCCCCAAGTCCCTTTCCTCAGGTCTGCTCTCAAATCAGTCACTGCCCAACCTATATCGGTGCTTTGGATTGCTGTGACCCAGACGCAGGACCTCATACTAACTTTTTTTCAAACAAAGGTGAACCATTTGTCAATAGCTTCCTTTATTGTTCTGCAAATCTTGTTCATGTTACTATCTGTTTTAAACTATCTTTTCGTGGTCCAAGTGGATTTACCTTTATACAGGAGCACAGTGGCAGTGAATTGATAAAGAGCTGGGTGTAAAAACAGAGCTGGGTTGTGCAGGGCATCACTGAATTTTGCATGAAATAAAAGCAGCAATGTTAAAAAGCTCTTTTCCTCTGTTTTCACGAGCAACAAAGGCAACCAAAAGTTTCTACTAACAACTAGGTCCTGCTTTCTGCTGAATATTCCCAAGTGAGCTGTTACAGGATGCCCTCCTTTTCCTTAATATTTGTGGGAGACAGTCACTGTAACTGACTGTGAAACTCTTCTTCCAGGCAAACAGTGACAGAACAAGGGGACACATTCTTAAGCTGCACCAGGCAAGTTTAGGTTAGATGTTAGGAAGAAGTTTTTCCCAGAGAGAGTGATTGGTATTGGAATAGGCTGCCCTGGGAGGTGGTGGAGTCATCATCCCTGGAGGTGTTTAAAAGGAGACTGGACACAGCACTTAGTGTGATGCTTTAGTTGATTAGATGGTGTTGGATGATAGGTTGGACTTGATCTCCAAGGTCTTTTTTAACCTGCTCAATTCTGTGATTCTGCGATTCTTTGAACTCAGGACAGTGCCTCCTTTGGTAGGAGAGGGAGAGCTGGAGTCTCTCACCTTCACACATCCTGGTTCATTTTATTCAATGGATTCCTCTGCTCTTGCAGGGTAAGAGATCCTGAAAACTGGGGCCTTGGGAGAGAAGGAAAAAAAGCCCAAAACATCGAGGTATGACTGGTTGGAAGGGCTGTGCCACTCACACAGCCTGCAGGCCCACACTTAACACACTGAGCAAAACAAGAGATCTCAAGGTACATTGTTCTTCCAGCAAATGCACACAGCATTCACAGGCTCCCCAGAGAGGCTGCGGAGTCTCCTTCTCTGGAGACTTTCAAGACCCATCTGGATGCGATCTTGTGCAGCCTGTGCTAGATTATGGTCCTGCTCTGGCAGAGGGGTTGAACTCAGTGATCTTCAGAGGTCCCTTCCAACCTGTAACATCCTGTGGTCCTGCGATCCTGTGATCCACAACACTACTTAATCAGAAGTGCATATATGTATGCGGCTGTTTGAGGCTGGGTTGTGCCTTTAGGAAGACCACAGATTTACAGACCTCCAGAAGCTAGAAAAGTCCAGAAGGTGTACCAGAAAGTGTAATATTTGTATTTCACCCCCATAAGTCCTGTATCCCTATAAATTTGGCTGAAAAATCAGTTTTCTTAAATCAGTTTTCTTCCATTTTCCCTTTCTCTCCCTTCCTGGGAAGGTGGAGGAGATAAGGCCTGGTCAGACTTGGCCATACTGCCAATTATGCCTGGAGCTGCCTAATTTGGGTCTGGAGTTGCCAAGCTGAATTTTGTGCTGCATCACAAATGGAGAGGTATGGGAGTAGAGATTCTTGACGGGGGGCATTTGGGCCTGGGATTTTGGGTTTTGTGTAAAGTTTTGGCTTAATGATCTTCTGTGTAAAAACCCAAATTATGGATTTCTTTGTATTTTCTATGCTTTGCTATGCTTTGCACTATACCACTGTAGCATTGTAGTACATTAAATGCTTTCCCATTTGAACTTTTTCAGTTCTCCAATCCTGTGTATGAGTCAGTTTCTTTTGCCTCTCTTGGAAGAGGTTAAAGAGCAGTCTGTCCTGCTTTAAACAAAGACAATTTGGCATTTTCAAGGGTTAGACAATCAAAGCAAAGTCAGGTAGAGGAAAAAAAGAAAGATGCATGGCAATGGTAATTAAATTTCCTCCAAATGGGGCGCATCTCCCCAGCATAGTTCCTTAATTGCCATCAGCTGTGGAAATCCTAGGAGCATCTTCTGCAGAGTAAGTATCGACTTGGCAAACTGGTCACTGGAGAAGTATGCAAAGCCTGCAGAACACACGTGTTTGAGCACTAGCCTTCTCCTGCAACCTTGATTTATTGAGCCTCTGCCCGGCAGATGGCTGACATTTTAAAACAGGCTTCTAAAACTATAGATCTGTTTGTTTATTTGTTTGCTTTCCACTAAACAGAGCATAACAACTCCAGCCACAATCCATTAAAATCCAGGCTGGCAGGGTAAATGACTGTCACTGGAAGCCTGACTTGTCACGCTGCCATGGAGCAGTGTGAAGCCCTGGGCTCTTTCTCCCACGCCAGGCCTTACATCATCTCACACATGCTCCTTTTACCAGCCCATGTTGTAAGCTCCCTTCAAAAACCTCCACAAACGACATACTGATTTACTTGCTGTTCTGCACCATCAGGGTCCCTCCCCCAGGGAGAAGTTCCTGCTTTACCACAGACTTCCTCTGTGTCTTTGGGAAGATGCATAGACTCAGGCATTTAAAGATATTTTAGGAACCTAAAGGCACAGACAGATGTTTGTAATAATATGTCAGACCTAAAAAACCCCCAAAACCTGTGTTAATCCAGCAGCAGACACCTTGGTGGTTCAGACATCCCGGCTCAGTCAGTAACACAACCTCAAGCACAAGGGGTGACACAGAGGCTCAGGGCAGGGACAACATGAAACCACTCTGCCCAAGGAGGTCAATGGGCAAATCATGGCAAAGACAGACAGTAACACACTGGTGATTTCTGCTCTAAAGGAAAAAATAAAGACTGTCTTTTTAAGGAGGGGATTTGATTCAGTAGATTTTGAACTCTTCTTTCAATCAGAGTTATTTACCACTGCAAAACAACTACTAAGTCCTAAGCCATTAATTCCTGTGGTGAAACAAGGACTGAAGTAAGAAATAACTGATTGGTCTACATTCAGAGGGCAGTGAAGATGCAAAGAGAAGTAGAAACACAGCTTAGAGGCATTTTTGCACCCCTTGATTTCTGCAGCTGGTTCAGTTTCTTAAATAGCTTCTTCCAAGGAGCTAGGTACTGTTTGTGCCCATGGAGAACTGCTTTTCCTCTGGTCTCTCAGCAAATCTCTCTTTAATCTTACAACAGCAAGCTAAATAAAATGGATACTTGTCCAAAAAATATAAGAAGAACATTTACAGAGATCAAAGAAAGGGTCAGTGTGTCACTGCCTCTTTCTAGTCACCACTTAGCATTGCCTCCTTCTGTTCCCAGTTTAAAATTAGATTTAAGAAGGGATTACTCCAGTTGAAACAGTGATGCCAAATCAGTGTTGGACCAGAAGGAAGACTGTGGTTTATCAGAGCAGCTTCATGATGAGATCGTTCAAAACCCCAAAGACGCTGGTACCGCTTCTAATAGGCATGGGGAACCCCTGAAGCTCTTACTGCAAGAATTAGACCCTTCCTTCTCTGCTGTCACAACAAACAGGGAGAAAGTGGAGGGAAAGGAGAAGAGGATGAAGGAGTATCTGGTCCCAGAATACTCTGGCAGAGCCAAACTTGACATTTCCTCAGCTTTCAGAGTTGTGGACAGTGTTCGCACCCAGGCTCGGTTGCTCAGCCCTGGAGTGGGAGGCAGGAAAAAATAGCCAAGGTCAGACAGAGGATGTGGTGACTGCCCCCCTGAGCTGCTCCGCAGTTCTTCGGCATATGGATGTGTCTGTGCAAGAAGTAGGCAATGTTTCCAGAATGAAATCTGGACTGTGTTCATTTATCATGTTTAAGCCCCAGGCCTGAAATTACAGTTACCAGCATCTGTGGTTTTGTGCATGCTTTGAAAGTTCTGGGGAGGTGAAACTGGCTGTTTTTCTTCAAGAGCTGAAGCACTTCTGACCTTCTTTTCAAACACCTTCTGTGAATATAATGAGAGATATAGGCACTCATTTACTGGTTTTTCATAGAAGGGAAAAAAGTGAACTGCACATAAAGTGAACTGGTGAAGAGAGGGTAGAGGTAGCTCCGAATACAAAAGGTCTTGCTATGTTTCTTAAAGGTCCTCCTGTACTAACAGCAATTAGAAGGTTCAGCTGTAATTTCACCCCCCATTCATGCAGGACCTTGTCCCACCTTCAACAGGAAATAGGGACTGAGTTAGGAGAGCTTGAATATAATAGGAGTCTGTGGCTGTGGTGCATTGCTGCCATCAATATAAATCTGTCATAAATACGCTCAGCGAGGAAGAGAGACTTCCATACACTACAGCCTCTGCATTCTTGGATGCAGATTTATGGCACATGGAAAGCAGTAAGCCTTTGAGCCAGTATGGCCCTTGTGAGCGTGCAGGGCGGTGCAGACTAACACTCCTCTACTGAGCCACACTTCCACAACTGCATTTGTAACCACCTCCTGCAGGATGAGGGAACTGGGTCAAAATTAGGTTGAAGAGATGGTCTCATTACTTTGGATTTTCACATCTAGTTGGTCTACACAAAAGGAAAGGCAGAATTTTTAAGTTGGACTGGAATTGATACATCTTATGGTCTTCAAAATGTCTCCTTGCACCTCCATGTAAACAACATCTTCCATTTCTTTTTTATTTCATGGGATGGGAATGGGACATGCATGCAACCCAGGGCTAAGAGGCCATCCTCTACAATGAAAGGTGGAAGAATGAGGCCCAAAAAGCCATGATGATTCCAGTACAGCTTTTATCACCTTTTCAGCAAACTAACCCCAGATAAAAACAACAACAACAACAACAAAAAAAAAAGCCCCACCTAGATAGAAGGCAGTTACATCAAGTGACAGGATTAAGGTGATTATTCTTTTCTGAATTATGGTATCTTGTGTTGTTACATAAAAGGAACTACACATGAAAGCAGTTCTGATCAAATTGAAAACCAACTCAGTGTCACTATTAATTAATTAAAAACAATTTTTCCAAAGTCAGCCTAATAGAAGGTTTCCTATATGCAACCAGTAACTGATTAAATGAGTGACTCAAGCAGTAAAATCACTGTTGGGCCTATTTTCTTCATCCTGGAAGGCCAAGTTCAATATTTTTCCTATGAGGCATTCCTTACTATAATAAGAATGTGATGTTTGAATGTGAGTGTCTCTGCTTTCGGTGCTGCCAAGGCAGTCGGAGCCTTTCCCAGCCCTCCTGCCACATTTGGAGAGTGTAGGATGAATCACAATCATGTGGTTCACCTCCTTGCCAAATTCTTTTCTTCTGCTACCACTGCGAGTTCCTCCCCGATCACTGCCAGCAGCAGCTGTCCCCCAGCCAAGACCACAGGGGTGAGTGTCAGTGGGAGTGACGAGGCTCCCTCCCTCCCTCCTTCCTACTCCTCTGAGGAAACAAGCAGGCGCAGTGTTAGAGAAACCTGTAATCGTGGGGCTAACTAAATAGGTGGTGGAGTAGGTCCAGAAGGAGAAAAGCACCAAGTAGGAAGGTGAAATAGAGGGAGAAGGGAAGGGGGGATGTGTGGCGCTGGCTGAACACTGCAGCCTGCAAGTGCTACAAGGTGGCCAAGCACCATATCCTTCCTCCCCACCCCGCCCAGACACACTCTGCATCTGCCCATCCCGTAGCAGTAAGTACAACACTAGTTTAAACAGGGCAATGGAGACCTCTGAACAGCAGAGCTGTGAGGCTGTTTCTACTGTCAGCTATGTTCTGAGTCTGCAGCAGCAGGATCTCTGTCTACAGTAAATGGGAGAGTGGGAAAAAAGGTATTATTTGAGAGGCCCTTGAAGAACATGAGGTGAGAAAAAATGGTATCTGCTCTGTGTGCCACATTCATGCTTGCAGCCAAGGCAGGAATTTTATATGTGAAGTGGGACACACTGCAATTCAAGGACATGAGCTCCTGGATGGCTCAACAGACAGTGGACAAGTACAGAAAACACGCAGAACCACAGATGGGAGCTTCTCATTTGTTTCTGAGAGTTGCCCATCCCATCGTCAAAAACTGAGGGGATAGCTGGAGGAACCTGACAAGCACACCAAGCAGAGTGCAAGAGCGGAACTCATAGCCTCTCTCCCAAGCTGCCCAAGCACTAGTTCTCCTTCCAGTCAAGCTGACAAGCCCATGACTCTGACAGAGGCTTTTACCTCAGCTGCAGAGAGGAATGAAAGGCTCTGTGCCCTTCTCTAGGGTCACTGCTACTGGCATTGATTTTATGCAGAAGGCACCCAGTAACTACAGTAAAGGATAACTATACAAAATCAAGTCATGGTCAGGTGAATATACTCACTAGTTGCTCCTGAGTACACCTAAAGCATGAAGAATGGTATCCTGGGGTGCATCAAGAAAAGTGTGTCCAGCAAGTCTAGGGAGGTTCTTTTCCCCCTCTACTCTGTCCTAGTCAGACCACACTTGTAGTTCTGGGCTCCCCAATTCAAGAGAGACAAGGATCTGCTGGAGAGAGTACAACGGAGAGCCTAGAGGATGCCTAGAGGATTTGAGCATCTCCCCTATGGAGGAGTATCTCCCCTACGGAGGAAGACTGAGAGACCTGAGGCTGCTTAGTCTGGGAAAGACTGAGAGGAGATCTTATCAATGTCTATAAATACCTGAGGGGTGGGTGTCAAATGAATAGGGAAAATCTCTTTTCGGAGGTACATAGTAATAAGACAAGGAGCAATGGATACACATTGGAACACAGAAGGTTTCAGCTCAACATGAGGAGAAACTTCTTTACAGTGAGGGTGACAGAGCACTGGAACAGGCTGCCCAGAGAGGTTGTGGAGTCTCCTTCTCTGGAGACTTTCAAAACCACCTGGATGCATTCTTCTGTGGACTACCCTAGGGAATCCTGCTTTGGCACAGGGGGTTGGACTCAATGGAGGTTCCTTCCAACCTCTAACAATCTATATGACTCTGTGAATACAGTTAGTATCTCTGGTAAAAAAAGTAATGGACAAACGACAAACTCTTTAATGCAGAGCTTTCAGATAAAATGATCCTGTTTTTCAGATGCCTTTCAAATCATGTGTTGATATTATACCTGTGCAAAAAAACACTTCCCACCTCAAAGAAAGTATTTCCTTTTCTTAAGAGGAATGTTAGTGACAGCCCAGAACACAGTCTTAGGAGGAAGATTGAAATTCAGGATTATCTTCCAGTAGCCTGGGCTGCTTGGAGTCCTGTCCAATATGGTCTTGGGAGTGAGGGAAGAATTCACTTGTGTTGCCCCAAGAATCACCCACAATGTCCACTACGGGGACAGAAAGAGAGAGTTGGGGCTGTCCAGCCTGGAGAAGAGAAGGGTCTGGTGAGACCTTATAGCAGCCTTCCAGGACTTGAAAGGGGTTACAAGAAGGCTGCAGAGGGACTTTTTACAAGGGTTTGAAGTGATAGGACAAGAGGAAATGGACTGAAGATGGAAGAGGTTAGATTTAGACTGGATATTAAGAAGAAATTCTTCACAGTGACAATGGTGAGACACTGGAACTGTTGCCCAGGGAGGCTGTGGATGCCCACTCCCTGCAAGTACTCAAGGCAAATTGGACAGGGCCTTGAGTGACCTGGTCTAGTGGAAGGTGTCCCTTCCCATGGCAGGGGGATTGGAACTAGATGATCTTCAAGGTCCCTTCCAACACAAACTATTCTATGAATCTATGAATTGTTCTTTAAGGCACAAGTAAAGCAGCTCTACCTGGCCTTACAGATTACTGCCTTGCTTCTAAATGATGAAAAATGGTCAAGATGAACATTTGGTGACTGAAAAAGCTTTAAACATCTTGGATGTTTTTAATCATGCTAGCGTAGTAAAAAGTTTCTAATAGACCTAACTTCATTTTTTGTTTTCAAATTATGCCCCGATTCTTATACAAAAACACTGTCCCAATCTCTCTGATGGCTCTACCCTGATTTTACAGAGTTGAAACCTGGAGCTCTTACAGCTTATCTTGTGCCATAAGTATGTGATTTAAAATATGTACAGTCAATGCAAAGATATTATTCTCTGAGGTTTATTCGCTGTCCATTACAGTGAGGAAGGAAAAACACCCCAAAGGATATTAAACTCTGGAATCTCAGAGCTCTGATGTTTTGTTGTGTGTATGGACAGTTACTGCATCCAGATACTTTAAGCTCCAGGATGTCCTAGAAGCAAATGTCCACCTTGCTGAGACATTGCAGCTGTGCTGAGAACCCTGCTACCACTAGCATGAAAAGTTTGGACTGACTTCTACCAATTTACATTGAATTACTAAGCCTCTTCCCATATCAGTTATGTATTAAACTCTCTGCCAAATGTTTCCCAGTTAGGTTTTTACTACCAACTGACTGTCTCTGGGCCAGTTCAAAAGAGGACTTGTAGGCACACAGTCAAGTTACTGACCACATGCTCACTCCCTGGGAGCAGTTTAAGATATGCCTTTTACCTTCCATTTGCAGCAGGCTAACCATACACATGTAGCTTAGCTGGCCACTGTAGGTCATCCAAGAGGTAAAACAGATCCTAGGCCAGCTCTTTTTGTGAGCCTTCTTTATAAAGTAACATGTCATGGCTTTCACAGCTCTGACCAGCTTTGCAGAGAAACGACACTGAATAAGAACATGTAAAATGCCCAGGGTCAAGCCTTGCTCCTTTCCTGTAATGCGGGTGGCTCATTGACTGCATTTCCCATTTTCAAAGTATTCCTTAGCATGAAGCCAAGGTAGAAACTGTTGGCAAATTTCCACGTAGAAGAAAGAACAATCTTTGAGAAAATGCATTGTGGGTTTTGGAAACACCTTCACAATGCTCTTTTCTTCCAGTTGAGAGATAAAACTCTTCAAAACGCATTCTTTTTCTTGCTACTCATAGGAAAATATATTATGTATTATATAACATAATTCAAACTCCTCAAACACACTTGTGAATAACAAAAGCAGCAGAGTCAGCAGGCAGGGAATAAAGAGTTGCAATATGTCATCAATTGACGTTCCACTGCCTAATTTCCTACATGGAACAAAGGCATTTTCCTTTATACAATGCCCGAGAGATCTACATATCTGCAGTGTGGTATATGTAGAAGATACTCCATTTTTCACTCTAGTGAAAAGTACTTCCCCAATCAGAGGTCCAGAGGACTGAGAACAAAAGCATTGGTCAATTCAGATGAAAAAGAGACTAAAATGTGGGTCACTACATTTAAAATAAATTATTATTAACTCTCCCTAACTACATTACATTCTTCTAGTTTAGAATTTTCAGGAAGCTGAATAAATAATTGTCACCTCTGTCTGAATATGACAAAGCAACACTTGGAGGTGCCGAGAAATTATGGAAATGGAAGTGTCTGACTACACAACTGTACAATTCACACTGGAAGTGTTGCCTTCCATCACTTGTGATAGCAAATTGCTTTAGAAAACACAACAGGCTGCTCTGTGTCTTTGAACCAAAGTAAATTAGTGGTTCCACCAAGGTTAGCATAGGACATAGCTTGAACCTTGACACCCATGGTGATCACAAGTTGGCTGTTGAGAATGAGGATGTGGAAGAAAAACTGAAAAATCATTTCCCATAAAGATAGCAAGAACAGCATTCAGCCCTGGCAGTAGTAGGTAGTGTCTCCCACAGGGCACAGCTGAGATATGCCTGTTTGCATCAGCAAGTGTATCCTCTCAAATCAAGCAGTCCTGAAGTGATGATTTATCTTGACAAACAGCTCTTCACTAAGAGCCGTATTCATATTGCCAGTTTGCAAATGTCATTTGGAGGCTACTTCTCTGGAGGATGTTTTCAATTACTTGCCTGTTTTTCTTGCTTCCCTACCCATCTGTTTCTCTCAAGTGTTACTCAGACCCCATCAAAATATTTCTGTTGTAGCTGTAACTTAGGCATGAGACACATAAGCGCATACCCCCTCCGCACATGCAGGCTAGTGACTCAGATTGTCTCATTACAGGCTGTTAATAAGCAGCTTTTACCATTTCCTGTTTGGAAGATAGTTCTCCTATTCTGCTGCTTCAGAGCTCAATTAAACCATCTCTAATCAGCCTGATCAGTTCAGGCTGAGTTCATTCACCTCCACCTACACATGAGTAGTAAATGACTCAGGGTTTTCCTTCTGGTGGTTTTCTGTCTAACAAAACAGCTATTCAAGCTTAGGGAACCACATGCTCGGTTTTGCTTTGGACACTAAATAAATTTCATGTCTTTATTGTGACTAAAGAGGAAGGGAAGCTCCAGGACACTGCTCCAATACTAGTCAGCAGACCTATTCGTCAGCAAATGCAGCTGATTTGATGGGGTTGTTTTGTTTTGTTGCTGGATCCACTACAAACACAAGTCACTGGCAGCTCAGCCAGCAACATATGAGCAGGGGCTTCCTCTCCCGCCGCAGTGTTCCTGGCTGCTTGAACATGAATAGAAAAGGTGGATGGATGCCAGTTGGCAAACCCGAGAGAAACAGCAGTGCATGACTCTAATACAAGCAGCAAAAAGACCAAGCACAAAACATTTCTCTCTTTCCCATTGACTAAAGTTGCTTTTGGCAACTCCGGGAGCAGGCTTTGGTGTGCCCATTTCCCTCTGGTAAGGGAAGACAGCTTTAATTATGTAGCTATGCATGGTAATACAGTCTCCAGCACTGCCGATGGTACTAGGGTAGTAAATAGAGGGCAAAAGGACTGATCAGCTGTTAAGCAGCTCACAGATACTCCCCACTCTGGCTTCCTAATGGGATTCCACATAAAAGGCATAGCTGGAGGAATCCTCAGACCAATTCACATGCACTGCAGGAATGCATGGGAAAGGCTGTTCACCTACAGGGAAGGGAACTGGGTCAACAGCAGTGACACAGTTGGATGAACAATATTCTCTTAATAGTTTCTTTTGTTTCTTTCTTCCTTTTCTTCCATTTCTTTGCTCTCTTTATCTTTCCTTCTTTCTTTCTCTTTCCTTCTTTCCTCCTTTCTTTCTCTTTCTTTCTTTTTCTTTCTTTTCTTTCTTTTCTTTTTTTCTCCCTTTCTTTTCCTTATTTTTCCTTTTCTTTCCTTTCTTTCCCTTCCTCCCCCTCCTTCCTTCTTTCTGAATTTCAAATTCCTTCTTTCCTTCCAAATTTCTTTTTCTGATTATGATATTGACTATTACTATGACTACTGCTGGTTTGCAAGATTCCTCCCCCACTCAACCAACATTCACACTGTGATCAACCAAACCAATTCAGGGATATCACAGAGCAGGGCAGCACAATGTAAGATCATTCCCAAATCAGAGGTGACTCTTATGACATTTCTTCCTTTTTCTGCTATTTCCTGTCTCTTAATGGGCACATTTGATAAAAGTCACTGTTGCTATTTCTCTGCAAAAGCTTCTGGTAGATTTCTTGTTGCAGGAGGGATTAAGCAGAAAGGGATGGTGATCTCTGGAGTGTTTCATGCTCAGCACTGACAACTGATACGGACCTTCTAGGAAGACATCCACTTTCCTGAAGTATTAAACTTGGTGTCTGTCAGCTGGAAGACCACTAAGCACCTGAGGGCAGCACCAAGGGCTTGATCTAATGCTCAGCTTTCCACTCACTTTGGTGGGCTCTGTATCAGCCTGATAAATGCACTTACTCAAGCCAGAATAAATGTGCTCAAGTATGGTCTGAGCTTCTGCAACACCTGTTTTGATTAAAAAGCACTGAAGACATATGTGTATATATATATATGGCCTCGGATGTTATTAAAAGAAGGTAACTGAGAGGTACGTTTGAGGTCAGCACAGCTCACGAAGATCCTGACCAAAGGGTTTAAGACTGTTCTAAGATTCGTGCACTATCCAGGCAGATTTCCAACGAAGTCAACACGGCACTGAAGATTGAGCCTTTAGCATCCTGTCACTGGAGGCTGATCCTGCATGGTTCTCATTTAATAAGAAGAATATACAGAAAACATAAAATGCTCACTGTAAGGCATTCAGCATCTTCAATAATTCATTCCTGTCTGTGTTACTATTGCTAAGAGGGAAGGCAGAAGTCAAATACACTTACAAGGTATCTCCACTGTTAGACTCACACTGTTTATATAGGAACAATCTTACCAAGGCAAAACAGATACTGATCTATCCCTACAGTCTTTGTCTAGAAACACACATCTACAAAAAGCACACAGAGGGAAAGGATAATCACCTGATACTCTCCAAGACAAATTTTAACTCTTCAAGTTAGATTTTAAATTATGGGGACTCCTCAGACAGATATGGTCTATGTGTTTAGTAAAGGATCTCCTTAGAGCTGTCTTCAAGTAGTTCAAAGAAGTCAACTTGGATTGAATAAGCCTCACTACACATCCAGAAACCCTCTGGTTTTTGCTTGACGATATGGGTGGGTGGGGAAGAAGGATCAGGGTGGAGTGAGGGAGGGGAGTACAGAGTGTTTTGTTTATAAGTTGAGTCATTTGGAAGCGTGAGTGTTTTCCTGTGGGAAATGCCTAGCTCTCCATCTCTAGTGATCTAAAATCAGTGTCAAAGGTTTGTGAATGGGTTACAGAATGAGCAGTGGCACCTCCCATCGTTAGCTGTCTACATTTTTTATAACCGCCTGCATGCTTTTGGTCAACCACTGTAAAATAAACAGTCCTCCCAAAATGTTTTTGTTTTCTTTGACAGCACAGCAATAACTCACTTGGAATGCTGTAGAATATAATAGCATTTTAAAGCTGTTGTAAAGTTGCCTTTTTACTATTTGTGTTTTGCATTGCTTTCAAGAAAAGCTACAGAAATATATGAAATGAGAAGATGCATCATGTGTGCATGTACATCATATGTATGCGTATATGTGTGGGCTTAAGTGGGAGAGACTCAGAACTACAGAACTATGGAGGCTGGAAGAACAGACCTCTGAGATCAAGTCCAGCCTATGACCTAACACCACCACATCAACCAGACCATGACACTAGGTGCCACATCCAATCTTGCCTTAAACACCTCCAGGGACAGAAACACTACCATCTCCCTGGGCGGTCCATTGCAGGGTCTAATTCCCCTCTCCATCAGGAAGCGTTTCCTTACATCCAACCTAAACTTTCCCTGGTGCATCTTCAGGCCATGCCCTCTTGTCTTGTCACAAGTTGTCTGGGAGAAGAGCCTGACCCCCACTTTACTACACCTTCCCTTCAGGTAGTTGTAGACAGTGATAAGGTCCCATCTGAGTCTCCTCTTCTCCAGGCTAACCAAGCCCAGCTCCCTCAGCCTCTTCTTATCAGCCTTTCCCTCTAGGCCCTTCCCCAGTCTCATTGCTCTCCTTTGGACCCGCTCCAGGCCCTCAATATGTCTCTTGCAGTGAGGGGCCCAGAGCTGGACATAGCGCTCAAGAGGAAGCCTCACCAGTGCCAAGTACAGGGGCAAGATTGCATCCCTAGTTCTGCTGGCCACTCTATTCCTGATACAAGCCAAGATACCTTTAAATAGTTTTCATTTTGTGGGGAAGATGTGATCAGTTGCCTTTGTCTTTGAAAATTTACTCAAGGCAACAGCCAGATTAACTTCTGCAACTACCAAAATCTAATCAAGATGACCAAAAGAGTCTCTTTCAACATGAACTCTTAGGACCTCATGCTCACTACACCCTGTGACTAGAAAAACAATATGCTCATAACTGGACATAGCAGCATCTGAGTAGAAGAAAGTTTTTGCAGCTATACTGCTATTAGACTGCAAACGCAATCAGGAAATCATACTTTAGGAAATCATACTCAGAAACCTATGAAAATTGCACCAGTGTCTGTTATCCTGAACTATTACAGACTGAATTCATGTGACCACAGATGTTTACATTCAGTCAGCATCACCATAATTATCTCTCTCATCTTCTTTCTGAACACTCTTTGCCTCCAGACTGCACAACAAAGACCCTAAATTGTGCCATACGGAGAACAGGGAAAAACTGTACGTCAGGTTTGCTCTTGAAGGATCCGAGTTGGGCCATCACACCTGCATTCTTGACACAAAGCTGGAGATCCAGAGAGGTCTGGCCCATCTCAGTGCTTCTCCAGCAGAGAGCAGTGATACACTGTCAGTGAGCTCAGCCCTGGAAAGCAGGGCAGATTCCAAGCTCGAGAAAATGCAAAGCTGTAAGTTGGCAAAGCTTGCCAATGTCATTGTCAGAGGAGCTGGACTTGGAGAAACATGACAACATAAGGTCATCTGAAAAAGACATGAAAAACTCCTGCAAAGGCAGTGTCTGAGCTGGCAGTCCTCACTTCAGGAGGAATACTCAGGTGAGCAAGAGCTCTCAGATTTGGTATGTGGGTCTCACAGTAGTTTGCACTACTAGCCAAGAAGTGCACTTGCATCATAAACTCCACCTGCCTCTAAATTAGTATTTAATACTCTCCAGCAACCATTGCTAAAGATGCTTGTACCTGCTCAAGTGATGTCAAGAAGATCCCACAATATCAAGAAATAGTATCTCTTCCAAACTGTGTTTGGAATGCCACAGTCACCATAAATTTGACCAGCTCAGGTTGTGAGCAAGGCAAGATATACAGGCAGAAATAAGACTTCTCCAGAAGACACATCAATATCAACTTAAAAAATCACTAAGGTTGTCTTAGCTTTTGTCTTGTAGACATGCTGCTTCACATGGACTTATCCATGTAGACACACATCCACAGACACTGGCACTTCCTCCTTTACATCTCATTTGTATTTTATCCTTATACATGTTCTCAATAGTTGCTGCTGGCAGTAACAAAGGCAAAATGTGAACCCCTTTTAGGTAGCAAAAGGTGGTGAATGTTAAATTAAATATCTCACAGAATCACAGAACATTAGAGGTTGAAAGGGACCTCCAGAGATCATTGAGTCCAAACCCCCTGCCAAGGCAGGATCCCCTAAGGTAGTCCACACAGGAATGCATCCAGGCAGGTTTTGAAAGTCTCCAGAGAAGGAGACTGCACAAGCCCTCTGGGCAGCCTATTCCAGTGCTCTGTCACCTTCACTGTAAAGAAGTTTCTCCTCATGTTGAGGTGAAGCCTTCTCTGTTCCATTTTGTCTCCACTGTTCCTTGTCTTATTACTGTGCACCACTGGAGAGAGATTCGTCCTCTCCACTTGACACCCACCTGTTAGATATAGACATTGATAGTATCTCCTCTCAGTCTTCTCAAGACTAAGCAGTCCCAGGTCTGATGGCTTTACCTGTCCTAGCCCCAAAGAAACTGATCTGGACCCCTAGAAGTAAGCCCTCTCAGGCTTTCATCTTTCCCATGTGCTAGTCAAATATGTGCCTGGTTTTCATCTAAAGATCTCAAAAATATTTCACAATGCAAAAGACTGGAATTACAATTTAGATTTTACACATGATGAAAACTGAAGCACACAAAGTACAGTTTGAACTGAGGATATGAAGCCTGACAGACAACTATTCTGTTGTATGCTGGTGCTTCCCAACCTACTTGGAGCCGGAACACCTTGCCACTGCTTTTGTGCCTGCCACACTGCCTTGGCTCTCTTCTGCTGCCGCCACAACATCCCTTGCCACTTCACTCAGTCCTCTGTTCTGTCAACATTAGCCTGCTCTCTCCTCCCTGGCTGCTGCTTTCTCTCTTCCTCACCCTGCTGTGACAGCAGCACTGGTGTGGATGCTCATACTCCCTGCAGAGCTTTCAAGTTGGTGTTCCCCACAGTGCCCTGGTTCAGCAGGTGGCCCGGTCTAGCAGCTGATCTAAATCATAACTTCTTTCTTCTTGGTTGGAGTCCCACATGTAGACAAGAAGTCTGCTCTTACAGTGAAGAAAAAGATCCACAGAGCACTCATTATATCACACAAATTGTGTTCTCCGAAAAGCACTGTTAGACCAGCCTTAATATTAGAGTTATAAGGTGATTTCACACCAGATACCACCAAAAGAAGGTTGTTAGGTCACAGAACCACAGAATGTCAGGGGCTGGAATGGACCTTGAAAACTCATCCAGTCCAACCCCCCTGCCAGAGCAGGATCACCTAGATCAGATCACATAGGAACACATCCAGGTAGGTCTTGAATATCTCCAGAGAAGGAGACTCCACAGCCCCACTGGGCAGCCTGTTCCAGCATTCCCTCACAGTGAAAACATTTTTCTTCGTGTTTCCATGGAACTTCCTATGCCTCAACTTCCACTCGCTGTCCCTTGTCCTGTCATTGGGCATCACCGAGCAGAGCCTGGCTCCATCCTCCTGGCACTCACCCTTTACATATTTATAAACATTCATGAGGTCACCCCTCAGTCTCTTCCTTTCCAGGCTAAAGAGCCCCAGCTTCCTCAGTCTCTCCTCGTAAGGAAGACATTCCACTCCACCATTTTTGTGGCTCTGTGCTGGACTCTTTCAAGCAGTTCCCTGAGGTCCTTCTTGAACTGAGGGGTGTAGAACTGGACAGAGGTCAGGAGGCAGCTTTGTGAATCAAGAGCATGCATGCATACACACACCCTCTACCCCTCACTGTGGCCATTTCACTGCCTAGAGAAGCAAAGGAGTCCATCTTGTCTTAATGAAATCCAGGCAAGGACTGTTTTTTAAGCAATGATGGTTCAGTCAGAGCTGGCCCTCAGTTATATATAGCTGTACAGCCTGGCTAGCCAGTCTCTCTTCCCACTCATGTGCAAGATAAGGAAATCTTGTGAATCCTTCTACACGTCCTGGTGCAAGGAACAGCAGAGTGGAGGAGAGCGGGTGGTGGTGAGAGTCTTGCTGGTGCTGGTAGGAGCCAGTCTGGCTCCACTTCTGTTCAAACCTGTCTGAGTGGTGGCAGCGCTGGGTGCCTCAGGCAAGCTTGTATCCTTTGCTGCAGTAACACAGAGATGCTGCCCACTGGCTCCATGCAAAGAGCTTGTCATGATTTTATTTTCCTCCTACTTATTCCTGCCTTCACAGCCCTGAGATACTTCCAGATTAGCATCAATTAGAAAATTTATCTGTAAAACTGCTGAGGCAATAGAAACATGTAAGAATTGCATCAAGACAGAACATCTGTAGAAGTAGATGTAGGATTCTGCTGTCTTCTCCTCTCCTTTTTCCATATTCTGCCTGAAGTAATCCTGTGCTCTTTGGTCTCCAGTACGCGTGTTGTTGCAATTCCTTTTTCTACTCTATATTCTTTATGCACCTTGTGGGCACATAAACTTGCAGGATAAAGCATGAAGAAAAGGGTCTGAAAGAAAGCTTTGCCTTCTGTAATGGTCCCCAGCCTTCCTTCTCTATGACTGGACAACAGCACTAAGGAGAAGGAAACCCTTGCTTTCTACATCGGCCTGGGCTGCATGGTCAAGTGGTATGTTATATGCGAGGATCATGCTAGATGGTCCTGTATACACTACGTAGCCTGCAATCAGCAGATCAGTAGTCTAAATGGAAAGAAGAAACTAAGGCTTCTTTTGGTCAGATCCTTTGCCAGATACTGGCCACCCTGCACCCAACATGCTTGTTTCTGTTTGGATTGAAAAATGATATGAATTTATCTATTTGTCATTGGCATTTTGACATTCAATCCCTTCACTACTTGGAAAGGTAACGAGCTATTTTTTTTTCTATGATTATTATTATAAAGACAACTGATATTATTTCAAGAACAGACTGTAAGGACTTTCTGATCCTTTCAGTAAGACAGCTTGCAGAGGCAATGATCTCCTAGAAGGTATAAAAAGAGCAAAATACTCCTCTTTGCACGTACTTTGGAGTAGATGGGTTTGTCAGCTCCAGCAAAAATTCTGGTTTTAATTGGTGTTTTCCAATGATGAGCTCACTGCTCATTAGTACCAATATGGTTCGTATTGGCACGTCTTTGTAAGCCTCAAGCCTCTGTGGTGACCTTTTGAGCTTTCAGGAGAAGCAAGAAAATGGTTTTTTTTCCCTTAATGCTTAGGAATGTGGTGGAAAAAAAAACACCAACCAACAACAAAAGAAAACAGCTAGAGTTTTCATCCAGGACAGTAACCTCCAGAACAGCGATAAGATACATCTGAAACAGTGCTTGTTACCCAGCCTGTGAGAAACAAAGTGGTGGTCTCAATAGCCATTACATGTTCTGCCTTCAAAAGGAGACAGCTGGAATCAAGAGCTTCAAGTTACCTTTCTAAGCTGAGCATTCAAGGATATATCAGAGGAAGAAGGATCGAGATGGCACCTTTACCAAAAGGTGCACACACAGCAGGTGAATTTTGGAGGGCTGGCTCAATTCAAGTGGCACTCTACATTTCACATTCCCCTTGGAGATCATGACACACTGTCACTACACAGATTCCCTTCAAAGAGATCCTATCCCCACTCCCTCCTTGCTCTGCTACCACCCTGGGCCATGCTGGCAGGCAGCAGCAAGTAAAGTGGTGCCCGACACACCTCAAGCCCAGGCTCTCCAGCTAGGGAAGAATGCAGGCTGCTGCGGTGGCTGAAAGGCTTGGGAAAGTGCAGCCCTGCTGTTTCATGTCAACATTCCTCCCCCTCTGCCTTTCCCAAGGTCTCAGGCAGAAAATCCTTTTTTGTTCTTATCAGTTCAAACAAGAACAATGAATTCCTCAAGCCCACAAGAATGTGACAAGGTGCCAACAAAGCCAACCAGGAAGGTGATGTATGGTCTATAGGCTGCAGCTTAAATAAATCACTTCACAAACCAGTGCTGGCAGAAGGGAATTCAAACAGCTCAGAATCTCCTCTTCAGAAATTCACCTGTGAAGTGTCCTAAACAAAAGCTGTATGTGTGATGCTAAAATGCTCCTGGTCAGGATAAAGTCCTCCTCACAGATTCCTACCTAAAAGTTATTCCATCAGAGTGGGAAAGGTTCACCTTGCAAACTTGTACCACCTGGAGGAGTGCATGCAGGCACAGAATTAAGCCTGGAAATACTCATGGATATGAGTGCCCCCAGATTATGCCAGTCAAATCTATCATTCCAGAAATGCAGCATTTCTGATGGATGAGATGTGACAACAGTGAGGTGAGATGTGGCACAGAGCCCAATAATTCCCATAAAAACTTCCCGTTCCTGCAACATCCTCTAATAAGGGGTTTCAATATGCCTTGTATAACTAAGCCTATTCTTTTGTTCTTTTCACACCTACTAGCTACTACTGTTGGTAGAATGACTGTGAACATTTTCCCTTCTGTGTGTCATGAGATCCCCTAAACACATCTTTTCTATAGCCGCCTTCCTTCCTGACCAAAGAACTCTGCTCTGTTTGAGTCTTCACCTCAAATTCATTCTACACCTTTAAATAGTTATTTTACTCTTCTGTATCCCTACTCCTACTCTCATCTTAATTCCCCACACTCCCTAAGCTCTCCTCTCAGCAGAGTAGAGTCCAGCCTGGACTGCTCAGTGCAGAAGGAGACCCAAAGTTTCCTTTGGCTGTGTCTAGACTGAGTGGTGGCTGAACACTGTGGTATGTCAACTGTCCAGATCAGAGTTGTGGCTTGTGCACACCATGGCTCCATTCTGGCCCATGCATTCTGGTTTCCTTGGCACAGAGAAAAGTGTGTTTTGGGGAAGGAAAGTCTGGTGCTGGTCTGCTCTGAGCCTTGCCTGAACACACATTTGGAACATAGCTGGGGTGCGCATCTGGAGTTACAAACACTCTCAGGTCCACTAATTTGTGTGTAACCTTTTTATTCCCATGCTAATGATTGGTCAGGCTGCTTGGAAAATTAACAATTCCTGCTGCACTGAGGGTCAAGCAACACAGAAAAGTCACATCATGATAATTTCTGATGATAAAACAAACCCAGACATTCTAAATATCCTGCATGCCCTTTCAACACACAGCTCTAGGAAGAAGCCTACTGCTAAACTCAACTTGCCAGTGTCAGTCACAGAACTCTGCCCCAAAGGCAAGGGACAAACTATATGGCAGTAGTTTGAAATCTGGAGCCAGCTCATCTTTTTCTTCCTTTCCTCCTCTAGCATGTTGACTGCAAGCCTCTCCTGTGACTGTACAAAACATCACCCCTTCTGGAAACACTCGCACATACCCAGTCTCTGTGCTTCCCTGCAAAACTTCAGGTCACCTGAGGTCATCTGCAAACTTTTCCCAGTACCTCTGGTTTCCCCAGAAGTTCCTTCTGCAGAAGGTAAAGCAGAGAAGGTAAAAACTGAGGACAGTCATGCAGGTTCTACCTTCTTCTCTTTACAGAGTTTTTTAAACTAAGCTTCTTAAATTCCTGTTAAGGAATCATGCACTGCATATGTAGGCCCAGATAAATCAGTTTTGCAGCAACTCACCTTTGCCCTGAGCCGCTCTAAATTGTTCCTGATGACATTACAGTTGTTTTGGGAAACCCAGGTTGTCAAATGTTAACATGGTATTCCTGCTGTCAAACCATTCCTTACAGGCAAGGATCTGGTTTCACTTCTGACAGCTTCAGTAAATGGACCTAAACTCGAACTGGAATGGAATTTTGCAATGAAAACAGAAACACTGTCATCACATTGTATCTGCATAGAGCTCTGACTAGATTTGCACACTCAGTAGATTCTCATGTCCACTACAACACCTGGTCTTGAGAGTTAAAAAAATGGGGAAATTGCATCACCATTGAGCTACATTAACATGACAGAAGCAGGCATTGCATTATTCGGCAATGTTTTCATGGCTCAAATTAACCCAACCATAAACATACTTTTCAGAATGTGTACCTGGTCTCTCATCTTTGAGTAGAACCACTGTAAAACCTTATATAAATCTGCTTTAACATGTCCGGTTTCACAAACCGTTGTTTAAAAGCTGCACCTCCAAGAAGCAGAAGTTGATGCAGAAGGATGAAGAACCCTGTAGGGAGCAGGACTGATAGATTTAGATGTTAATCCTTGTTGTGATAAAGACTTTCTGTAATTCTTTGAGCAGAAACAATTAATCTACTTTTTGCTGACTATAAAAAGGGATATTACAGCCTTTTATCTACTCCAGTTTAGGTTACAAATCTCTATAGAAGTGCTCAGACTTCATCACAATAGGGAAAGACTGCAGTTTTCCAGTGATAGAAGGGATAAGGAGTCTGTGCTGATTGTTTTAGAAACTATCTCTAATTCATGCAGTCTTCCACTGATGCAAACCAGCAACTGTGCAGTTCTACACAACATCCTCTATCTCAGCACTTCCCTACCACCCCTGCTGCCAGCAGGACTTAGCCTGTGCAAGGCAAAGCTGCTGCTGCCCTCCCTGCAGGCTCTGGAGGAGAGCCACCACAGAGGTACCACTAATACCCCATCTACTTGGAGACCTGCCCTCTTCTCTGGCAGCACAGCTGAACAGTGCAGTTCACTGCCCAGCACCCACTGAGGGTATTCGGGTCTGAATAATTTAATTTAAATGTTGTGGGTTGTGTTTGTGAAAAAACATCTGCGGAATAAGTCAGTTGGAGACTTACACCACTGGTATGTCTGACCTGTCATTCTCAATGGGTGTTTTGGTGTGGGGATTGTTAGGTTATTTTAGGTTGATTAGGGTTTGGTTTTGCTTTTTTGGTTTAGGGTTTGGGGTTTTTTTTGAGGAGGAAGAACAGAATCGTAGTATTCAGACTGGAAAAGAGGAAGAATAGAATCATAGCATTATTTAGATTGGAAAAGAAGTTTAAGATCACCAAGTCCAACCATAAAGAACAGCGTGGTAAGCATTGTTTTCTTGCTCCAACTGTATTGATTACACCTCACCTCAAGATGCTGTGATGAGATTCAGTGAATCCAAGTGTGACTTCTGCCCCAACACTAACTGAAGTTCAGCACATTCATAAATCTTTCTGACTGTTAAATGCTTTCACTACGTATAACTTACCCTGAACAATGTAGGTTGGGGGGTGATTGGTTTGAGAGCAGCCCTGAAGAAAAAACACTTGAGGGTGCTGGTGGATGAGAAGCTCAACCTGAGCCACCAGTGCACACCTGCAACTTAGAAAGTCAACTGTATCCTGGGCTGCACTGAGAGAAGCATAGCCAGCAAGTCAAGGGAGGTGATTTGCCCTCTCTACACAACTCCATGAGACTCCACCAGTCCAGGATTATTCCACAGGTTCATTTTCTAGCTCTTAGATATCTAAGTTCTAAGTACCATGCATGGCAACCACAGTTGTTTCCTGAAGTAAATTTGCAGGGGGAAAAAAAACAAACAAACAAACAAACAAAAAAAACCCCAAAAACAAAAAAACAAAAAACCACAACCAACCCACACCAAAAAAAAAAACAAAACAAAACAAAACAAAACAAAACATTTTTCAAAATGAGAGTAGAAATATGTTTTAAATTGAGTACTGTGTGCAGTTCTGGAGCCCCTGTTACAAGGAAGATCTGGATGCGATATAATGTGTCTAGAGAAGGGCCACGAGGATGGTCAGAGGGCTGGAGTTGCTCTGCTATGATGACAGGCTGAAAGAGTTGGGGTTGTTGAGTCTGGAGAGGAGAAGGCTCTGAGGAGACCTTATTGTGGCCTTCCAGCATCTGAAGGAGGCCTACAAGAAAAGTCCATGGTGAGGGACTTTTTAGGGTATCGGGTAGTGATAGGACTGCGGGGAATGGAGCAAAACTATAAGTAGGTAGATTCAGATTGGACATTAGGAAGAAGTTCTTCACCATGAGGGTGGTGAGACACTGGAACAGGTTGCCCAGGGAGGTGGTGGAAGTTCCATTCCTGGATGTTTTTACAGCCAGGCTGGATGGGGCTCTGAGCAACCTGATGTAGTGTGAGGTGTCCCTGCCCATGGGAGGGGGGTTGGAACTGGATGATCCTTGAGGTCCCTTCCCATCCTGACAATTCTGTGATTCCATGATTCAACGAATGTTAGGGGCTGGAAGGGACCTCAAAAGATCATCCAGTCCAGCCCCCCTGCCAGAGCAGGATCACCTATACCAGATCACACAGGAATGTATCCAGGTGGGTTTTGAATGTTTCCAGAGAAGGAGACTCCACAACTCGCCCTGGGCAGCCTGTTCCAGTGTTCCATCACCCTCACAGTGAAAAATCTTTTCCTCATACTTTCATGGAACTTCCTATGCCTCAACTTCCAGCCACTACCCCTTGTCCTGTGACTGACAATCACATGAGTTTGTGACTCCTCACATGAGTCAGTTCCAGCTCCTCATGAGTATTATCTCTCAGAGTCCTCCAAATGAAAGACTCCAGAGTCTGTATTTAAACTTACCCTTCAACAACTTTAGGCAAACTAGGACAGCAGTGTGGGCCAGCCTGCAATTCTTCTGGCTATGATCAAATTTCCACTTGCTTGCAGAATACAATTTCAGAGACCATTTAACCAGTACCTTTAACTAACACTTCCAGTTTCATTAAGGTATTTATACTCTACACATGTATGGCTTTTGTCAATACTGATAATTACTGCCCTAGGTCATTGCCTTACTAAATTAATCAAATACTTGTATCATCATTTATCTAACAAAACCTGTGGCAATACCCATTTTGTAAGTGAATTAATTTAGAAGCACTTGGCTTTTCGCTGTTATTGAGAGAGCTTGACCTCATTAATTCTTTGGCTGGAATTCTGCTTCCAGACATACCTGTGAGGATTATTCCACAGGTTCATTTTCTATCTCTTAGATATCTAATTGCCTGATTTGTAGATGTGATCAGGTAGTGTTCTAAGTACCATGCACAGCAACCACAGTTGTTTCCTGAACTAAATTTGCAGGGGAAAAAACAAAACAAAACAAAACAAAACAAAAACCCACAAAAAAACAACAAAAAAATTTTCAAAATGAGAGTAGAAATATGGTTTAAATTGTAGATGAAAGCATCTTCAGCAGCACCAAAATACAGTTAGAGGTGTCATGCCCAAAGTGGCAAAGGTTAGGATCATAAATGCAAGAGACTACCTATGTTTAGTGTAGCTATAAGCATTATGTGGTGATGGGTACTACTTTATGCTTGGCCTTTTCAAACTCCTTCTTAATTATTAACCCCCAAAAAAGTCAGGCATATGTACCTAAGATCTTTCTGCTTGTTTGTTCTGCACTGAATGCTGCCTCCTGTGTAATAAAAATTAAGCCTGCCTTCTTCTAACTATACAAGGTACAAAGGTCATGAGTCTGATATAAATGCTGCTCTGAGATACTTTTGACTTCCATCAATTTCAGCAGCATCATAGGCTCTGGTTTATCATCCTCAGGTCTGTATCTTCAGTAGGTTGAAAGAATAAAAGTAACATAAAAGGTAATTTTGCCAATACTGACCTAGTCCCATCTGTGGAATGCTGGAACCAGGAAAATCTGACTCAACACAAAGTACTTAATTGTCATTAGATGTAGTAGTGAAAGGTATCTCTCCATACTTTCTGCCCTGGAACTTTAAATGGAACGTATGGCACAAGTGGGCAGAGAGCTTGGATGTGAAAACACAGATAGAGTTCTCTTTCCAGAAAGGCTATGGAGAGCAACTTAGTGAACAAATGAAGTCGGAAACTTGCAGCACACCAGACATGGTCATGAAATGTCAGAGTTTTTGCAACTGCTGATCAGCTACAGAAATCTAAACCTCCTTACAATTGTTGGCTATCTGGTATCCACTGAAGTTAAACCCATTAAACATTATAAACTCATCTCTACTGAAAGAGAGGGAAACTAAGAGAAAACAGAAAACTAGTGGTAAGTGCCTTTCTATCTGGCATTATTAAGGGTCAGAAGGATGTTGCAGTGTTGAGTACCTATGACAGGAATGCTATCCAAATACTCTGTGAGTGATACTAGTGAGCAGTTTGCTGGATGACAATGCCCAAAATAGTTCTGTGTTATTTCCTTTTCCCCCTAACCACGGACACTAACAGCAGAAATATTCTGTCTCATCGCTCTTATATAAGAGCTCTCCTCCTACACCAACGTTTTAGTCATAGGGCAGGTCAGTTGGCAAATCACACTCGTGACTATTTCCTCCACTTCAGAAACACTTGTTGATTGTAATGGCAAAAGTTTTGCATTTGCCTCTCGGTCTGAGTGGTCTGGAGACTCTGGAAACAAGACAATGTAGAGTGGGACAACTCTGCTGACCACACTGAGCTCCAGATTGGCCTGTGAGTATTATCCTCAGGACTGCTTTGTGCAGCTTCCCAAATGAGTAATATCCTAAACAGTGGATAACTTCACTGACTATCCATTTAAATATGCAAGTATAAACTCAGAATCCTGTGAATTTATACTCACAAATTCTGAGGTTTCCTCTGGAGTTTTGTCATTTTTACCCACTCGAACTCTTTTCTGTCCTTTCTTTGTGCTCTTCTCCTTCATTCTACTTCCTTAGTGTCACAGAATCACAAGAAACTTAATTGAGACCTTTCTCCCACCTAATCCGTTGATTGCAGAAAAGCCCACTGTCTTTCTTACACTTTTTGTTTTTAAATAAGACAATGTAATCTTTTTGCTTTTTCTTACCCTTTCTGGTTTTGCTCCATTTTTCCTTTTTTTTATACTGTAAAGTAGATGACAGCCTATCTTTCTTTTCATTTGTCCTTAATGTCTGTTTCCTCTTTCCTTTTCATTCATTTTACCTTTTTCCTCTTTTTTTTTTCCACTGTGATGCTTCTTCTACATTATCCTTGCATTCTATTTTCCTCTTTCTCACATTAAATCTCTGTCACCCCATCTTATTTTATCATCCCATCTTCACACCAAGTAGCTACATCTCCTAATCAATGACACCGAGGAAAGAGTCATTTGTGCCTCTGCAACTCCTAGTGTGATACTGATTATTACTTCTAAATATTATCCTGGTTTTTTTAACTGTTTGAAGAGTGTGAATCTTTATCTGTCTTTGCAGTCTCTCTTGCTCTGAAAGAATGTTCTTGTTTGCCTCTCTTCTTTTAATCCAAGCTCAGTCCCACTGTCTGTGGGATTTTTCTGACTTGTACACAGTCACTGTTGTCAGATGCTTGTTCTTACTGTACCTCTTCTCAACTGCAATTCTTCCAGTTTCTGAGAAGAAATTCAGGGTCAGAAGAAAAAGCAGAATAAGGAAAGTAGGTGTTTGGAACAGCTTTTAAAAGTAAGAAGGCAAGGCAGATAGGGACGGAATTCATGAACAGGAGGATTTAACAGCATAAAGCAGCATACTTTCCTAGGACTAAAATGCCTGAGGCAGAAAAAAATTCACTGCCAAGAAGGAAGTGACTCCATGGATCGGTAGAGAAAATCGTAAGAAAGGACATCTCAGGCATCTCAAATGACTTTGCTCTTTCCCCATAAATCTAAGAAGAAACTGAGGCAAGGAAATGTGTGTGGACATTCATTATTTTGTTTAAGTCTCTGTAAGCCAAGGCCTCTAAAGACACTTTATATTCAGAAACTGCTCATTTTCTTTCATGGAGCATACATCTCGAAGAGCAAGTGAAAATGCTGTACTGCTGTCAGGACTGGCCTTCTGGGACAACATGGACCTGAGAAAAAGTAAGGGTTGATCAGTGTTTGCAGAGGCCATCTGGCTTCACATCTGTGAAAAGTCACAGTCTCTTCCAGTGTTAAAAGAGATTCAGCCAGACCTTGAGAACTAGTGCTGTAGATACCTTTCCAGGTTGAGAAAGCATGCGACTGCCTTTACTGGGGCCTCAGCACACCGATCTGGCATGCTTCTAGGAGCATCTGAGACAAGACAGGTTTAGGGTGAACCTTGTAGAGTAGGGTTATTGGTTGGACTTGATGCTCCTGAGGGTCTTTTCCAGCCTGAATGTTTCTGAATCTGTGAAAAATCTTTTATTGCTGAGCTCTGCTAACTGCATCGTAGTAATACAAGAGCGATTTTAGTAGTAATAGCAAACTGACAATTTTCTATCAGCACCTCAAGACTATTCACAAATCTCCACTGACCACCATAGAAGGCAGTGGTAATAAAGGTCAAAATTACCACCTATCAGCATAATCTCCTGGAAGAACTGTGCTGCAAAGGATCACTTTGTCTAATTGTTTAATGTGTTTTAAAAGTCTGATTAACCCACACTAAAGCCACAGGAAACACTGGCACAGACTTTAAATACTTCAGTCAAGCCTGAGAGATGAAGGTACAATAGGTTCTTTATCAAATATTTTAGTTTGATATTAAATTATTTCCATTCCTTTACAGAGTTACATTAGCTGACTTATTAAATCAACTAGTTACTCATTTAAAAATTACTTCCTCGGTGTGCAGTACTAGGAAATGACACTTTAACGAGTATTCACAGAATCACCTAACATTAGAGGTTGGAAGGGACCTCCAGAGATCATCGAGTTCAACCCCTGGCAAAGCAGGTTCCCACAGAGGAATGCATTCAGGCAGATTTTGAAAGTCTCCAGAGAAGGAGACTCCACAACCTCTCTGGGTAGCCTGTTCCAGGGCTCCGTCACCAGCATTGTAAAGAAGTTTCTCCTCATGTTGAGTTTCTCCTCATGTTGAAGTGAAACCTTCCATGTCCAAGTTTGTATCCACTGCTCCTTGTCTTATTAACGTGCACCACCAAAAAGAGATTGACCCCATCCACTTGACACTCACCTCTCAGGTATTTATAAACACTGATCAGATCCCCTCTCAGTCTTCTCTAGACTAAACAGCCCCAGTTCTCTCAGTCTCTTTTCATAGGGGAGATGCTCAAGTCCCTCAGTCATCCTCGTGGCTCTCTGCTGGACTCTTTCCAGCAGGTCCCTGTCTCTCTTGAACCGGGAAGCCCAAAACCGAATGCAGTATTCCAGGTGGTCTCACTAGGGCAGAGCAGAGGGGGAGAAGAATCTTCCTAAACCTGCTGGACACAATTTTCTTGATGCACTCCAGGATGCCGTTGGCTCTCTTGCCCACAAGGGCACATTGCTGTCCCATGCAGAACTTGCTGTCCACCAGGACTCCAAGGTCTTTCTCCAGGGAACTGCTTTCAAGTAGGGCAGCCCCAAATTTTTGACAAGGCTATCTTTGCTCATTTGCTCAGTAAGATAACTTAATGGTTTTTAAAGCAGTGTATCAGCTTGCAATTCTCAAAATAAAAGCTGAGGTAACAATTAGTTCTATAAGCATGGAAACAAGTAAAAGATAGGACTGTTTAATTCTGATTATCCAGCTAACCTTTGCTCTTCCCACTGACCCCACCAAACATTTACTTCTCATATTTAGTTTTTTAAATGCTACTATCATCACCTTCCTGAACAAGATTATTTGCTGCAAAACTTAATTTTCCTAACCAACTTCAAGAAAAAACACCACATGTCAGTGAACTCCATGGAAAAGTCACAGGGAGTCAAATGCCACATGCAGGACATTAAGTGCAGCCCCAGCTGCACCTGTGGAGAAGGAAGTTGTTTGCCAAGTCACTAAATAATTGTTCTCAGTGCATTCCATGCATTTCATATATTGTACACATCACACTCCCTACTATTTATTCCATACATATTATTCCATCATTTAAGGACCTGTATCACATAATTTTACCCATTGACAACCGCAAATTTTCTAAGTACCTGATAAAAGCAACAGGTTTTCTTTTTATCCTTCTTATCCTTTGTGGCATGCAAAAACCTCAGCAGACACTACTTGTTGAAATCTGCACATTTCCTGAGCTGAAAGATTTGCCCTTTTATTTACAAGGCCCAAGGCAAATAGTGTCTGCTAGGGCAGATATTTCTAAGAGCACAATTTCCATGTACCAGATTTATTTAGGTGAAAGAGCAATTGGAAAGAGGTACCTACAGCAACGTGTGACAGCCTGGAAGACCTGGCTCAGGGTAAAAAAAAACTGCAACAGACTAACACAGAGAAGAAGCAGACAGGAATCTTTCAGCTAGTCTCCCACTTCTTCATGGCATGGCTTTATGTTTGGACCACAAAAGCATGGCTGATGACTTCTCATCTTGACTCATCAACGAGGAAAAGTGGCTAATCATCTCAATTCTATGTCTACCCTAGTTCAGTAAATATTAAGCCACCAGGCCTGAAAATAATCCACATTCCAGTGCAGATGCCAGTAGCACTGCAACAAACCCAAAAGCCTCTTCTGTCAAGTACATTTACCTTTATACAACCTTAATTCTCAAGCACTTGAAGAAACTGTAATGGAGCCAGAGTCACTGTAACTGCCAAATATTCTCAAGGGGGAAAGTATCAATCATTCTAACAAACACTTACAGAGCTTATACAAGAAATCTGATTAAAATCATCTGCACAAAAGGTCCTGCTCCCCAGAAGGACTGTTCTACCTCTTCTCTCAGCTCACTGAAACGAAGAGCAAGCCTACAGTGGACACTTCCTCAGGATGGATAAATGAAGAGTCAGCAACTCCCCTCAGACAGTCTGACTGCCCAGGAAAAGCCCCATTTGTTCCTTTTACTCCAGTACCAGTTGGGAGCAGCAAACAGAAAATTCCTGTATGAAACCTGGTGTGTATGGTTGGCAGGGAGGATGTACTCATTAAAACTCCAGGAAGTAGAGAGTCCCTGTCCAAACTTTGAAATGCTAAGGAAAAAGAGACAAATCCTAGGGGAAATATTTCTGAGAAACTAAGAAGTAGTGCCTGTGGGAAACTGAAGGAAAAAGGAAATTTAGAGTTAGAATGACTAGTCCACACAAAACCCCCTCCTGACTTTGTCAGAAGAGGGAAATTAGAGTAAGAAAAAAGTGCCTGAAGAACACAAACACAATTAAATAAGGCAAGATCAACCATAACTTGTCTGCTTCATTAACTGCCATGTCTGTAAGTATGAATCCTGTCTTGACGTCTGATATAAGAAGAAGATGAAGAACAGAGATGGAAAGAGGGAAGCTCCACTAGGATATGCTGGCTATTTAATAGTCTCTGTAAACCTGACAGCCCTTCCCAGCAGTGTTTTGTGTAAACCTGTCCTGGAAGGAAGGGGGCTGGAGGGAGAAAATCACTGCCACAGGGACAGAAAGCGGTTGTAGGGTGGCTGTTACTGGTCTGAAGTGAACTAGGGCCACAAACTTCACAGAGAGCCTTGACTTGAGGCTAAAGCATGGACATGGGCAGACTTCCAGCTATGTTAGTAGCCTCAAAGTAACTCCGTTAGACTCAGTGCTACATGTATTGCCTTTGTTATACTGACTCCAATGTACTGAGAAGGAATTGGAAATCTACCCACTTGGTGAGCACATAAGGCAGATGATCTCTACTCCACTCTGGTGAGACCCCACCTGAAGTATTGTGTCCAGTTCTGGAGCCCATATTACAAGAAAGATCTGGACATGCTGGAATGTGTCCAGAGAAAGGCCATGAGGATGATCAGAGGGCTGGAGCTTCTCTCCTGCAGAGACAGACTGAGAGAGTTGGGGTTGTTCTGTCTGGAGAAGAGAAGGCTCTGAGGAGACCTTATTGTGGCCTTCCAGTGTCTGAAGGAGGCCTAAAAGGAAGCTGGTGAGGGAGGTGTCTCTCTCAGGTTGGTGAGAGGTCTCGAGCACAAGGCCTATGAAGAGAGGCTGAGGGAGCTGGGATTGTTTAGCCTAGAGAAGAGGAGGTTCAGGGGGGACCTTATTGCTGTCTACAACTACCTGAAGGGTGGTTGTAGCCAGGAGGAGGTTACCTTCTTCTCTCAGGCAACCAGCACCAGAACAAGAGGACACAGTCTCAAGCTGTGCCAGGGGAAGTTTAGGCTGGAGGCAAGGAGAAAGTTCTTCACTAAGAGAGTCATTGGCTACTGGAATGGGCTGCCCAGGGAGGTGTTCAAGGCACGTTTGGACGTGGCACTTGGTGCCATGGTCTAGTCTTGAGGTCTGTGGTAAAGGGTTGGACTTGATGATCTTTGAGGTCTCTTCCAACCCTGATGATACTGTGATACTGTGACTTTTAAGGGTATCAGGTAGTGATAGGACTAGGGGAATGGAGCAAAACTAGAAGTGGGTAGATTCACATTGGACGTTAGGAAGAAGTTCTTCACCATGAGGGTGGTGAGACACTGGAACAGGTTGCCCAGAAAGGTGGTGGAAGTTCCATCCCTGGATGTTTTTACAGTCAGGCTGGATGGGGCTCTGGGCAATCTGATGTAGTGTGAGGTGTCCCTGCCCATGGCAGGGAAGTTGGAGTTACATGATCCTTGAGGTCCCTTCCAGGCCTGACAATTCTATGATTCTGTGTTTCTGAACCTTGAATAACACCACGACTCCTGCAAGGGGAGTTTATGAGCCTCACTAAGCAGTTGTGACAGAAGGTACATGAACTCAAGGGTGAAGTTACAAGTAAGAAACAATCAAAATGTGGGAATTTCTGGCATTCAGGTAAGAATATTCCTGGCAAAATCTTTCCATTGTGTCGCTCGAATGGTGAATGTGATGCAACTGAAGTTCATCAGGAATATCTGTTGCCTACAACCCCAGGAAGCTTTCGGAAGAAACTCATGGCAGTTGTCAGCTACACATGAATCACAGTTGCAACTTGAGGAATTAACAGTGTCTTTTTTAGTACCAGTTTCACCTTGGAAGCTTGCATTGTTTGGAAACAACTCTTAAACCTCTGACAAACACAGCAACTTTAAACAGCAACTTCAGCATTTTTAATAGAGATGTGAGAATACAGTTTCCAACAGATTCATGTATTTTTATTGCCTTCAGACAATGTCATAGCCTGACAGGAAATCACAGGACCACAGGATGTTAGGGGTTGAAAGGGACCTCTGTAGATCATCAAGTCCAACCCCTATGCCAGAGCAGGACCATAGAATCTAGCACAGGTTGCACAAGAACAGATCCAGACAGGGCTTGAAAGTCTCCGGCGACTCCACAATCTCTCTGGGGAATCTGTTCCATGCTTTGCAACCCTTACAGTAAGAAGTTCTTCCTCATGTTCAGGTAGAACTTCCTCTGATGTGGTTCATATCCATTGCCCCTTGTCTTATCACAGGGCACAAATCAGAACAAGCTGCCCCCTCTTTCTTGACACCCAGCCCTCAGATATTTATAAACATTGATTAGATCCTCTTTAAGTCTTCTCTTAACCAGAGTAAAAAGACCCAGGTCCCTCAGTCTCTCCTCATAGGGCAGTGCTCCAGCCCCTTAAACTTCTTCACAGCCCTCCTTTGGACTCTTTCAAGTAGATCCTAACAACTGTTCAGCTTGAATCACCTTGATCACTACTGTACATCACATGATTGGGTTTGGTTTTTTCCCCCTTCCTTCTCATTCTTTATTAATGGTGCCATTGGCCTGAAAACCTGCTGTTACAAGTCTGTCTGGTCATTCTGCACCTGAAGTCATAATCCTTTGTTTGCAGCCTCACTATTGGTTGCTATGGAAATGATTATGATGTCACCAAAAACAACTAAAAAAAAAAAATTACTATAACTGCAAGCAAGGAATAAACAGCTGAGCAGATTAACTCTTAAAACACAAAGGGGTTGTTTTGTAACTCTTCACAGAAATAAAACCAAAAGAAAGAAAAAAAAAAACCAAACAACAAACCAGAAAATTACAACTTCCCCCCACACCTGATCTTTTACACATGTTCATACATAGTGATGTCACAGACCAGGGATAGACAATCTTCCTTTCTCATTTTTGGTCCAGGAGCAATGTTCAGGCAAGTCTGCAGATATTGACTGTATTTATCACACTTTGCTAAGACACTTTTAGAACACAGGACCTTACATTCAAACTACTGTTAATCTTGGGCAGCAAGTAATAAGTATTCTGGGGCTAACACATGGACTTTTTTTTCCTCTGGGTAAAAAGATATTTGTTTATAGTAATAGAATGAAGTTTCTCAATGGACTTCAGATCAAAGTAATCCCTCGTGTCTCCTACCTGCTGCTCCATCAATCAGAGTAACTACTGTTCATGCATCATCACTCACTCTAACAGGTGCCATAGGTGCCACAGAAATCACAGAACAGAGAAGAGGGTGGCCTGGTCAGCTCTGATGTCAGGGTGGTATGAGCACCATTAGTAAGTTTGCAGATGACACCAAGTTAGGAGCAGGTGTGGATCTGTTGGAGGGTAGGAGGGATCTGCAGAGAGACTTTGACAGGCTGGACAGATAGGCAGAGTCCAACAGCATGAGATTTAACAAGGCTAAGTGCCAGGTTCTACACTTTGGCCACAACAACCCCAAGCAGCACTACAGGTTGGGGACAGAGTGGTTGCAGAGTAGCCAGGCAGAGAGGGACCTGGGGGTACTGGTTGATAGTCCCTGAACATGAGCCAGCAGCGTGCCCAAGTGGCCAAGGCAGCCAATGGTATCCTGGCCTGTATCAGGAACAGTGTGGTCAGCAGGACCAGGGAAGTCATCCTGCCCCTGTACTCAGCACTTTGAATACTGAATCCAGTTCTGGGCCTCTCAATTTAAGAAAGATGTTGAGATGCTTGAATGTGTCCAGAGAAGGGCACCAAGGCTGGTGAGAGGGCTGGAGCACAGCCCTGTGAAGAGAGGCTAAGGGAGCTGGGGGTGTTCAGCTTTGAGAAGAGGAGGCTCAGGAGAGACCTTATTGTTCTTTACAATGACCTGAATGGAGGTTGTAGCCAGGTGGGGGTTGGTCTCTTCTCTCAGGCACCCAGTGACAGAACAAGAGGACACAGTCTCAAGATGTGCCAGAGGAGGTTTAGGTTGGATGTTAGGAAAAAAATCTTCACAGACAGAGTGATTTGCATTGGAATGGGTTGCCCTGGGAGGTGGTGGAGTCACTGTCCCTGCAAGTGCTTAAAGAGAGACTGGATGTGGCAGTTGGTGCCATGGTTTAGTTGATCAGATGGTGTTGGGTAATAGGTTGAACTTGATGATCTCAAAGGTCTTTTCCAATCAGATTAATTCCATGATTCTGTGATTATCAGTCTGCAGCTGGAGTGTTTGTCTGGCATAGTCTGTATCTGACTGAGGATGTTTCCTAGTAGCTCACTGATCACAACAGTTTCTCTTCTCTGACTGGCAGCAGACATCTGATGCAGCCAGGTGGCTAATCTGTCATTTCTGCCCTGACCTCATCTGCTAGAAGGGAGGCTGTGGCTCTGCACAGCAAGAATGAGATGTGCAGCCCATGAAAGTGGGAGCACTTTTCACCCTGCAGGCCTCGAGAGCTGTGGCCAACCAGGATCTCAGAGCCAGCCATACCCTGACTGCATCCTAGATGGTTCCCAGCTCACCAGGCTTGGTGATTAATCACACCAATCCCCACCCCACCAAAGCAATGACTGGCTTCCTCTCCCTTGCATAACAGCTGTATAGCCTGTCTCTGCATGGACACAGGATACCTCAACACTAAGTGCAGGAGAGGAAGAATAGCATAAGGTATCTAATACCCTTAGGTTGGTCCTGTTACAGGCACAGATCCTTGCTTTCTTATTTCTGTCAGTTTCTGAAGCCACGAGAACAAGCACAGAGCACTTGCATAGATTCTGCTCCCCTAGCTTTGCACTTCTAAGAGACACAAAAGAAACAGATAAAATTGTCTTCCACCTTTGTTCCATGATTTAAGATAAACAGCAGCAGATTCTTTGCACAAGGGGTAAAAATCCACTTAATAACAGGGAAAATGTCTTTCCTCCTAGAAGCAAAGAGAACACAGTGGTGGGATGTCATTTAGTTCCCACCAAAAGTTTCCAGAACCAGGGCTCTCTGCCCTCCTTTCTGCACTTTTGCTGAGCTTGATGGCAGCTAAAGACAGATCAACTCTACCATTCTTTCCAGGCTTGATCTGTCACAAAAAAACACCCCTCTAAGTAGTCAGGACTCGAATCTGTAAGGTAAAAAGAACACTAGGAAAAAAGGCTGATCAGCTCCACAATACATCACCCAGCTGCTTGGTAGAAGTTGCTGCCCTAGCATGCTCTGACCATTCTCAAATCCTTTTTTCTTCTTCCCATCCCAGGTGAAACCGAGCAGAAGAGACACTGACAGCAAAGCTGAGAAGCTTATGTCAGATATGTGCTTGATGAGAATGAACACATCACACAGCTACTATTCTTTTCTTCACCAGAACAGCTTTACAGTGACCAAGTCTAATATTTTATCAAATGCATCCAAAAAACCTACTGGAAATCCTTAAACCTAATGTATCCACAATAGATCCACTCACTCACCTGGATGATGTTGCCTGTCATGAAAACATTTAAGATACAACTGTCTCAAATATGCTAACAGGTACAGCAAAAAAAGCTACCTAAATTCTGTTTTGGAAGCTGCCTAGAGTTTATCTACAAAGCCCAACCTCTTGCTCAAAATTAGGTTTATCTCTCTATCAGAAGTTAGACCAGGTTGGTCTGTACCTTCTCCGGTTGAGTTCTGGAAATCTTCAAAGAGGGATTCCCAGCATCTCTGCAGAATGCATCCTGTGCTCATCCCCTTCCACTGTGGAATTTTTTTCCTTGCTCCATGAGAATTCGCTTTGCCAAAACTTGTGACCATTGGCCCCTTGTCCCCATACACCATTGGACAACTGGGGAAATACTACAGACTCAGTAGACTTGTGTAAGTGGAGGAGAATTGATTTCTGTCACTGTTAAGAATTTGGTAAGTGGACAAAACGACACCATCCATTCACTTGCATCCTGGAAAGCCTCCAATTCCTATGTCCTGACTTTGTACATGATCTGTGTCTCCCAGCAGGCTTAGAACCGGGAATGATCATGTAGAATAAGGGTGAGCAACTTGCACCTAGGTACAGTATGCAATTGTTTATCTTACCTTTCCGCATGTCTAAAAAAGAATTCCTTCTCAAGTTCTCAACAATCAGAATGCATTCATGTTCTACTTGTACTGTGTATCATTAAATTGGAAGTTTACAAACACTCTGCATATAGTTGGGAGAGGTAGTTTCTGTTGTAAAGAATTAAAAATTACAGGAATATATAACTATAATGTCCTCTAAGAGCTATCTGGATCTTCTCATTGCAATGAATGTTTTAGTACAAAAGCAACCACCACAGACCAGAAATAAGGAGTTGTCTTGCACTTGGTAGCTACACCATATTCATGAAAACTTTGTGACCTCCTCAATGGAAGATTGCTTTCACTGTCATTATTTCTTTATATATATATATATATATATATTTATATATATATATATATATATCATATTCCTACTAGTAAAAACAACCCAAAAGACATCAAACGCCAGAAAAAATACACTGAAATAACATTAACGATCTCATAAAAATCCACAAAAGCCAGGAAATTCAGAGATAAAGAAAAATTTTCAGACAAGGGAAAACTTTCCAATATATTAAACTGGAGCAGAAATTCACTTGCTCTTCACATGTTTGCCATCAAGTCATTCCAGATACAGGGGGTAAGTTCCTCCCTGGGGTAACTCAAGTGTCTTCAGCAGTACTACACCAACAATCAATCTGGCTCTACGGAAATCCATCTTCATACTTTCTCTGTTTCTGATAATTATCAAAGGTATTTCAGTTTAAATAGCAACTTCCTCTCTTAAAGTTCATTTTCTGAATTTTCAGAGACTGCTATAAAAGTGAATTTGTGAGATCGCAATAGTTTCCATCATGACAGCCTGAGATGTCAATCATAGAATGGTCTGGGTTGGAAACGACATCCAAAAGTCATCCAGTCCAACTCCTCTGCAGTCAGCAGGGACATTTTCAACTAGATCAGGTTGCCCAGAGCCCTGTCCAGCCTCACCAGGGACAGGGCCACAACCACCTGCCTGGGAACCTGTCCCAGTGTTCTGGCATCCTCATAGTAAAGAAACTGTTCCTAACAGTCAATCTAAATCTGCTCTTCTCTAGTTTGAAGCCATTGCCCCTTGTCCTGTCATTCTACTTGTAGGCTCCTTTCAGGTAGTGGAAGGCTGCTCTTAGGTCTCCCTGGAGCCTCCCCTTCTCCAGGCTGAACAACCCCAGCTCCCTCAGCCTGTCTTTGTAGCAGAGGTGCTCCAACCCTCTGATTATTTTCGTGGCTCTCATCTGGACCCACTCTATCATGTCCATATCCTTCCTATATCGATGGGTCCAGACAGGGATGCAGTACTTCAGGTGAGGTCTCACCAGAGCAAAGTAAAGTGGCAGAAACACCTCTCCAGATCCACTGGCAACACATCTTTTCACAGTATCACAGTATCACTAAGGTTGGAGGAGACCTCAAAGATCATCAAGTCCAACCCATTACCACAGACCTCAAGACTAGACCATGGCACCAAGTGCCACGTCCAAACACACCTTGAACACCTCCAGGGACGGTGACTCCACCACCTCCCTGGGCAGCCCATTCCAGTAGCCAATGACTCTCTCAGTCAAGAACTTTCTCCTCACCTCCAGCCTAAACTTCCCCTGGCGCAGCTTGAGACTGTGTCTTCTTGTTCTGTTATTGGTTGCCTGAGAGAAGAAAGCAACCTCCTCCTGGCCACAACCACCCTTCAGGTAGCTGTAGACAGCAAGAAGGTCTCCCCTGAGCCTCCTCCTCTCCAGGCTACACAATCCCAGCTCCCTCAGCCTTTCTCCATAGGGCTGTGCTCGAGGCCTCTCACCAGCCTCGTTGCCCTTTTCATGCAGCCCAGGATGCGATTTGCCTTCTGGGCAATCATGATGTTATGGCTTCAGTGTCAGTCTGTCTAGAAAGAGAATCTCTGTGTAAAGAAGAAATTACATGCTCAAATACAAATACAGCCAAGATTAATAAAGACAATGCTGTACCTCGCTCCATACTGACACTTCCACCTGCGTGAAAAACAAACTCTACTCTTCATTTGAGCCAAGTATGAAAACGGCCTGTAAAAAGTTGTTTCATTCATAGTATTGCTGCTGTGTTGCCAGGTAACTCAGCCTTGGTGCTAGAGCTGCGTGGGCCAAGCTCCATGTCAGCAGGTCATACTCTTTTCTGTGTTTTCTCCAAGTGCAAAATCAAATTCACCACTTAGGATATGAAGAGGAAGAGATGATTTTGAACTTTCTTGTTCAAACTTCCATTGATTATGCTCTTGTCCTCAAGCTGACAGGGCTTTTGACTCTGGGGTCTGGGTATTCCCTCCCTAACGAGCAAGATAATCATAATGAACTAGTTACTAGAAAATCCTCAGGTACCTGGCTAAGCAATAGGATCCAAAAGAATAATGGGATGGAGAAAACTGCAAGAATGGAAGCCAGGATGCAACCAACCTCTGAACTGTAACCCAGACTTAAGGCAACTGCTTTGCCTATTACAAGTTAAGGCAACTACCTTGCCTACCACACGTCTTGAGATCCAAAGCAGAACTGCTCTAAAGAAAAGAGCTCTCTGTACCAATTTTGTTTCTGAATAACAAAAATTTGGGTTTCCTTTGAATTTCCAAGATTGCAAGAGGCCTATGATGGCCCCACACAGCCATGTAAAGCAAGAGATGAATAAATTTGGCACTTGCTCACTCTACATTGTGCATCATTGCATGGGACACAACTCAGTAGGTGAGGCTCAATGGCAGAACCCAGTAGTGACAATTCCCTGTTTCTCCAAGTCTTACAGATCTCTGAGCCTTATATTTATTCTTTTCACTCATCTTTTACTCCTTGCTCATCTCAAAGGTTACCTGCAATTTCTCATAGTCTTGGACTAGATGTTGGATAGCTTCCAATTAAACACAGTCAGACAATATTTCATTTAAATAAATGCTCTTTTCAATTTTTCAGCTACCTTATCATGTTCAAATTACTGAAAATGAGAAATTTTTCAAAGCTTCTACCCATGCCATTCACATCGCCCTGAACGAGGAGAGTGGGCACACTAAGCATTCAAGCCTTGGTGTGAAGAAGACAAGCACACTGAGAATGGATGCAGCTAGGGTTCAGCCTTGCCTCCACATCTCTGCAAACTGTCTGGAATGCTCACACTCCAAAAGTGCAAGGGAAGGACAGAATCCCTCCCCTGGATTTTTATTATAAGGCCACAAAAAACTTTCATGCAAACTATCAAGTCAACAAAAAATGAGGAAGCTAAATAAATCAATAGAGTTCTACCTCCAGCTATAAGAGACGTAGTGGCTTCTGGGGGTGTAAAGAAGGGTGTACTGAGTTTTGCAAGGTACAAAGCTTGCTCTGGGATATTACTTAATTAAAACTATTTGAAGTTGTAATCATGCAAAGCAAACCACAATGATTCATAACTATGCAAAAAGATCATGATGGTTCTGACTTCTCCCTTAAATTTGGAAAAACAGGATTAATAATCTCTTTCTTGGAAACCAATGGCATCTGCTTTGCCTGCAGAGGCTCTGAGACCTACTTCCTGAAATGAGAAATTAAAGAGATGAAGTGGTTTCTGCTTGGAGCAAAATTATTAAGTACAAAGTTCTGAAACATGTTTGTGTGTATGTGTGAACTCCCCACTACAAGGTAATGTCTCCTTGTTTCCATCTCTGTGATGTATGATATTGCTTTTACATAAGGAATCTTGATCTAGTTTAAACAGAAAGTTCTTGCTTAAGATATGCCTCAGATTAAAGGGCAAATCCTTTCCCTCACTCAAAGCCATAATGAGTGGCTTTATATTACAATGGCCAAAAGAAGGTTTCTGACCTACCTATTGCCACTTAAAAGTATCTGGGGAGAAAATGCTATCTCAGACCAAGTCAGCTGTACTCCTGCTACTGAATTCACTTCATTGGAGCCAATCCTTTACATAGACTTGATTAAACAGAATTTGTTTCAGTGAGTAATGCACCCTTGGTACATACCTACCTATGACCAATCCTAAACAAAGTTCTAAGTGCAAAAGAAGCAAAATCATTCAGGTATTTTCAAAATGTTCATGAGGGATTTTTTAGGGTGTCAGGTACTGATAGGATTGAAGGGAATGGATCCAAGCTACAGGAGGGGAGACTTAGATTAGATGTTAGGAAGAAGTTCTTCACCATGAGAACTGGAACACCATGACACTGGAACAGGTTGCCCAGGGATGTGGTGGAAGCCCCACCCCTGGAGGTTTTTAAGGCCAAGTTGGATGTGGCATTGGGCAACCTGATCTAGTGTGAGGTATCCCTGCTCATGGCAAGGAGGTTGGAACTAGATGATCCTTGAGGTCCCTTCCAACCCTGACAATCACAGAAAATCATGTCTTTGTGTATCAGAATCAGAAAGGTCTGCTGAAAGTGCAGAGATGTCCTTGTTCCATTTTTCAAACAATCCACCAAAGTTTTGAAATAAAACAAGACTATTTTTTAAAGCAGCAATACAGTTTATATGGCACACAAGTTACTTTGTAATAAAAAAATAAATTTAAAATGTCTGCTCTACCTCTATTCAAGTCAAGGCCACCTGCTACTCATGCAGTGACTGCTCAAATTTCTTGAAATAAAAAAATAAATTCATCATATTCGCAAACAGATTCAAATACTGTTCCTGCTACGTGACTGTCAATGTAAAATTTCTTTTCATCTGGTGCCAAACTTTGGGCAGTGTGAGTGTAATAGCAGTTATATATCAACTTACATAGTAGTTAGAACCCCTCTGCTGTAAGGACAGGCTTAGAGTGTTGGAGTTGTTCAGTCTGGAGAGGTGAAGGCTCTGGCAAGACCTTATTGTGACCTTTCAGTACTTAAAGGAGACCTACAGGAAAGATGAGGAGGTGTTCTTTATAGGGCAGTGTGGTGATGGTAGAGGAGTTATGGTTTTGGGTGAGAAGGGGGTAGTGCACAAGCTCATATTGAGGGTGGTGGGGCACTAGTCCAAGCTGCCTGGACAGGTGGTGGATGTCCCTATGGATGTTCCAGGTCAGGCTGGGCAGGTCACTGAGCAGCCTGGGTTGGTTGGGGATGTTCCTTCTCACTTCAGGAGGGGGTGGACTAGATGACTGTTGAAGGTCCCTTCCAACCAAAACCATTCTATGATTCTATGTTTATATGAGACTGGAACATGTATAGACCTTCCTCCTCAAAGGACCTCAGTATTGTGCAAACATGGCTATTTGCAAAACTGACAGAGCTCATAGCCAACCACTGCACCCAATTACACAACACATAAGCAGCAGATGGAGATGGGTTGAAGTCCAGGCAACTGTTTTCAGTAGGAGTTTGACCACTCCAAGAAGCCTAAGATTCTATCATGCATCTCCCGGCTACATTTTTGATCTACTTACCAAAACCACCACATGTCATTGACAGAGCACTTGGCCACCTATCTAGCTCAATCAGACTTACATAAAAAGCTTGATAGAAGAATTGCTGCATGGCTGAATGGTCATCCCTGTCTTGAATAGGAAGTTTGCAATAGAAGTACCTTAAAAACTGCAGACACCTCTGCCTTCTCCAAACTGCTTATGAATGCTAATGAATGTTAATGAATACAAGAGTGCATGCCATGGCAGAGATAGCCTTGTCTCCTCTACATTATTAATACTGTGATCCAAGTACTGCATGTACTTTGCCAATGTGTTGTGTGAGTTGTTTTTTCAAGACGCCAAACAAAAAGTTATCTGTGGAAGGAGAGTCCCTAGGCAGGTTTCTCAAGGCATTTGGCATGATTAACAGGAAACAATGCAAGAGGAGTAGCCAGAGTATGAATGGATTCTGTGTGAATACTAAGGAAACCCCGAGAACACATTAACACAATCCAATTTTGATAAGATCATCATAGTTAAGTTCACATATGTGTTTGCATTAACATCTTGTAACAGGCCTCAATTGCTGACTGTTAGGGCAATTGATATAACAGCCAAACTGGATTAGGATAATATGCTGGGTAAAGTCATTATTTCTGCTGTATGCAGGAACTACCAGTCTGACTGTTCTTGAAACTCCCAGTCTCTGAACTCTGGACAGGATGTAAAAACCCTAAATCTTGTCAATTCACTGATAATCACTCCAAAAGGGAAACTGCCACTACTGCTAAACCACTTTCCATCAGTGCACATCAACCTCTCTAGATCAGACTCCATTCTCACTGACACTGATACAGACATACAAGAAATACATTACTTCAAATGTAATTTATCAATAATATTATTGAAATCATCATAAATGGCATCAAAGTCTGGGCCTGCAAGTCCAGTTCTCAGAATAGACAGACTACAATCAAACAAACCAAAACCGTTAAGTTTATTTTAAAAAGTTAAAAAGTAGAATAGAAGACTAACATTATGCTTCACCAGCCTCCTAAAACTGCTATGGGAATAGCACACATGCAGGTATACAACTGAACTGCCAATAAACCTCTCAAATTCTACAATACTTGTACTATTAACAGGCAATACCATTTGAAAAGGTAAAAGAATTAAAACGAAGCGAAAAGAGATTACAGAAAGCTGTTGCCTGCAAAATTCTTGCAGCCACACTACCAAATGTACAATATCTAAAGCACCAAGCCAGACTTTCTCTTGTTTTCTTCTCTCATGTTGCCCCACTAGTTTTAAATGCATGGGTGAACAGCAGCCCTGGCTCTAAAGAGTCATCACTCAGACCATTTCATGGCACGCATTGCACAGGTTCAGCACTGGCTGAGCAGTACTTAGGGTCTCAGTGCTTCAGTTATTAGGCAATTATACTAAAGATGGTCCTTCTCCCCAAAGTGTCCATCATCATAAGATGGCTAAACAAACTTATCCTGAGTAGCATGCTAGGGAATGGCCTCAATTCTGGTTCCCCATACACAGAGTGGAGGGGTAGATGCACTGATTCAACGTAAGTTCAATGGATCACCGTGTGGAGAGCAGACAAGCATGCAAGCCAGTTGAACGGATCTCTCTCTGCACCCCTTCTAAGACGTGCCTTATGAGGAAAGACCTGAGGCTGTTTAGGCTGGAGAGGAGAAGACTGAGAGGGTATCTAAATAAATAGTTATAAATAGATGAGGTCTTGATGTCAGGAAAGAAGGGACAGCTTCTGCTCACTTGTGCCCCGGGATAGGACAAAGGGCAATGGACATGAACTGCAGCACAGGAAGTTCCACCTCAACATAAAGAAGAACTTCTTTACTGTAAGGGTGATGGAGCACTGGAACAGGTTCCCCAGAGAGGTTAGGGAATCTCCTTCTCTGAAGATTTTCCAGCCCTATCTGGATGCGTTTCTGTGCAACCTGCGCTAGATTCTATGGTCCTGCTCCGGCAGGCGGTTTGGACTCAAAGCACTCCAGAGGTCCCTTCCATCCTGTGAACCTGTGACCTTGTGAGATCTATTTCACAGCACTGACCTGTACACTACATGAGACTGTGTTTTGTCAGGTAGATCGTATCATCTGTCCCCTTCCAGGACAGTCTGTTGAAGTCCAGTGAGGCAGGACGTAGTTTGGGTGGAATGAATTTCCCACAGTGTAAGACTATGACAGAAAAGGGATGAAACCTAGAGATGTCAGTGATGAGGAAATAAATCCCTCTTCTTCCACTGTCTGTTAGCTCAAGGTGGCAAGTGGATACCCTTCAACATCTCAGCATAAATCTCCTTCCTAGAAACAGATCACTACCACATTAAAATGACAGAGAAGTTTCCCTCTCCTGCTGTATCGCAAAGAAAATCCTACCTCATCAACAGTAATAGCAAGGCTCAGAAGCATTTTAAGTGCAGTCAAAATCGTTGAGAATAGAGAGTAACAAAAATTTGCCCAATGACAGGACAAGGGGCAATGGGTGGAAGTTGAGGCATAGGAAGTTCCATGGAAACATGAGGAAAAATTGTTTCGTTGTGAGGGTGACAGAACACTGGAACAGGTTGCCCAGGGAGTTGTGGAGCCTCCCACTCTGGAGATACTCAAAACCCACCTGGATGTGTTCCCTTGTGATCTACTCTAGGTGATCCTGTTCTAGAAGGAGGGTTGGACTGGACGATCTTTCAAGGCCCCTTCCAGCCCCTACATTCTGTGATTCTGTGAAACACCACACTGTGATCATTATCAGTCTCAATGCCATGGTTACATGTTCCTCAACACACAGCTTTCTCATTCTGTGTGTCATCTTCCCAGGCCCCAGTGTTTCCCATTGCAGGGTTCCCTCAAAAACTCCTCTTTTAGCAGCAGTGTCACGACTGCATCTTTAAATGAGCGAACTGTGTATCCCAGTCTGATTATTTAATCGGTACAGCCTGTGAAGGCACAATTTTCAAATTTCAGGTTCCTGTCCCTCTATTCTTATTATGCTTCTTGTTTTCAGTCTTATGAATACCTCCGATAGGTCTCGGGCTAGAAGAACAGATGCACTTGTAAACGCCCTTGTAAACCATGCTCCAAGACTGAAGTGGTACCTAGCATGAAATAATTTCAAGACAGCAGAGCAAGAATGCATTGTGCTAACTAAATGATATATAAAGCACATTACTGTTGATACAAAAGAATATTTTCCCATCACTTGGAGTCATGTGTCACAGATTTAGAAACTATTTCCTAGTGAGGATCTTTTGCAGCTGTTTTGGACTGGGACCTGTACTGTTTTAGTATTTTTATCAATGATACAGACAGTAGGATCCAGGGTACCATCAGCAAGTTTTCAGATGACACCAAGCTGAGTGTTGCTGTTGATACATCAGAGGGACAGGATGGCACCCAGAGGGACCTGGACAAGCTGGATAGGTGGGCCCAGGTGACTCTCATGAAGTTCAACAAGAGCAAGGGCAGGGTTCTGCACCTGGCCCAAAACAACCCTTACTATTAATAGAGACTGGGAGATGAGGTGACAGAAAGCAGCCCTGTGGAAAAGGACTTGGGGGTGCTGATGCACAAGAAGCTGGACATGAGCAGACAGTGTGAACTTGCAGCACAGAAGGTAAATCACATTCTGGGCTGCATGAAAAGATGTGTTGCCAGGAGATCCAGAGAGGTGATGCTGCCACTTTGCTTTGGTGAGACCTCACCTGGAGTACTGAATCCAGCTCTGCTGCCCTCAATACATGTAGGACATGGATCTGATAGAGTGGGTCTAGAGGAGGGCCATGAAAATGATCAGGGAGTTGGAGCACTTCTGCTATAAAGGCAGGCTGAGGGAGTTGAAGCTGTTCAGCCTGGAGAAGGGGAGGTTCCAGGGAGACCTAAGAGCAGCCTTCCAGTGCCCGAAGTGGGCTAAAAGAAAGATGGAGAGACTATTTACAAAGGCCTGTGGTGACAAGATGAGGGGCAACGGCTTCAAACTGGAGAAGCACAGATTTAGATTGGCTATTAGGAACAGGTTCTTCACTATGAGGGTGCTGGAACACTGGAACAAGTTTCCCAGGGAGGTGGTTGGGGCTCCTTCCTTGGAGATATTCAAGGTGAGGCTCGATCGGGTTCTGGGCAGCCTGACCTAGTGGAGGATGCCCCTGCTGACTGCAGAGGGGGTTGGACTAGATGAACTTTGGAGGTCACTTTGCAACCCACATCATTCTATGATTCTAACTATTTACTGAAAGAAGCCCCCTTACTTGTCAAAAACCTAGCTTCATACTTAAAATTTAACCGAACTGCATTTTGAAGTAAAGCTTCGTCCCAGGATAAAGGAAGAAGAAATAACAATACTGGCACTTAAATTATGCAATGACTTTCATTCAAAGACCTGAAAACACTCTCTGAATATTATCACAGTACAAGCCTCCCCAACCCTTCCAGAACAGGATCAACCCTGAGTTCCTTCTGCATCCACATAGCATGATGGGTCTATAAAGAATGTATAAAAAAGCCAAAAGTATTACCCTTCCTTAATTATTATCTTAACTGGGAAGAGTAAATTCACCCACACAGACACTGACCACCATTTTACAAGCTGGTTCTTTTCTATTACTGGCAGAGAAAAAGATGTGGTATTTTCTTATATGGCTACTGCATTAGTTGCAGTATAAAGCAGATTTAAATCAAATTGTATTAAATACAATCCACAATTAGTCACAAATTGTAAGAAAATCTAAGTCTTGACTCTAAAATCTTCTGTCCTGCACTACACTTTAACACATGGATATTTACATCCTCTCCACTACTGCCTTTTCAAAAGGACAGGGAATGGAAATATATCTGAATGAGGTGACCTGGAACAGCCTCCTCCTGCAGCTATGGCTCAGATCAGCACAACCTGAAAAAAGGAGTAACCACATTCAAAGCATTCAGGAAATAGGCACCGTGGTTTCACAATGATGTTTGTTGTTTACTGGATCAGTATTGGCCTTTTATATGTAATTAAGGTAGAAAGCTGTGAAAATACCACCAACACTTAACAGATTACTTTCAGGATGATTATTTGTGTTTGGTTCAAAACCCCTCTCACCCCAAATCTTTGCCCCTCTCCTGGCTATAGAATTGTTTAGGTGGGAAAACAATTTCAAGATCATCAAATCCAACCATTAACTTAACACTGTCAAGTTGACCACTAATCCACGTCCCTAAGTGCCACATCTACACGTCTTTCAAATATCCCCATGAAGCATACACATATGCCAAAGACACTGAGACACTCAACCTGAGTCTAGAGAAACTGTTAAAAAACATCTATGTATCTGTTTCAGACACAGAACTGAGAAGTGTGTTTCCCTTTTTCATCCAATCTGTTCACACGCAGTCTTCACCAGACGAGAATGGCCTTGAGCTGAAACCACAGGGCAGGCTGCCAGGAAATCAGGAGCTCTATTCCTGACTCTTCTACAGATTTCTTTGGGCAAGGCAATTAACCTTGTGGAGGTTAACATTTTCAACGGAGGTGAGGCCCAGTTTCTCTTCCTACATTCACCATATTTTCAACAGTGAAAATGGGATTTTAGGAACAAAACTGAAGGCTTCTCCTTTCACTACATGATACATTCTCTCTGTCAGGTGGCTGGATGCACGACTGCTGATGACCATGACAACACAAAAAGGAGGAATTCGAACATAACAGGTTCAAAAACTCCTCCTGATAGTGCCGTGACCAGTCTCAGTGTTCACTGTTCTCCCATGTGAAACGGGAAATGAAGCTCATCACATAGGGCTTTATTAAAAAAGGACCTTGGAGTCCTGCTGGACTGCAGGTTCTCCATGGGACAGCAATGTGCCCTTGTGGTCAAGAGAGCAAATGGTATCCTGATGTGCATTGGGAGGGGTGTGTCCGGTGAGTCTGGGGAGGTTCTTCTCCCCCTCTGCTCTGCCCTGGTGGGACCACACCCAGATCGCTGTGTGCAGGTTTGGGCTCCCTAGTTCAGGAGAGGCAGAGACCTGCTGGAGAGAGTTCAACAAAGAGCCACAAGGATGACTGGGGGACTTGAGCACCTCCCCTATGAAAAGAGACTGAGAGAGCTGGGGCTGTTTAGCCCGGAGAAGAGAAGACTAAGAGCAGATCTGACCAGTGTCTATGAATACCTGAGGGGTGGATGTCAAGTGGAAAGGGTCAATCTCTCTTCAGTGGTGCACAGTAATAAGACAAGGAACAATGGATACAAACCGAAACCTAGAAGGTTTCAGCTCAACATGAAAGAAAACTTCTTTACAGTGAGGGTGACAGAGCACTGGAACATAAAGAAGAACTTCTTTACTGTAAGGGTCATGGAGCACTGGAACAGGCTCCCCAGAGAGGTTGTGGAGTCTCCTTCTCTGGAGACTTTCAAAACCTGCCTGGATGCATTCATGTGGGGACTACCCTGGGTGATCCTGCTTTGGCAGGTGGGTTGGACTTGATCTCAGGAGGTCCCTTACAACCTTTAATGTTCTGTGATTCTGTGCTTCTGTGAAATACACAGCCAAACAGAAACCTGATTTTTCAAGTTCCTGAGCACTGGTTATCTGAGATCACAAAAAGGAAACCATTCAAAATATCAGTTACCTTTCACTGAAGATGCTGAATTTTTACTTTCTGCAATTTCCTCTTTGGATCTCAAACAGAATAAAATATTTTTCCTTTGAGGATTCTGAAATGGTAGCTGAAGTAAAAATATTTTTTTAATCTAAACTAGCTATCTTTTCATATCCCTTTGCAAAAACGAATCAGAGAATGAGTGAAATAGACTTTTGGTAATGTAAATGTATTTTAGAAAAGAAATAATCATGTCTAAATTTTCTCTTGTGGTCTACAGGAAGACCTGCACTTCAAAAAAATGTTGTCACATCTAGTTATACCACCATGGAAAACAGGACTCTGAGATCTCAAAGAAGGACACTATTTGCTTAGACAAACTTCTAGATAAATGAAGACATCTCTGAACACAGATGAGACAGAACTTACTTTTAGTGAAATTTTATGCATTTGGTAGAAACATGCAAGATGAGGTTTTGTTTTACTTCCTTGAATGTTGAATGGGGAAAAAAAAAAAAAAAAAAAAAAAAAGGACAACTGGCAAAAATTTAAAAAAAAAATTAAAAAACTAAAAGGGAGAGAGAGAGAGAGATAGAGTGATCATTAAATACCTGTTAAGTCAGAGGAGAAAAGTTTAACCATCACTGCTTTGTCAAAATGTTCAGATTTTAAAAGATTAATTCTTTCACAGATCATTTGAAATGTAAAGGAAATGTATAGGTATAAAGCTTTTAAGGCTTTCAATTCATGTCTTTCAATTCCTAAGTTTAGGAATTTTGAAAGAGAGAGGTCAATAGTTTGTTTTTTGTAGTTATAAACTCCCCTTCAAGCGCTTTAGACAACTGACACATAGTGCCATGGTCTAGTTGATTGAATAGGGCTGGGTGATAGGTTGGACTGGATGATCTTGGAGGTCTCTTCCAACCTGGTTGATTGATTCCATGATTCTATGAAATGATGGCCCCTCCCAGGTGACAGTCTCACTCACAAAGATGTAAAACTGAACAGATTATGCTTCCAAATGAAATAAACTGAATTTTTATCTATGCTATCTTCTATAATTACAGAAACAGCATTTTCCTTTGTTGTTTATCATCCAACATATGTTGATTAAAGTTTTCCCTCGATCGTGGTTTGGCTGCAAAAGGACCATGAAGTAATTGATTCAAACAAGCAGAAGTTCTCATAATGGAATTTCTAGCCTGGTTTAGAGAGGCACTGTAAGCTCTACTACATCAATGGAGGGCATCTCTAACACCTAGATTTTCCTATCTAAAATAAGGTATCTATCATAGCAATCTTTTGACATTGGGAAAGACAACTTAAATGGTACCTCCAAATGAGAATTCACCACACTTGTAACACAGGATGGACTGTGATTCCACTTTTCCCTCTCTACCACCTACTGACAATGTCTCCACTACTTTAGGCCCCTGCTAGACTACAACTTCACAGGAGACAAAAATGACCACACTGAGCGAGAAATAAGCAAAATTACACAGTTCCACATCGTAGAGGATTGTGTTATGTGGAGGGCCACAAATATGATCAGTGTTGGAGCACCTGTGTTACAAAGGCAGGCTAAGGGAGCTGGGGTTGAACTGTTCAGCTTGGAAAAGGCGAGGCTTTGGGGAGACCTAAGTGCAGCCTTCCAGTACCTGAAAGGAGCCTACAAGAAGGCTGGAGAGAGAGACTGTTTACAAAGGCCCGTGATGACAGGACAAGGGGCAATGGCTTCAAACCAGAGAAGAGTAGATTTAGATTGGCTGTTAGGAACAGGTTCTTTACCATGAGGGTGCTGGAACACTGGAATAGGTTTCCCAGGGAGGTGGTTGGGGCCCCATCCCTGGAAATATTCTAGGAGAGGCTGGACAGGGCTCTGGGCAAAATGATCTAGTTGAGGATGTCCCTGCTGACTGCAGAGGTGGTTGGACTAGATCACCACTAGATCACCTTTGGAGGCCCTTTCCAGCCCAGACCATTCTATGATTATATTATCGGACAAAAACTTACACTTTGATAATGAGACAAAACCTTACACTTTGATAACGGTTTTCAAAGGCTCGTTATGGTGAGAAATAGCCTCAAAATATTGAGGCTCAAAATCTTGTAAGTGAATGAGCATTAGGAGTACTTCTCTCAAAACAGGCCTTCTGGAATTGCTGTCACAGAATCACAGGGTCACAGGATGTTAGGCGATGGGAGAGACTTCTGGAGATCTTTGAGTCCAACCCCCCTGCCAGTGCAGGACCAAAGAATCTAGTGCAGGGTGCACAAGAATGCATCCAGACGGGTCTGGAAAGTCTCCAGCGAAGGAAACTCCAGTATGTCCTTGGGGAGCCTCTTCCAGTGCTCTCTCACCCCCTCCCAGTAAAGAAGTTCTTCTTTATGTTGAGGTGGAACTTTCTGTGCTGTAGTTTACATCCACTGCCCCTTGTGCTATCTCAGGGCACAAGTGAGCAGAGGCTGTCCCTTCCTGATACCCAGCCCTCATATATTTATAGATATTTATTAGATGTTCTGTCAGTCTTCTCCTATGCAGAGTAAAAGCATGTTTCTGTCAGAGAATCATGTCACAAATCCCATGTTTAAAGCTTGCTCGGATAGTGGGAAATAACCTGTAGGAAAAGTTCTGAGAAAAAAGCACTTCTGCAATTACTTTTTTAAACGTGGCCTGGCACCACTTACACTGACTGAGTATAAAGTGAAACTCTGCCCTCACTTAAAAGGGACAAACCTGAGCTTAAAAAAAAAGTACTATGATGTCTGGCTAGTCATGGCTGGACTCGAATATCCTCAAGGTCTTTTCCAAACAAAACGATACTCTGAGTCTATGGTTCTAAGACTGGATCAGATAACACTCTTGCTTAAGGAAATTTAGTTCATTTCTGATTATTTTTTATCTTCTAATAACCTAAAATGTGCTATTCAGACTATCTAGCAGAACACAAAACTCCTGAAAGAGACAGAGGTTTTCCAAACAAGTCACTGCTGCTACTTAGACACCAGAGATGAGATGAGCAAGCGGCAGCCTCATGTGCACTCAGCACTTGGAAAGCCACCCATACTCTTCTGTTACTATAATCCTGTGGGTTCCACAACTGCATCTTCCCGTCCTTTAAAATGATTTCACAGCATGGCATCAGCCACCTCTTCTGCCCAGCAAAGTCCTCCTGCTCAAAGTTGTTGCTTGGAGGTTTTGAGCAGTTCTGGTATGCTATGCAGTGAACCCATGGCTCAGGTTAAACAAGGAGGAGGTGAAATCAGACAATACCAAAAACCTCTATCTAATGATGTAACAAAAACATTGCAAATCAAAAAATTCAGAGCTGGCTTTCAGATTTCTCCACTGAATGGATGCCTGAGAGCATAAGAAGTCTGTGAAACTTCTAGGGGGGTTCAATGCAGTTCTTTGGAAGAAACAGCAGTGTCGTTGGTTGTTCAGACCCCCAATCTATTTGGAACCCTTCAGTTCCCTCCTTTCAGTCAAATTCTAGACATATGGAATTTTAAAAAATACAATAAAACATTATAAAAAAGTAAGTAAAAAAGCTTTGACTGTGAGCTCTTTACAAAGGGTTATGCGAAGCCATCAGCAAAACTCTTGTGGACTCCAGAAGCTGTAATACCAGGTCTTACCAAAAAAAACTTGTCACTCGTGAAGTCAATGGTGGACCTTCCACCGACCTCTAAGAATGTGAATCTCCATGGCTATGAATTTGTCAGGAGAAAATGGCCTCAAGCTGCATCAGAGGAGGTTTAGGGTAGGTATTAGGAAAAAAAAAATCTTTGCTGAAAGAGCAGTCAAGCATTGGAACAGGCTCCCCAGGGAGGTAGCAGAATCACCGCTCCTGGAGATGTTCAACAAACATGTAGACATGGCTGCTTCAGGACACAGTTTAGTGGCCATGATGATGTTAGGTTGACAGTTGGACCTAATGATCTTAGAGGTCTTTTCCAACCTTAATAACTCTATGACTCTACCTGCCTTTTTCAAGCATCAAAGGCCATGTCTATGATACATAGACAATGTGGACTAGCAGAAGAAAAAAAGCTCATGCTGAGGACCTAAGATTGACACTATACACCTTTCAAGAGGTTTCTGGTTTACTCTAGCCTGGTATTATGGGTTGAATACACACTAGACTGCACTTCTGTGGCACATCTTCCAATTTTGTTTCACTTTAAAGGAACCTAACACACTAATACAGATGCATCTGAAGAGCTTAGAACAAATTTCTGCATTAAAGCCTCTAAAACTGAATAGTACCAAGGTTATGAAGAGCCTCCCTCTCAATTAACAGGACTCACAGCTTCAGTGCACTTTACACACATGCAGCAACCTACACTGAAGAGGAGTTTTACAACAGCAGGCACTGTGTTACTGGCTCCAAATACGTTCATTTTCTACCTACTTGGCCTTGCTCAGGATTTTAATTCAATTAGATCTCCAGGTTTAGAAAGCTTTCCAGTACAGCCAAATACTCTGTTTTTTTAGAGGAGGTTGCCAGTCTTTGCCATCTGTTCTACTGACAATGGTCTTCTTTTCCTGGACAAGTTATCTTAAATATTGTGTCCAGTTCTGGGCCACTCAGTTCAAGAAGGACCTCAGGGAACTACTTGAAAGAGTCCAGAGCAGAGCCACAAAAATTATGAAGGGAGTGGAACACCTTCCTTACATGGAGAGACTGACGGAGCTCTGTAGAGGAGAAGACTGAGGGATGACCTCATGAATGTTTATAAATATGTAAAAGGTGAGTGCCAAAAGGATAGATTCTTGCTGACGCCCAATACCAGGAAAAGGGGCAGTGAGTGGAAGCTGAGGCATAGGAAGTTCCATGGAAACATGAGGAAAAATGTTTTCACTGTGAGGGTGAGGGAACACTGGAACAGCTGCCATGGGGGGTTGTGGAGTCTCCCTCTCTGGAGATATTCAAGACCTACATGGACATGTTCCTGTTTGATCTGGTATCGTGATCCTGCTCTGGCAATGGGGCTGGACTGGATGAGTTTTTAAGATCCCTTCCAACCCCTAACATTCTGTGATTCTGTGACCTCATATGTTTGTGATAAATTGAGTTCCTTGCCTTCTTACCTTGGGTTCTCCCTTCTCCTTTCCAATTTTGTACTAGTCAAAAAGATTTGCTTTCCTTCCACAATTAAAAAAAAAAAAAAAAAAAAAAAAAAAAAAAAAAAAGCCCAACAAAAAACAAATAGTTTGTGAGTCCCAAACATTAAACACTTAATTTGAAGCGGCAGAAAGACCAGCTACTGGAATTCTGCAGCGGTCTGTTAGCTCATACGTCTCTGCATGTGCATATTGAAGGAAACAGCAGAAATAATACTTTACCATTTGATGAACAACATATGACACAGAGCGTCTAGACTCACCAAAAAATAGTTACAAACTTAGGGAAATACCTGCCATCTAGAATTCTGTTCACTCCAATAAAAAAAAACCCCAAACAATAAAAAACTATGTATTCCTCACTTTCACTAACATAGAACTGTCAACATCAAGGTCTGAATATAAACAAAATGGATTAAAGGAGATAATTATCACCAAAGACTTCATTGAAATTCAGGTGATAAGAAAAAAGAACATTTTCTGAGTACGTTAGAAGTCAAAACAAAAAGAATGATACAGCCCCATCTGTTTTTAGGCAGAGTCCTCCCCTGATTTCAACCATAAGCTTTGTCTGTGATTCTATGGTTCTTATAATTGGCACCAATATAGTTTATAGTAATTTAACCACATTTCTTTCTGGAGCAAAATAGAGCACCACCCCCCCGTTTCATCATGCAGAGAAGGAACTCATGAACCTAATTTAAAGTAGGAAGAGAGAAGAGAGGTGAAAAAAGGCACATTTCTCACAGTCTACAGAATTATCCCAATATGAGCACTATCTCTGAAAATCACAAGAAGCAACTTTACCATGAGAACAAGCAAATAAAAAGATCATGCTTTCAACAGGCACAAAAGCAAATTATCAAGTTTGAAAATATGTCCTAGTTGAAAAATAAAGAGTGAAACTCACAACCAAGTAATGCATATACCTACTAGATAACCAGTAATTCCCACTTCTGCAAATCCAATGTTTCACCCAACAGAACAGTCCATACAAAACTTAAGACTCCACTGACACTGCCTTTTCTTCTCGCCAGAGACATGAAAACAAGAGAGAAATGTTCTAGCCTAAGAGATGTGACGTTATATTTAGCCCCTCAGCTGAGGTTGTTCAGCCTGGAGAAGAGGAGGCTCAGGGATGACCTCATTGCTCTCTACAACTACCTGAAGGGAGGTTGTAGCCAGGCAGGAGTCAATCTCTTCTCCCAGGCAACCAGCAACAGAATGAGGGAACACAGCCTCAAGTTGTGCCAAGGAAGGTATAGTCTGGATATTAGGAGGAAGCTCCTCACAGAGAGAGTGATTTGCCATTGGAACTGGCTGCCCAGGGAGCTGGTGGAGTCACCATCCCTGGAGGTGTTCAAGAAAAGACTGGATAGGGCACTTAGTGCCATGGGCTAGTTGATTGGCTAGGGCTGGGTGATAGGTTGGACTGGATGAGCTTGGAGGTCTCTTCCAACCTGTTTGATTCTATGATTCTAGTTTGTGACTGTGAGAGCTGGGTGAAGATAAATCTTTGTAACATTTCAGACTGCCCCATTTTTGCAGAGCTCTTCAACCATCCCTACTCATCTGTCACATATTCCTAATTCAGCAGGGATGGCCAGCCTGTATAAATGACTCTTATAAATCACCTCTCTCTGCTACCTCCTTTGGAACTGCACCCAAGGTGACAGCCAAGCAAGAAACACTGAGCATCCCGATGGGCAAGGTCCAAACTGGACAGCAAGCAGCAGACAGAAACTGATCCATGTTTTACTGCAATTTGCCTTCCACAAACTACGAGGGAGGAGACCACTACAGGTTTGTTTGCAATACAACACCTTTTTCCTAATGCAAATTAACTTCTTTGTGTACCTGAAATCTACCTACTTACAAACCACAAGCATCAGCAATACAACTGGAATGGAGTGGTGTATTTTCTCCAAAGAAATATCCAGGGATCCTTTATCGTTGGACAACACCACAGAATTACTTCTTGAAGTGACTATTAAAACCATCTCTCCCATATTTAGCTGCTAACACCATGGAGAGCCTCAGCTGTAGGTTTAAACACCTTCTGGTCAGGGTTGAGTTCCTGCAGATAGTTTTACATCTGCTGTAACATCTATGCAAAAGAACTGAATAGAATGAGGGGGAAATTACAGGATTTCGGATATGGAAGAGAAGGCATAATAAAATAAGGGAGCAAAACTGAGATGGGGTAGGCTGGATTTGAAATGAGAATCTCTAAAGAAAAACACTGACCAGTGAAAGAGAAAGGGAACTGGAAAAGGGAAACCAGAAAAGTGACTTGCAATGGAGCGCACAACCATACATTTGTATCTCCCAATATGCCATGACATTTTGCTTTTGTTTTGGAAGCCTATGCATAAGTAAAACACATGCAGAGATGTGCAGAAGGCAGATTCACTAACAGCAAACATCAGCAACAACTGAGAATTTCAAGTACCTGAGACCAAAATCTTTCCATGGCCAAAGAATAAAAACACATGTGTCTAATAGCCACAACTACAGACTGAAAGGCCAGGGAAAGAGTAAATCTTTAACTAAACAGATCACCGCCCACTATAATTATATTAGGCATGAAGATGTCCCAGAATGCAACACCTGAATCCTCAGGGCAAGTACCCTGCTGTCCATTTTTACTCTTTCTCCCTGGATTTTCAGAAAAATATGCTGTGTTTCCAGGCAATGGAGGACAAAGACATTCATATTTTTAAATTGGCCTGTGCACAGTACATCTGAACATTGTCACCTCTCTTTATCACCTTCAGGTGTCTGATAGTGCTCCTTACTCAATTACTGAACAAGTTATCTCATAGTTACTCTCTTTTGAAGGAAGAATTGTGCCCCTTTGCATGCTGATAAGAAATACATAAATATTCACTCCCAGCAAACAAGTGTCTTGAGCAAACTACCAGAGTCTAAAGGTAGGAAGCTGTGGTTAACTTCTCTGCTATCTTAACCCTTTAGTCAACCCACCACAACAGACAGAAGATGGATGCTCTTTCATAAAAATGAAGCAGAAATAATTACTCTTTTAGAAGAATGGACTTTATAAACATGTTTTCTAACACAGCAAATAAATCAAATGATTGGAAGTGAAACACATACCCATTTTCTAGGCCGGCCTCTGGGTCGCTTTTCACCAGTGGCTTCTGCTTTCTGTAAAGGGAAAAGAAACACAACATATTTTATACCTTGGTATTATTTAACAGCCTCAGTAACTAGCAACTCCTTTCCTGTAACATTATCCATAACTCTACCTCTTGGGTGGCACCAAGCCCCACTCCTGCTCTGTGGGGTTTCTGCTGGAATGTGACTATGATGTTTTTCTCTGACATTTCCCAGCCAGTATGGCCAGAGGATGCCTCGTCTGTATCCCAGGGTGCCCCTAGACCTGACCCATGCTGTGTCCAAGGGTACGGAGCAGCATGCCACCAGCTGCTCAGTACCCAAAGCACAGCATGGGGTGGTCTAAACCTGTCAGCTGTGGGGCATGCAGGCTGTGGATGAGGACACAGGGCAGTCTAGGAACCCAAGAACCTCTCATAATATCAAATCTAGCCTTTCTCAGACTTCCAGAAATTACCTGAAGATACTAAACTTAAAACAACCCTGAACAAAGCCACAGCTTCCTTCTTTGACTCTCATGATGTTTATGCACGAAATGGATTTGGACAGACTATCACAATGGCACACATGTGTATGTGTTCACACTGGGAAATAACTTCTCTACTTCACATTATGTTCCATGTAAACCACATCCTGCACTCTAAGTAAACCATTCATCAGCCCAAAACACACCTTTCCTTTTCAGGTTTAAGGTAACAGCATGGAAGGTGGCCTAGAAGTGAGCATTGTATTTATGTAAGCCCAGCAGTTGGTCCTGGAGCTCAGTGCAAAGGAAATGTGGGTTCTCTTACAGACTCTTCCATCAATTCAGTGTGACACTGTGAATACTGCTGGTTACAGGCTTCGCAATTAAAATTCTAGGTTATTTTCTTTAGATAGGCTCTGTCCATCCACGCATCTCATCTGTCCCCTCAGGGTGATGAGGATTTTGCCACCAGCTTAGCAAGGGCAGGACTTGCCACATACGAAGTCCATGAGAATGAAGACTTTTAGTACACATTCTGTAAGCATACTTCCATGCTTCCATGAATTGCCTTTTTTTTTTTTTTCGCAGTTAACTCTATGTGTATTTGGTTTGTCCTTAGATATCAACTGTGTCATTATATAAATCACTTGCTGGTCAATCTCTGTAACCTATACTGTAACCTAATGCTTTGTAAATCGGATCCCTCTGAAACAGAACTTGAGCTGAGGAAGTAGTGGAGAAATCTCTACCAAAGAAACTGCCCTGTGAGTTAAATTCAATTACTCTGAAATAAATATCTTGCCAAGAATAAAGCTGTGAAAAATAAAATTCACACTCCTAAAGGGCAAAATTATCACTCAGACTTGTTAAAAGAGTAAACCAGCTGCTTAATCGTTTATACCAGTGTTACATGTAAGGTGAAACCCTCTTATGAGAATACTTGTTAAAGTGCATTTTCTATATACTGAAGCTGTCTATTTTCAGAATTTTGTTTCCTTTTAAAGTGAAGGATGTAAAAAAAAAAAAAAAAAAAGGGGTATGGTTTTGACAAGCTGCAGCCCCTTGCATTTATGTTTATTTCATGAAACAATCATAAATCTTAACAGAAAATACTAGTTCATTTTTTTTTCTTATCAAATCAATACTTTATATGCTACCAAAGCACAAATGCCATTTATTTTCACCTGTTATTTTACCTCATCTGAAGGAAAGACTCTTTTCCCAAACTACGAAAAGAAAAAAAAGTAACTTTCTGGAAACGAGAACTGCTTTGGACTCACAATAAACTCTCCTACAAACCTGATACAGATTAGCTACAGCATATAATCTAGTTCAATGGGGAAAACAACACAATAGAGGTTTCTTCAATAACTCAACTTTGCTTCCTGCTACAAACTGTCATGCAGCGCAGTTGACCGCCATGAACAGTGCGCCACTTTACCCCCCAGGAAAGTGCATGCCAGAAGTGGCCAGTGTTCCTGCTGCCTGGCTTGGATAACAGTTTGTTAAGTGCTTGGGGAAACCTTTCAGATTGAAAGGTACCTATACTCCTGCTGCAAATGATTTCCACCTTATGTTGGAAGAAAAAAAAAAAAACCAAATATTTCCATAGTTCTTATCAAAACCAAATCTTGCCCACAGGTGAGTTGAGTAAACAGATGGCAACGCTCTAAGGAAGGTTCCATAGAATCACAGAATGTTTGGGGTTGGAAGGGAACTTGAAAGTTCATCCAGTTGAAGGCCCCTGCCAAAGCAGGATCACCTAGACCATATCACACAGGAATGCATCCCACCAGGTATTTTAATATCTCCAGAAAGGGAGACCCCACAACCCTGCTGGGCAGCCTGTTCCAGTGTTCTGTCACTCTCACAGTGAAAACATTTTTCCTCACATTTCCATGGAACTTCCTATGCCTCAACTTCCACCCATTGCCCCTTGTTCTGTCATTGGGCATCACTGAGCAGAACCTGGTTCCATCCTCTTGGCACACAACTTTTACATATTTATAAACACACATGAGGTCATCCCTCAGTCTCCTCCTCTCCAAGCTACAGAGCCCCATCTCCCTCAGTCTCTCCTTGTAAGGAAGATGTTCCACTCCCTTCTTAATTTTTGTGGCTCTGCTCTGGACTCTTTCAAGCAGCTCCCTGAGGTCCTTGAACTGAAGGGCCCAGAACTGGACACAATATTCAAGACGCAGCCTCACCAGGGCAGAGTACAGTGGGGACAGAACCTTTCTCGACCTAAGCACACACCTTCTAACTGCACTCAGAATGGCATTAGCCTTCTTGGCCACAAAAAAGTTTCCACAGACTAAACTGCAGAAAATGCGTAAGAAACTCCTAAAGTGGATGTTTCTATCTCCATTCCAAGAGAACAGCAAGACAAAACACTTCAGGAACATCAGAAAAAGAGTAGTGGTAGTCCAGTGTGATGACAGATGTGTAACCTAGGAAAATGCTCCACCTCTTTCTCTCTGGATTTTTCTGTAGTTCTGTGGTTTGCATTTTGTAAACACAGCCTTTCAAGAGCAGAAGGCTATCTTTTCATTTAAGTAGTGAATAAAGGCTTTATTGCATATCAGACAAATAATTCAACATCTCTCTGTGTAATTTTCAAGTAATTAATAAGAAAAGAAACGTGTAAGTAAGTGCCATTTGTATGGTTATACAAATACCCATTTCCTATAAAATGGGTATTTGTATAACCATAGAATCATAGAATTGTCAAGGTTGGAAGGGACATCAAGGATCACCCAGTTCCCATCCCAGTGTCATGGCCAGGGACACCTCACACTAGATCAGGTTGCTCAGAGCCACATCCAGCCTGGTCTTAAAGATCTCCAGGGATGAGGCTTCCACCACCTCCACACACAACTTGCTCCAGTGTCTCACAACCCTCATGCTGAATAACTTTTTCCTAACATCCTCCAATCTGAATCTACCCACTTCCAGTTTTGCTACATCCCCCCACATCCTATCTCTACCCAACACCCTAAAATGTCCCTCACCAGCTTTCCTGTAGGCCTCCTTCAGATACTGGAAGACCACAATAAGGTCTCAGAGCCTTCTCTTCTCCAGACTGAACTGTCCCTAGTCTCTCAATCTGTCTTCATAGGAGAGGAGCTTCAGCCCTCTGATCATCCTCATGACCCTTCTCTGGACATGCTCCATCATGTCTTTCTTGTAATAGTGACTCCAGAAGCATGTCAGTCTGTCGGATGCTTGCTTTAACGGAAGTGTTGTCTCTGAACTAGGAACAGATCCAGACAGAGCTCAGAGATGCCCAGAGGTAACACAGTTCTCATTTGGGCAGCAAGATGCATGCACTCCCAGCCCCGCTACATGCAGCTGTCAGTACCTGCTTAGTCCAGAAAGAAAATGCTTCCTTCATCCTTTAAAGCACTTTTGGAAACTGAGATGCGTTTGGTCACAGTTTTCTTAATATTTGATACTACCCTATGAGGCATGATCTTGCTCTATACATCCAAATCACCAATCACCAAATGTAAAGGAGGACAAGGTATGTTACCAAACATAACTTTATCACATCACATGAAAAACTATGACATTTCTTACAACCGGTAATAGCAATACATCCTTTTTGTTATGCCACACTTCAGGTATAGAATGAGACTTACTTTCAGGTGAGAAATTTGGCCATTCAGTCATTGCCACCTGGAAGCAAGCTAACAGTCCCCAGGCAGACTCGCTATTAACTTAAGCCCTGTATCAGCAACCATAAGACCTGTCTGCCCATCATCTCTGCCTCCTCATTGCATAAATGTGCCATGCCCAGACAGAAACCGAGGCTGTACGACTGAATGCAACTAACAAGACAAGACAAGTATAAATAACTGAACCACTGTGAAGTGTTCTTTGAGCATCTATCTATTGTGCAACAGAACACAAATATGGAGAACACCATCCACTTAGCAAAACGACCTACTAGAGATCTCAGAAAAAAATGTATCAGAGCTATAAGTTGAGTGACATATCCACAAGTTCTTGCAAGGAAAATCACTGTTGTCAAGCTCTGTCAAAAGACCTTGCCCAGAAATGTGCCCCTCTCTTGAAAACAAAAAGACAAACAAACAAAAAAAAAATGTTGTTCTGTTAACAAAATCTCCTACAAGAAAGTTAGGCATTGGTGAGGGTGGTGGTTTAAAACTAATCCTCTGGTGTGTCATGTCTGTGAGGAACTGAAGGGGAAGGAAAGGAGTTTGGTGATAGGCCCTTTTCAGGTTGGTCCAGAGGGGGTCTTTGTGTTATTTCTGAATTGTAAATACATTTTGTACATACAATTTGTATTTCATGCTTTAAGATTTTAGCTTGCTCGCAAATATAGCTTCATTTTGCTTCCAAACCTTCTGAGGCAGTCTGGTGTTTTTTATTCTGAGGGTAATTTCAACCCACCACAGTTAGATATAAAAATACCACACTTCCTATGTCTGGTGTACTCATTTTAACCCAGTTAGTCTCCTCTTACTTATCCCACCTTGCTCAGAACAACTGATTTTGAAGTCTCTACTTTTTACATGCAATAACCATGCTACGATCACTTGATAAATCCAATCTTGTTTTCCCTTTAAGCCTCTGCTGGCTAACGTCAGTGAGAATGAATGAAGCATGGAGAAGCCAAATAGATTTTCATGAACCAATGTAGGGCAGAGTCCTGGTCACATGTGGTTTTTTTTTTTTACCTTTGGACTGTTTAACTCAGGACATGCCTTTCCACACACTAAACTCCGACCATGTCAGGTAGAGACAGTAAGAAGTAAAGTCACACAAAGTACAATGACTTCTGGTTTTCAGAAGATATTTCAAGATCTGGAGGCGTTTTCAGTGAATTTCTCTACCTGAATAACTACAACAAAACTCAAGATACTGTAACTGAAGGTGAATTTTGTTCGAGTGCTTGCTTTTGGACATTACTGACATTTTGTTCAGAGACAAACACATTGTAGCTACTACTCCTTTTTTTAAACTTGCAGTTGTGTTTCCTCCTTCCGAACTGGAGAGTATTTATGTCTACGCAGTATTTTTGTCAAGCCAAACTAAGGCAGCTAAACAAAGCCCTTGAATGCTTATTGGAAATGGGATGGGATGGCAATACAGCTTAGCCTAACAAACGAAACACAAGCAAAGAACACCCAAGAAACTAGAAAGGCACACCCCTACTAAGATCTTCCCACAAAAGTAGTCACTCAAAAAGTAAAAAAAAAAAAAAAGTCCACTTCTTTTTGCTGATTTTTTACCAATATTTTACATGACTAACAGAATGACACAGGATTTAGTAACAGTTTAATTGTGGGGACTTGAGTATAAGGTGATTAACGGTCTTTTTGTGTCTATGTCTTCTCATCTGGTAACATGCTTTCTTCATTCTGTTTGAGAAAAAAACACCTGAGAAATAGTTTGGGTTTTTTTCTATACAGTGCAGTTTCCCTTTTGTGTCCAATTAGGCATGTGTGATATGTGAGGCTTTTACAAAAATGCATATGCTACCTAAAATTAGAGTAATTGCCACATTATTAGCTGTCCAATTGGTCTTGCAACATTCTGTATGCATTGTCAAGTTTCACATTCCTAATTTCCCAACAAGCACAGTTTGTTTTCAGATGCCCCAAGGCCAGTTTACTAAGACCAAACATAAGCCCTGAAAGTTAAAAAAAAGAAAAATAATATATATATTTATACATAAAAATACCACAAACCAAGAAATTTAAATGCACAACACAACCACAATTCCAGGGTAAACTGTCCCTCAACTGATTTAAGGGTACTTCCTTTTTGAAGTATAACAAAACAAAGCCCCAGTTCTGGAGTATTTTTAACTCCCTGACCGTTTGTGCAATACATTTTTAATTGTGATGTGTAATGGTTTGCAAGAGAACACCCAATCAATTAATCATGAGTGCCTTCTCATGGCTGCTCAGTGGGTTCTCCTGGCCGACGTTTATCTTACATGTTGTGAACACTCTAATACATTTCAATGAGCTCCCTCTGAAACACTCTGGCCACACACTATTCTTTTAGACATTCCTGCCATTTCCAGTTGCATGTATAGTGCACAGGTTCACACGTAAACTATCCAGCTCTGAGAGCTCAGGCAGGATGTAGAATGCCTTAAATAAATACATGTATGCATATGCATGTGTAAGTATGTTTACCACAAAATCAAACCTACAAGCTCCTTCCTCCAAGAGGTGACAGCCTTACCACCAAATGAAGCCTTCTTACACCGCCAAAACCTTCCCATTCATGTTGCTGTTAGTAAAACTACTGGAGTTAATATTTCATAAAAAAGATACTTTGAGATGTCTGGTGAGAAGGTGAACCATTTTAGACAGGGTTAATTATCAATTTGGAAAAAGAGTTAAAATATTTATTTGAAATGTGATCTCAATTACTTTCTTCCAGTAAGGCTTTTTAAGTGTTTTAGAGGATTTATCAAACATTTATATACTTTATCTATAAGCCTAGAAACAAATAAGACTTGGAATTACATACCACCTCAAAGGTTTTTTTAATGATAAAAAAAAAAAAGACATGTGGTCTTTGGTAATTTTTTTTTTTTTTTACATTATCAACACCCAGAAGGGTTTGCTTTAATTAGAGCAGTAACCTGATGCCTTCTGAAAATCAAAATGTTACAGTGAAATCGCTCAGTTCATAAATTAGATTAAAAAACTCCAGAATCATCTGGAAACCTCTTGATTTGATACAGCTACACACATACATGGACGTTTTTGAGTTATTTTCCTTTTATACCAATTTCCAAATCACTCCTATATATGAAATAATATAACTTCAGAACTATCTTTTTGAAATAATTTTTTTTAATTAAAAATTTCATCATCTTATGAATATTTCTCCTACTGAAGACATCACTCCTCAGAGTAATGTTTAAAATACTAAAGCTCACACTTAGATTTTCTAAACTGATATAAAACTTTCATTGAAGACTAAAATCTAAACTATTCACAAGTGGATCTGAGGAAGCTTTTTACTGCATAAAACAAAAATTCAACATGTTAAGATCACTAAGTTGCAGAGTGGATTTAACACATTGAAAATACTTAACTTGTAAAGCATTTTTCACTAATTCATTTATTTCTTGACAAAATACACCTCTTTCCAGCTCAGAAAGTTTAAATTTTTTTTAATTGATATTTAAAGAAACTTGGAAAACATCCATCAAATAAACGCTGAAAAACACTTAAAACAGACATGAAACCATAGTCACTCCCTGTTAGTATTTACCAGTAGTTGCTACAGTAATCTAAAACATTGAAAACTATCAAACTTCCTGTGGTCAGTAACACAGGCATATTGAAAAATGAACCTTAATTAGATGAGGCCACAGATACCTGCCACATTTTGTCACAGATTACTTGAAAGACACTGGCACACTAAGCACTGCAGTTCACTATCAGATTTTGGTAAGGTTTTGCTTCCAATTTAGTACCTGTAAATTACTGCTAACTGCTGTGTAACCATCAACATAAACAAAACTTCCCAATTCATTTTCAAGCCCATACACAACTACCTACTTTCACTCAACTAATTCCCACAGAAAGGTATTGTTTGCTTTGATAGCAGAGCTTTCTGATGCTCAGTTTTCCCCAAATCAAATACAATTAAGTGACATTTTCACATTTCACTTGTGATGTAAAGCGCATGCACTACAGGCAGTCTGCTCAAGGAGCTTCTCCCATAGCTAAGAGCATTCAGAACCACCAGGATAAAAGTTTTGCTCCCATCACCAAGCAGCAGTAGTGGTTCGGAAGACTAACAGCACTTCAAGTAAAAGTCTCTTTGAAACTGATACTAAAGAAGACATAGTAGGCATTTAACATAAGTCACAGTATACTTTAGTATACTTTATCATCACATTTTAAAGCTGTAAATTTCATTATATGCACTGATTTCCATCAACACGTAACTGGATTCACTTCTAATTAACCTATGTTTGACAAAACACTTAGCTTTAATATACAGATTTGGTCTACTGCAGTAATGACTGTAAGCAATGCAGAAATTAATCTCTTTTGAAAATCTTAATTGATAAAATAATATCCTTAATATTGATTTCCTTACTAGATACAGGAGATCTCAATAAATACATCAAACACACTATTTCACCAATCTGTATGCCATTCAGAAGCAAACTGGCCTTACAGGATCTGTACCTAGGGGGTTCATGCATGTTAATTCTCACCTAAAAAAAATAAAATACATGCTTTATGTAGCTTTCATTATTAAAAGGGTTTCAGCCCCACAGTTCACAGCCTAAATAATTGCATTTTTTGCTACCAGTTCATTAAAAAAATAGCATTAGGAACTCTCTCTCTTTAGTGATCTCACCTTCTGAGCTGCTTTAGAGGGACTCTTGTTTTTGCTTCCTTTGGGTCTTCCTCTTGGTCTTTTAGGAGATGGTTCACCAGTTGGTTCCTAAATACAGGAAAACATTCTATTGTGGCAAAAGGCTACAAATAACTCAGCAGATCTTAAGGATAAACTGTAATTGAGAAGTTACTTAAAACAAATAAGTTAACACTAAAAATAAAACCCACAGTATTTAAAATGCAACGTGAAACATTAAACAACTCGAGGTAAAGAAAAAAAATCCACAATAAAAGTTAGCTTCTCTTATAATTGCATACAAAACTTTAAGTTTTCACATTCTAGCTTTTAACTTATTTTAAGGATATGTTTTCTACAGTAAGATGGCTATGATCTCCCTCGTGTAAGACTGATTATTTGAAAATTAATACAATTACCCATTACGTTGCAATTGCATCAGAATTATCACATGCAGTTGTTAGCACATTTTTTGGGGGGGGAAAAAGCACACGACTGAAAAACTGTGAAGTAAAAGCTTTGGCACTTTTCTCTCTCAAGAGCACAAGTATTTTGGAGGGGATTTTTTTTCTGCAGTCACCATTATATTCACATCTATTCTATACATAACTGATTTGTATTGAAAGGCGAATGTAAAAGCTGGGGTTTTTTTCCTCAACTAGAACACTTGCAAGCCAAAAAATCTTCATGAAAGAAAACACATGAAACAAAACCCCAGCTCTAAAACGACTCTAGAAGGAACAGTAATTATTTTAGCTATGTTCTTAACTAGCTTCTCTGCCTGGCAGCAAATACCAGTCCTTAAAACCGGGTATGAATTACTAAGAGTTCAGATTCCAAATATTTATTCAGTGAATCATAAATACTATAAAACTCTTCTAGTCTTAAATATTATGCATTTAGTTCAGGTTACGGGATATGGCGAAACTGATTAAATGTAGTTTGCTAAGTTAAACCACCTTAAAACCTTTCCAGCTTTTTCATACTTTTAGGTTAAGGGGAGGCTTGCGAAAGGACTCCCTAACTGCTCCAGCCATCAGTCGTGAGGAGCCTTGCAGACACTGCACAGCTGAAATGAACACGTTTAAGACGACGCACTTTCTTTCTCTTCCATACATTCAAACACTACAGGGGGGAAAATAAGGGTGAGTGGTAAAGCGGGGGAGGAAGCCCCGGCACAGGGCTGATGCCGGCTGCTGGGGCTGGGCAAGGCCAGCCCGGAGGGGAAGCTGGACAGGAGGCAGAGCCCAGACCCACTGCGGTGAAATATGTGTCACTGAGGGATGAACGGGAAAATGAGGGTCTTTTATGGCTTTCCAAAGAGTACTTTATGTGCAATCCGCAGGAACACATCGGTAGGAGCGGCGGCGAGAAAAGCAGCCGGGTCGTGTCTCACATCCCCCAACCCCCTTGGCTGCTCTATTCAGCTCCCTCCGTGCTTTCGGAGCCCTTCACAGGCTCATGTGGGTGACGCTTAAATGAATGGGAGTAAACAGTCCTAAAGCCCTAGGCTCTCTTTAAAATGAGCTCTATAGGCAGCCCTGCTTCCCAGTTGTGACTTCCGAGGGAGGCACAAAAAATGGTGCGAACAAGTCGGCGCTGTCCCCGCGAAGCTGCCGTCTTCACTGGTCGCATCCCTGGGCAAAATCCCCCCTCGGAGGCGCCGGCAGAGAGGCCGCCTCGCCCGGCAGCGGGGGCTGGGGGCAGGTCGGCGCTTCCAGGCGATGCGACAACGGCACTTCGGGAGAGAAAGACGAGGGGTGGGGGGCATAATGCACCGATCTAGCAACCTCAGAAAGGATTCAGGTCTTGCAAGTAGAAATTAGGAGCTCCGTGCGTCCTTTTTCGGAGCCCAGGAGGGGGCTGTGGGTGCGAGCTCGAGGGAGGCGGGCTCCGCTCCCCGCGCCGAGACCCAGGAACAGTTCCCCTCGCCTCGACCTGCTTGGGAAAGCGCCGGAGCACAGGCAAAAGGTGTTGCAAATACAAGACAAGCCCCCTCCGGCTACCTCCCCCACCTCCATCGGCAACAGGGGCACCTCTCTGCATACGATGACGGGGGC